>OAMR01000341.1:195397-224456 GCA_900205405.1 Echinochloa crus-galli | reverse complement strand
ATATCGCCGGGCCGGAGGTCGGCGGCGGGGAGGAAGGGGGCAGGGCGGCGGAGGGAGCGGAGACCAGAGAGGGAAGGCGGCGCGCGTGGGAAGGAAGAAGGGGGCGAGAGAGACGGCGTTGGGGAGAGAAACGTGAGCGAGCGGGTTCGGCAGTTTTGGTGGAGCGGACTGATCTAACATATTGAGGGAATATTCTCTACTGGGGATGGGTCCACTCCTACGTTCGCGAACCAAATACGGTATGGAATGGCTCCGTTCTGGTCGACTCCTCAACCAAACACACCCTTAACGTATAGCGCCGGAAAATCCTTGGGAAAATCCCAGGAAAAGGGTGCGAGATTTAAACCCTGGTGGGTAGCGTCTCACTGGACCGTACTAACATTAGACTACAGGTCAATCTGCAGGTACTTATTTTGTTGCAACAAAACGCTCATCTAAAAAGATTTGAAAAAATTGCTGGGCTTGCCCGCCTTGTGTACAATAGTCAATAGATCGAGGCCCATGTAAGACAGAGGAGCGGTATTTCGAATTTCGACCGTTCGGCACCCAACGATAATTCCCGCTCAAACGCCAAATGCCCCCGTCGTTCCAGCCCCACCGCCTCCCCCTCCGATCTCCCCCCAGCCTTAACCTTCCCGAAGCCATGGACGCCCGCTACAGAACCTTCTAGAGCGTCCCTCCCCGGCCGCCATGAGCCGCCGAGAGCCCTCCGCCTCCCCCTTCCGCGACCTCTCCAACCTCCGCACCCCGAAACCTAACCCCAATTCCACCGCCTCCAAAACCCCCCTCCAGGCTCCCACGCCGACGCCGCTCCGCCGCCGGAGGCCCGGCGACGGCGCCCCGACCCCGACGCCCCTCGGCCGCCGCCTCCGCGCGCTCGAGGTCGACCAGTCGCGCTCCGCCCGCCGCGCCGAGTCCGGCCGCGACCGCGCTCTCCGGTCCTTCGGCGCAGCCCTGCGCTGCGGGGAGGCGCGACGCGCTCGATGGAGAGCGGGCGCGTGGGGAGCCCGGCACGAAGAGCCGCCGCGGTGGTGGTGATCGCGGTGGGGAGAGGCGGAAGGGGATGACGCCGGCAATGGTGGCCGCGTTGCGGGATTCTCTGAGGGAGGTGTGCAGCCTGGAGGATGTCACGGAGAGGATGGAGAAGTACATGAGCAAGGACGCGTGCGAGGAGGTGCTCGTCATGATGTTTCAAATTTGCAAGGTGAGACGATTTCGAGTGTCCAGGGCTTAGAAATTTAACACTCTCGTGCTCACTAATTTTGGATTGTTAGGTTAGGAACTTGAAACAATGGATTTTTCCTGTTTCGACTCCTCTTCCAACTGAGACCAAACTGTTGTGTTGTCTATTTTGTGGATTGTATTTAAGAACTGGGCATGTCAACATTTAAATTGTTCTTGTGATAGTGGCCTACTGGCCTATTAACGTTCTATAGTACGTGTGATAAAATATAGCCTCATCTTCGAAAACAATATTTGCAAAATGGAAAAATTGGGTAAGTGGCACTTATGTGTTGGCTTATTGTGCGTCCCTTTGTTATATGTAAGAGTGCTTGCTGTTTTTCCACGTAAAAAGACTGCTATGTTTAGTATCTTAAACTCTTACTTCTCATGCAATTCCTATTTCCTAAACTGTATCTAGCACTTGATGAATGGTAGGAGCAAAGTATTCAGCCATACACGGCAGAACCCTTGATTCTCTAACCGTAATTGTATTTCCCACCCTCCTTTTTCAGAACATTGATGATGGTAGACTGAAGATGAAAGCACACTGCCCTCTTGTTACTGATCTTAGGCTCAAAGAGAAAGCAACTAGGATTTTCATGTGCTACAATCCAGATTGGCTCAGGATTGGCTTGCATATTGTTCTTGGCGGTGATTCCTTGCTGCAGAGTGGATTAGGAAAACGGGACAGGGAGATTCATTTTCTAAAACTAATTCTGGAGAAGCAGATGTTTTCTCAAATCGTGACCGCAAAGTCTTCTGCTCAAAAGAAGATGGCAGAAGGGCACCGGGTACAGGGTTACGGTGACGCACTGGGCAATATCATACTCAAAAGAATTTTTCTGTTTGTTGCTGCAGTAGACAGAGCCAAAACAGAAAGTGCCCTACCCCTTGAAACAGGAATCGATGGCCTTGACGGTGGATCCCCTATTTTATTTTGTCACCAAGGCCAAATTAAATCTAGCCGGCAAATCATACAAGGTAACATAGCTGAATCCTTCTAGCTTTTATTATTGTTCTTGGTGACGTATAAGTGTTCTATCCAGTAGGTGTTCTCTTCTTTGACTGGTTACTGAATTTCAGAGTCTTTGGGGGAAACCATGCATGGAGAGGGTGACCTTCTGATGCACCTTACAACTATGGGATATAAACTAAATTATCAACAGGTATCGGGATTGTCCTGTATTACCGTGCTGAACAATCAGCTTTTTTGTTTTAGGTATCTACAAGTTTTTTTCAGGAATTGTACTCTAAATTTTTATTTAAATAACCATTGGATTATTCTAATTTTGTTTTTATAACCAGCCTGCTCTGTCAGAATATGATTTCACTATAAGGAATCTGTTTGAAGATCTCCAAGATGGCATAATTCTTTGTAGAGTTGTTCAGCTTCTCCTGTCAGATGCATCAATCGTTATGGTAAGAATTTGTCTCTGCCACATTAATCAGTCAAATGCTATCTCCATTATATTTACAGTGCCAATATGCTTTATTTCAGAAAGTGATTGCTCCGTCCAATACAAATAAGAAGAGGTTGAGTAACTGCACTACTGCTATACAATATATCAAGCAAGCCCGGGTTCCGTTATCTGATTCTGATGGAGTCACAGTTTCGGCGGAAGACATTGCAACTGGGGATAAGGAGCTTATCCTTTCATTGCTGTGGGATGTGTTCGTCCATATGCAGGTCAAATGTTCATATATGAACTTATTATGTGCCCTCAAAAAAATTAAACTTATTATATATTTTATTTCTCCCGTTGAATTTTTACTGTTCTATACCTTTCTTTTTCACAAAAGTCTGGAATCCTTGATTTGCCTTATTGTTTGTTAATGGGGTTAGTACAGCCACTGTAGGAATTAGCTTAACCTTCAGTTTCACATCCTTCTCAGTCTAAAATATCTGCCTACTTTAAGTTGCCTAAATCAGAAGGTTTGCACCAGAAGCTTTCTGCTATGTGGTTATGCGTATGATTTAATATTCTCATTCTAATGCCTATTCTTACTCAAAATTAGTAAATTATTTGTAAAATATCGTATAATGGTTTGTAACTTATAAGATGATCTGCAATCTGTAAAGTAAACATTTCATAATGTTTTTTTGTCAATGCAATGTTTTAAACTAACTCATTTGCATGTCAGAGTAATTGATATGTCTGTCATTAACTCTTGTAATCTTTTTCTCCTGCGCAGCTGCCCTTGTTAGCAAGCACATCACTAGCTCGTGAATTAACCAGGCTATGTGTACCTGTAATGCCAATGGTGAGTGATTCATTCAACTCTCCAAAACAGTTCAAATATGTGGAAAGGATGGGACAACTTGCCACCATGCAATACCTACTTTATTCCAATCACAAGCAATATACCAAGTTTATTGATGAAGCTATTGTATATGTTTGCTTGTGTGCTTACCATTTTGATTGGAGACTTTGGTTCATTACTTTCTATGAGAGGTTCTATTTCTTTTATGCCAGGAACAACAAATGTCTGAGAAGAAGTCACACATTGGCTTGCTTTATGATTGGGTTCAGGTAAGGATTCCGTTTGTTCTCTCTGTTGCATTGCATGCTAACAAATATATGAGTCCATGAGCAACTTCCCTACTTCAGTGATTCTATTATTTCACAGGATACATTAATATTAGTCATCGCTTTCTGCTGTTAGGAAACTGACAAGATTAAGTGGGAAAGTTGTAAAAATAGCTTCCGTATGCTTGATTGCCTGTAAAATGAGTGAATGACCAACACTATTCATGGGACAAGTATCAAGACTGTTCAAAAATTTATATTTCTAAATGTTCTTTTTTTTTGGGGTAAAATGACTGTTGGCATTCCTGCTTCCTTTCTGGAAAAAAAAAGACAGGAAGGGGAAGACAGCCCCCCTGCTTTTAATTAAGAAGATGCAGGGCTCGAACCTGGGTCTCTGTTGAAAATACCCATGTTCGGGTTTCTATGTTCCAAACTGTGTACTTTAGTTATTTCCGGACAGGAATCACTGCCTCAGTATGTTGCAAGCTCAAAGGCAATGCAGTTACATCTTTGATTCCTTGTTAATCTTAAATGCGTTTTAATCTTATTGAGTTGGGTTATTTTTAAGCTTACTATTTTTTTTTCAACTTGTGTGGTGCTGGTGCTAGCTTTCCCTCCCTGCCTTTGTTTGTCTAATTGCTGCGTATGTTTTTCCTTTGCTCTTTTACAGGTGATATGCTCAGAATATGGCATAACTGTGGAAAGTTCTTCTCAGTTTGACATGAGAGCACTGAATTGTCTCCTCAACTATTATTTGAATATTGATATTTTCCCACTAAAGGTTCAATTTTTTATTTGCACTGTAATTACACCTTTATGTGTCACCATGCTTTCTACGTGCTCACTATTCCTGTTGATTATTGTTGTTAGGAAACACAAACTGGATGCCGAAAGGAATTGTTCTCATACCATGGACTTGATACTGTAAATGATATCACCAGCAGTGCATCCAGCAAGATGGGGAAAGTACTTGCAGATGTTCTTCAGGTAGTGGTTTATTTGTTTGTTTGTGCAAGTAGTAGTTTCTTTCTGAAATATTTCTATGCAATATGCAGGATATTCCAGCTAGTGGTATCCTAGCTGATGGAGTATTATTTGATGAGAAGAGTGCCATTCTTTTGCTAGCTTTCCTATCTTCACATCTGACTAATGACAAAAGATTGGTAACATTTGTTTTGTCACTTTCAATTTCCCCCCTCATTTTAAAAAAGTCCTGTTCAGGATGTGTAAAGCATTTTCTTTGACTTATATAGGATCAACTAAAGAGTTTAGTCAGTATGAGGTTGGACTATGAGAGCCCGGGGACTAAGATTTCAGCAAGATGTAGATCTCGAGGAAAGAATGATTTAAAGTATCAACCGCCTCAGATAGATAACAAAGATAGCTTGTGTACCGACCAGGGTTTGTTCTTGATTTATTATTTACTTTGCAAATTCCTTCTGCTGAATGAGATTTATCAATATCATTGTGAAATGTAATATGCCATATTTGTACAGCAATATTATTGTTCTGCAAATTCCCATGGTTTAACCATATTTACTATGCTGGTAACATAGTAATTTTCTGCAATCTGGTGAAATTCGTCTTATTCTTTTTCTAGAGTGGGCTGCAACTAGTATTCAGGCTAAGACCAGAAGTCTTATTGCAAAGAATAAATATTGTAAGCTCAAGAAGGCAATATTTATCCTGCAAGGTGCTATGAGGGCATGGTCAGCCGCTACCTTGAAAAGGAATCATAGTTGTCGAGCAATTGCTGCATCTACTCCCTGGCAAGCATATGGTACTTCCTCCCTACTAATTGCTCGTGGTTTATGCATTAATTTTGCCCTGGTTACATCGTTGGCATACATTTCTTTTCAGGAAAGTACAACAGATATTTCATTTTCATAATGGAAAGGCATAGATTTGTGCGGATGAGAAAATCTGTGATCTCAATTCAGTCTTTTGTCCGTGGTTGGTTGGCACGGAAACAGCTAAACCAAATTTTCTGCTGCATCCACAGCATTCAAGTATGTATGCTACTTTAGTTGCTTCTAGATTGGGTAGTATCATTTTAGTGTGAAAAGAGTTAAACTGATAAACCTATTTGCAGAGATGGTGGCGTAAGTTTCTTGAATCAAGGAAGCGAGCTGTGACTGTTATCCAGACTCATTTCCGTGGTTGGATTGCACGGCAAGCTGCTATTAGAACTAGAAACTGTATTACTACAATACAGGTACAATAAAAAGACAGATGATGTCTGGCTTCTGTACAGTTCTTTTTGTTAATTGGATATACGCAACAGTACTTGATTTCATACTTGGCAAATCTATTTGCAGAGATGGTGGAGAGAGGTTTTGTTCCTTAAATTGAGGAAGCGAGCTGTGATTGTTATCCAGGCTCATTTCCGTGGTTGGGTAGCACGACAAGTTGCTTTTAGAACTAGAAAAAGTATTACTACCATACAGGTACAACAGAGGCAGATTGTCTGATTTCTGTAGGCTTCTTTTTGTTAATTGGATTTATGCAAATCAATATTTCATTCCATGCATCTATTCGTATTCAAATAATCAAATGTGTCAAAAATGATTTCATTATGCAAATGAAGATCCTTCCTTTCATAGCAGAACCAATTGTAATTATTAATCAAGATAGTGCACTATTTTCATTGACATTCAACTAACTGGTTGTTGCAGTCCTATGTCAAAGCCTACCTTGTGCGGAAAACTTCGAAGCAAGAAGTTGCTCATATAAGATCTAGACTGCAGAAGTCTTCTGCAGAAGTGGATGATAGTATGCGCCTGATCAACAAACTGGTGGCTGCAGTGTTGCAGCTCCGTCAATCTCGGAGCACACACAGCATTCGACAAACTTGCGCAACATTGAGTAAATGCAACCTTATGCTCCCTTTTTCGAATTTTTTCTCCAATATAGATTCATCAGGCTGGTATCATACTTACATGCTCTGTTTCATCAGACTGATGTCAGTTGAGCTATCACTTTGTCCGTGTCACTTGTCAGCACTCTTGTACATGAGGCAAGAGGTTATATACTTATTAGATGTTCTGTTTCTCCCACAGGTTCTGCTACAGAGTATTCCAAGAAATGCTGCGAGACACTAGTCGCTGCTGGTGTGGTAAACATATTGTTGAAGCAAATCCACTTGCTGAACCGTGGGGTTCCTGACCAGGAAGTCCTGAAGCAAGTGTTCCTTACTCTCAGGAACATTGCAGGCTATCCAAATCTTAGGCAGGTGTTAGTCAACACTCCAGAATCTGCTGAAATCATCTTCCAGGAATTACTGAGGTATCTATACGTAGTTTGCATTGCTCTACTTCACATATTGCATTTCAGTTGCCTGGTTAATTTCTTGTGGTCACACTTGCATTATTGTGATCATTTGTTAGATGTTCTCCAAACAGAGGCTTAGTTGAAGTTAGTACCTCGTAAAGCTTACTGTTGTAAGGATGGTCTGTTCTACACGCGCCACTCTTTCTTGTTCCGTGGCTAATCCTAATCCATACTATATTGAGAGAGATGGCTTCAAATCTGTTGGTTTGTCGTGTATTGGGGCCTGCATTCTTATCCGCGCTGATGTGCTCAGGAACAAAGCAGCTGGGTTCTTCATCGCATCTGATATTCTTAAGAAGATATGTGAATCCAAGGAAGGCCATGAAACTGCTCGGGCGCTGCGTCACCACATCAAAAGGCTGGGCAATCTGGTGCAAGACCTGGAAAAGAAGGCGGAGCTCGACAAGAGGTGAATGCAATAAACAAACCCTTTGAAAATAGTCCATTCTGTGCTCGTTTTTACCTAATCCGAATTATGAACACTGGTTTCCTCTTGTTTCGGCAAGGAATGGCCGCACTGGAGCCGTAAAGGAGAACAATCTACGGCGGCTTAGGGAGGCTGCCACGCTCTACCATCTCCTCACCTGTAACGTTTGACGCGTTGGTGACATAGCTAGCTGGAAGGCTATCCTCTGCCGTCTTGCTGCACGATCATTTGGTCTTTACTTCTTATAGAAGGTTTACCTGTAAAAAAACTGCCAGGAGCTTGTAGCGTGTGGCTTTGGTGTGATTGATTTGTGTGGCAGATGTGAGAATCATCGGCTTGATGTGTTGGATTAACCTTACTGGCTCGAACATGATTGTTTTGTGGCAGGTGAGAAATTGAGAATCATCAGGTTGCCCATGTGCTGTGCGCTCCTTCAGGTTGCCATTTAGTAGATTTTACCAAATTCAATAAAGGCATCAAAATTATAATTCTGAAATGTTTCAAGGAAATTAAAAATTCTGAAATATTCCAACGGGGCATCGATTGTAAGCAAGTTTTGACGCAAGCAGTTTCAAGAACGGGTAAACTGTAAACCACACCAGCAACTTGCGTGCCATAGGAATATAGGACTCTGCAAAAGGCTAGTTTATTCAATCAGAATGAAACACCTACATCCGTCGTCCCGGTATAGAAGGGCAAGTCGGTCAAGAAATCTTGCCCAGTTAACATTACACTCGGGCTGATACCACTACATACATAAAGGCACAATGAACTATTGTACATGTACACCCGCTAGCTAGCCCTAAGTCATAACTTACAGGCTGTACAGTCCACCCTGCCTATGAAGCCGCCACTGAGGTTACAGCAATTAGCAGAATCACACTCTAGATGTTCACGAGTCAGTCCACCATTCGTGTTCGCTCATCCACTGGATTCCAGATTGATCGGCTGCATTAGGTGAGCAGCTGACCTTCGCCTTCGCTTCCCGTCAGGAGTCAGCCTGATCGCTGTCTTGACTGGAATCTTGCCATTTTTATGCGGCTGTTTCTTTAGGGACTCCTGTTGTGCCAGGGAGGATTCAGGACCTTTGCCAGGATTTTGCGGTGGGGACTTGACTCTCTTTCGTGCAAAGCGTGCCTCCATTTCTGGCCTTCGGTTGGGACCGATGAGCTTTACATGGAATGGATTCTCGGCTGTATAGCACACCAGCTCATTCCTGGCTTGTCCTTTGTCAAGATCAACACTTCTGCCATTCACCTGTAACAATGAAGATGCTCAGAAATGCTCAGGGTTGCGCTATATTAAGAAACTGAAAGAGAAAGGGGTTTACCAGCTGGAGAAGGGCAGAGAACGTTCTTGCAACCTCATACTTTGGTCTGCCACTAACAATCTCGCTAAAAGATGCAATCCCTGTACTGTCAGTTCTTGATGAAAGCGTGTCAAGGATTTCCTCTCCGTATGATCCAATATCAAAAGGTGGATTTTTATCCTGAGAGGTAACGGAATGCAGTGGGGGTGAGCATTACACAAGTTCACATAAGCAGCATGGTAAGCAGTTCAAGGCAGCATCAAACCTGCTCCTCCAGGGCAAGCTCAATTCTTTCTTTCCATGTTGAAACTCGAGCATCCATCTCGCTCTGCTGTTCAACCTCGGCTATGTTGGCAAGGAGAGTATTCTGTATGAAGAATTATCTGTCAGATTTGTAGTTTGAAGAGCAATGATAAATCAAGAACACAGCTCAATTAGTCAGTTCTAAATTACAATTCGGTTTCTGGAAATCAGCATCCAAAATGAAGTATTTAATCATAAATCCGGTGTTAAGTGTAACCCCCAGGTGGGTGGGTGTGGACTGTAGAATATAGTTCAATTGGTAGGGATTCCTATAATCTTATATATGGGTCAGTCGCCTAACAGCCCGAGCAGCACTGATGCAATGATCTTCTATAAGGGGTGCACACTAACATATGGGCCAAATGTGAAATATTGGTTATATACATTAACCAGTGCATGCACAAAAGGTGAGAAAACATTAAATATACCAGCAACATAATATTTTTGTTTAACAAATTTACTAATCATAATCAATTTTTCAGACAATTTGTTGTAGAGACCTGGCTGTAAAGCCCAATATTATGTAACAACAAAGATGGAAGGAAGAGCTCCAAGATGGTTGAGAGGATAGCCATATAAATAACAGATAACTGCTGTCCAATGCAGTAACAAGCTATATACTAAACTAAGATTTACCCTAGCGCATTTGGACTCCTAAAATGTTGACTTGCATGGCACCAAGATGCTTGCAAACAAAAATCCGAAAGAAATTTGAAAGAGATCAAGAGGCATAGATGTGTACAGACTACATAACTATTAGCAGTACCCAAGACATACCAGATGTGACCGACACAATTCGTCAAGATTTTCATGTGCATCCAAATTCTCCTGTGAACCTTCAGTCCCATAAGGACGTTCTTCGTCCTTCTGAACAGAGGTAAAATAAACATGTAATATTACCAAAATGTTGAACTGACCATAACAACCAGCAAATATAAGTAAAAAGACCTTATTAGAACATGTTGGACTGTCGATATCAACACCCCCGTCAGGTATGTCATTTGGACTATATGGATCATTGATATCACCAAAATCACTAACACCAAAATTGGGTCCAGTGTCATAGTTCAGATCTCCAAACACATCAAGATTTCCTTGATCTCCATCAAATGACCTCATAAGCTGCATGTTGGATAATCAACAGGAAGCTAAATAAGTCAAAATAATCGGACAAACCTAATTGACTTGTACACATGTAACAATGCTGAGTACCTTCTCATAAGGAGGGGGTGATTGGGAAGGATGAAGTTCCTCCTGCTGAGACTGTTGTGCTTCAAAAGATTTTGCATGTTCAGGTATAATGACACCATCCATCTTTACCATAGGAAATAAAGATGTGAGAGTTTTTTTCTTTGCAGTGCCCATAACATGCCGTATAGAACCTTTAACTGTTCCAAAACAGATCAGGAAAGATATTTCATTAGTTCAATACAAAACGTCATTATCAGTTTTATAAGGCGCTAATAGAATAGATATATCTAGAAACAAAAACTTCCAGTACCTTTCCTATAAGGTCTAATTTTTAGGTTGCCAGGTTCATGGGGGTTCAAAGGCTTCCAAGGATCCTCATCGTCAGAATCCTCCTCAACAGGATCCCCTAAATCATCTGGATAAGGTATGTAATCGCCTCCGGGGTCAACAGGATCAGACCAATGGTTGCCATCTGCATTGGTATCTGGAGTTTTTGTTGCATTTGATTGGCCAAGATTCTCCTCAGGTGGGTCTAGATCTCCATCTCCTTGGACTTTTCTGGGGGCTGATTTACGACCTGTGCCCCCTGATCTTCCATTTGGGGAAGTGAAAACACTGGGCCGGCGTTTAGAAGGCGCTGAGCTGCCTTGATGAGCCACACTATTTTCTTTACCAGAACATTTTCCTTGCAGAAATTCAAAAACAGCTGGTGCATCACATGGATCCAGCAGAAGGAAATCTCCATAAAAATCACATGTAGCTAACTGCAATGCACAAATAACTACGACTATTTCAGTACGGAAATAAATAATGGCCAGTTTTGCAGTAGCGATAAAGGAGATATAAAGTTTACCAAATACGAGTCTAGCTCACTCGCTTCACTATCCAGACAGTCTCCTTCAAAAACCAGTAGATTTGCGGGTGGCCTCACATTTTTTCTTTGTAAATCATCTCGATCGACATTGTTATCCAGAGAGATCCTTGCTTCCACTATTAAATTTAAACAGGAAAAAAGGTTCTTAGTTCCATATCATTCAAAGTTAGCAGCTGATTATGTGAAGGGTCCACTGACCTGGGACATCATCTAATCCCATAAATATATTATCCTCTTCATTTGGAATTGTGCTAGGATCATTTTGATTAGTGTGAGCTGAGCCATTTTCCTGCTGATCCTGCCTGGTATAGTTAAAATGCTTTAGACTACTTGTGGCTGATAAGAAAATATTAGTATTGGAGAAATTCCCAAGGTATAATTTAAATGTTGAACTATACCCCAAGGCATCACAGTGGTTTAGGCAGGCATAAGAACCACTCCTAGACATACAATGACAACTTGATGAATCAGAAGTATTTAGTCCTAGCAGTACTACAAGCTGAGAGTCGTCAAGATTTTTATCAGAATATTCAGTATTTATTCCACTAGTGTTCCAAATATTGGATTGAAGGTTGTCAAGGTGGTAAGGTGAGGTGAGGTGCCTAGGTGTCTTAGGCATGCATGGGGTAATGTGTTAATCCCTCCTTTGTGGGAGGGAAAGGGACAGGATTAGAGAAGCAGCAAAGGAGGATGCGCCAATGAAGAGTGGTAGCAGCAATGGTGAAGCGGAGTTGGTGATGGTGCCAATGCTGATGTGGACGGGGACAAGGATGGCTGCAAAGAAGAACAGATGAAAAAGAAAAAGGCTAGATAAAATGAGATTACACGGACCACATAAACCAGTACGTCCATTTGGCCGTACGTGAACCGCCATTGGGCTCACCGGCCTGCCATCACATCTTGGCTTTTTTTTTCCTTCTCATTTCTTCTCTTCTTCCCCGTGTTGCAGAAGCAACATCAGCTCCTATCTTCGATTCCAGAGGATGGTAATGAACACGTTAGCAAGGAGGGGCCCAAGTACAACAGCGTACATGTGTTCCTATCATCCCTTTCTCTCCATGCAACCATTAGGCAAGGCATTCCACAATGTGTGCCTTAATAACCATGATTAGACTACTATCTTCCAGAAGTACAGAAAGGTGTCCATTTCACCATGTGTTGGCCATTGTGCCCTGGAGCATGGAGTCCAATGCTCAGGAGCCACATAGAAAGTTCATTAAAAGAACCCTGCATGATAGAGTTAAATCCCAAGTGCCGCACGAAGAACGAAAGGAGGATATCATCCGAAACAAGCAAACTGTATTGAGTTCCTATAAACAGGAAACTGACCGTATTTCCAACACTCTTATCTTACAACTAAAAATGCCTTATTTCGAACTTTTATGGTTTCCGAAACAAGCAGTGAGATGTGTATCTGCCATGTGGCGTTTTGAAAGCCTACTCTTATAGGACATGCGAAAATGTAGTGTGCATTTATTAGTCAGTTTCAGGCCCACATTCAAGTAATGTTACATATAGCATCCACAGAAGCAACCTAGCACATAACAGATAGATTTGAAGATGGCATCAATCTTTCCTTACTTCTTTTGCGAGAGGAATTCCAACGCATGAAGCACCAAAGAGTACAAGTACTCCACCTTCCGACTGTACACTTGAACTGATCCCTGGAGTAATAACGCCGCTGAAGATAAGAAAACACACATTAACAGGGCAGCCTTTTGACTTGCAAAAGAAAAGAAAAATTCTTCTAATACTAAACCCTTGTTAAGCTTGTCATCTGTAAGAAGAAACCTTGGGCGACAAAAAACAACAAAAATCAACTTTAAAGAAACTCCTTTTCATGAACATTTAAGCAAAAGAAAGTAAAACCAAACAAAACCAAGCAATTCCACATGTTCCAACAGATAGCGGTCCTCAATCCACAACCAATCCACCCAAAAATGTCAAATTTCTACCATTCCAATTCCCAGCTCTCAAAACCACCAACAGATAACGCGACCCCTGAAAAGAAAAATCCCAAACAATGAACCGCAAGAAACCCTGGCCGTCCGCACCACTGTACCTTCGGCGAAGTTGACGGAGTGGGCCCCGTCCTCGGCTGTGACCTCGCCGGAGCAGATCTTGAGGAGGTACTCCTCGAGGCTCTTCGCGACATCCACCTCCCAGTTCGACTCGGGGTCCCGGTTCGCCTGAAGAATTGGGAACCTTCCGCCGCTCGAACCCCCCTCCCCGCCGCCGCCGCCGCTGCCGTCCATGCCTCCGCCCGCGAGGCTACTAGGCGCAAGAAAGCATCTTTTGCAGGATGGAGCTCGAAACCCTAAGTTCCAGAAGCTTCTGGAAGGTTGGGGCGCGAGACGAGGGCGCGCGAAATCGGAGGTGTGAGGTGGAAGGAGGAATTGGGGCTAGGGTTGGGAGGGGGGTTGCAAATTTTGGATTTCGGGGTTCTCCCGCTCGATGGATTTGGAGTGGAGGGATTCCAGTTTTGGTGAGGGGCCGTTCTGCAATTTTGGAAGGTATATGAGGGCAGATCCGTTTATCCGTTGATGGAGTTTTTTCAAGAAACACCTTGATTTTTGTCTATTGCGAGACTAAATATGATACCCATCCTTTTTCATTCATTGTTTTGCTGTCGCGGCGGTGATAAGATGTGGTAATAAAACTTGGTACCCTTTTTATCACTGTGATATCGTATAGCCATCTTTAACAATAGCTGCCCATAGTTATATGGCCTGTCTGTAGAGATAAAAAAAAGCATTATATTCTCTCTCCAACTGTGTCATCTCTTCTCCATCTCTCTAGTGGCAAGCACGCCATGACTCATATTGCTCCTTTGTCGTAAGTTGCAGGTGTCGCCCCAGCCATCCACACCACTTCCCTCCCTTCGTCGTGAGCCTGGCGCCGGCGATGCATCTTATCCCTCCATGCCATTGTGCTTCAGAGGGAAACCTAGAACTTGGAGAGGAGCCCCAGGCCACCGGCAACAGCACGCGCGCCCCCGTCCGCCCCCTTTCCCCTTCCCTTGTTGTTGAACTCAACTCCGACGTACCTTCCAAGCGATCCTCTCTATGCTCCAACCCGTAGTCCCCGACGCCCAAGGCTCAAGATCTAGTCGAATTTGGGAAGGAGGGCCACCTCATAGCCGCAGGAAGATGCCCACCAGATTTCCCCCCGCTCTCCAGTGTAGAACTGGATTCACATGAAGGACAAACTCAATCGGGTGGTAGGGGATTGATTCGACGGAGTAGCAGAGGGGAGCGAGGTGGGGAGTGCTGGGAGATCGGAAGAGCACACGTCTGAACTCCAGTCACATGGGGGGGCAATCAGCGCGGTGGTGGGAGGCGGCGTGCGGGGGATGAGTTCCTTCATTACTGTGTCATGGGTCCCACATGTGCCTCTCTTTTCCCATATACATTGTGATAGAAAAAACAACTAATACCCCTATTGTGGGACCCATCCATATAGACTACTCCCTCCGTATCGAAATATTTGTCGAAGTTGACTTTTTTCTATAACTTTGATCATTCGTCTTATTCAAAATATTATACAAGTACCATCTATTTTGTTTGTCACATGCTTTACTATTATAGGTATTTTAAGCTTGACTTACCTTTTTGCATATTTGCGATAATTTTTGAATAAGACGAATGGTCAAAGTTGTAAGAAAAAGTTAACGACGACAAATATTTCGATACGGAGGGAGTACTTGGTAATCTATATTGCTCCCTTGCCCTAAGACTATGAAATATATAACATCGACATACCCACTTCACTCTGGATCTGATAAATCTTGAATCTTACCAACATTGAGAAGATTTTGCTGGCATTGCTCGGTAATGCCAAAGCCAGCTAGCCACTTGGAAACATAGTCAATCAGTAGTTTGTGACTTGCTCTCTTCTAATTGAAGGTCGACATGGATGGTCTATTTTAACATGGATGTTAGGATTATTTGGGTGGGGTGGGGTGGGGTGGGGTTTAGAGTTTCGTGTTTCTTTGTCTCTTCCTCCACGATTTCTTAGGCCACATTGCTTATCTCAACCCAAAGGAAAGGTAGCATGGCAACACTTAGGTTTTATGCCTAAAAAGGATTTTATTTAGAACGTAGGGAAAGGGTTTGTCTTTCTCTGTTTTCCCATTATACAAGTTGCCGTTAAAGCCCAATATTTGCATGATCATATTATCTGCCCACTCATATTTTGGGTAGAGATCTCGTCGTTCTGGCGCCGTGTGCTTTCACGTCCCCCTGCTGGTGGGCCAACAGCGTACCGGGCCCGCCGCCACACCCCCACCTCGGTCAGCCCAGGAATTCCGCCAGCCCACAACTGCCGAGGCAGGCGAGGTTCCTGTGAGCGGCCGGCTGTTCTGTTTTGCCGCCGAGTTGCCCCCGCGCATGCACGATCGGTAGTTTTTACTGCGTCAGCGGCGGTTGCGCCCGCGCCGGACGTGGTTCACCGTTTCACGGGAAGACGGCAAGGCCGGTGACATCACACCGCAGCAAGCGCCGTAAAGCAGGTCTGGTCCCGAACCAACGAAGGCTGTCGCGTCGCCATCATCATCCGTCAAACATTGCATTCAGTCATCAACCAAAAAAAGTTTCGACCATACTATCCACTAATTGGAGAGCGAATCACAACCACTGACCATATTCGGTATTAGAGAAAAAAATATCCACTGACCATTTCATAGCGGCACACTACTATCGCTCTATTTTTTTTCATGACGAGGGCACTAATCTTTCCCATCTCTAGGATCAAGCCCTTGTTTACAAATGACCTGGGCTCGAACATACAAGAACACAAGCAATACATGTGGGCGCCTGACAAACTTAATCCCACAAATCAATAGGACATCTTATAAGTCACTCGCCCGGGCCGGCGCCGAGGAGGCCGACGACGGGCCGGGCCCGGGTGTGCATCCGCGGCACCGTGACCGTCAGCACGCCGTGGGTGTACTCCGCCGAGATGCCGTCCACGTCCACCATCCCCGGCAGCCGGAACTTCCTGTCGAAGCCCCTCCTCCGGCCCACGACGCCGCCGTCGTCTTCCTCCGCCCCGGCGGCGGCGGCGGCGTCCATCACCAGCTCGGTGCGGATGACGAGGTACCTCGCGTCCTCCACCTCCACCCTGATCTCCTCCTTCCGCACGCCTGGCGACAAATCAAAGATGCTTAATTAGCTGCCGGTCAAGCTGAAAATTAAACAGGTAAAGAAAAGAACGCTGGTGCAGACAGCAGAGCAGCATGTTTGTTACCAGGGAGGCTGGCGGAGAAGAGGTGCGCGGCGGCGGTCTCCTCCCAGCTGACATGGCCGGCCGGCGCGGCTGCGGCGGCTGCAGCGCCGCCGGAGAGGACATGAGGGAGAAGAGGCGCCACTGCAGCTGCCACTGCCACGGCAGCTGCGCTGGCCGGAGTCCCGGATGCAGCTGGTGCACCTCCTCCTCCATTGGGTAGTAGTAATCCATGGCGAGCTGAACTGAGAGAAATCTTTGTTGCTGTTTTTGGTGGTTTAATCGGCCGTCACTCTCGGCCTTTAAATATATACGGCACTGACACGTGATTGGGCGCAAGTTGATGCTCCAAGTTGCTGGGGTGGGTCGGCATGTGAGGCCCCCATGTGCACAAAATAAAGAAGCGTGTGTGTTCAATGGGAGAAGGCACGCTTTTGCTTGCAAAATATCTTGGAGCAGAGCTTTGGCCGGCCGTCGGCCGCATGAGCAAAGAGACCAAAGAGAGGGCGGGGCACGGCGTTTTACCAGTTTACTGCAGTTACCTTGGTTTCCATTATTCCATTTACGATGCCAACATTTGAGCGTGGCATCATCCATCTCTCTCTCTCTCTCCCCCCGAAAATCTGTAGTATTTCATTCCATGTAACCTTCCCCTCCTTGACGTTAAATTCATACAGGTACATGTAGACTTTTTTTTCTCAAGAAAAAAAAAAGAGAACACACGAGTTTCATGTCCGCGCCTGAGATAAATTTGGCACTGCTGCTGACGTCACAGCCTCACAGGTCGGCGACGGCCCAAGTGCAACTTGGATAGATTCATTGGACATGGACGTGTGGTTTGCAAGCAGGTAAGACGACAGTATCGTATCAAAAATTCCAAACTAAGAGCATCTCCAAGAGAGTCGGTAAAATTGGGGACCTAAAACTGATTTTAGGTCCAGGAGAGAAAAAATTATAGGTACCACAAAGTTGTCTTCTCCAACAGTGTTGCTAAACTAGGTACCTATAATTTATTCTCAAAGGAGTTTCACTTTCGATAAGCCATGCTAGGCGCGACGTGCAGGACCGGTGGCGTGACGGACGGCGGTGGCGGAGTTGCGCCAGTGACGGTGAGGGCAGAGCTGCAGCGGGAAGTGGTGCACGAGGTGTTCCCGAGGCTGGCAAGATCACCTGAGGTCGTCGGTGGCGAGGAGGAGCAGTGACGGCGACGCTCCACGAGCTCCGGCGGCGGCAGACGACGCGAACGGCGGCGGGGCTACATGAGGCGAGAGGGGAGTGGGTGAGGGTCGGCGGAGGTAGAGGACATGCGGGAACACGCGACGGCGCGAAGAACGGCATCAGAGGCTCACCGGAGGAGGAGATCGGCGCGGCGGCGGTGGATCTAATTTGGTGGCGGCGAGGAATCCGCAGCCGTCCGAGG
Source organism: Echinochloa crus-galli (assembly GCA_900205405.1). Lineage (NCBI taxonomy): Eukaryota > Viridiplantae > Streptophyta > Magnoliopsida > Poales > Poaceae > Echinochloa > Echinochloa crus-galli. The sequence goes on along the minus strand of OAMR01000341.1, from coordinate 206,627 downwards.
GAGGCCGCGGTGGGAGCGCCAGCCTTCTCCATTACCTCCGTGCCGCCCTCCTCCTCCCGCGAATCGACGACGACAGGCGCCAGCATGCCGCTCCCCACGGCCAGCTCGTGTGCTCGTCATGGGCGTGGCGGCGGCAGAGGCGGTGGCGGCGGCGTTCGTGGATCCCAACACGGCGTGCGCGGCGCCGTGTGCTTCAAGAAGGAGACCGAGCTGGACAGCGCCGCCGCCGCGTTGCTGCACTACTCCAGCCAGTAGTTGGTCGAGCTGCCGCAGCTCGAGAGACCGTCGTCGCCGACAGCGTCAGGCGTGGCAAGAAGAAGGCGCGGGCCGACAAGATGGCCACGGACTAGAGGGCGCTCGACAAGTTGGGCCTTCCATGGCGGATCCGCCGGCCGGAGGCGGGAAGGGCGTCCGCGTCACTCGAAAGAAGGTATGGAGCGGAAGAAGAAGCGGGGGAAAGAAAGGACAGACGGTTGGGCCTCCCGCGCGCAGATGGAAGAAATAGCAACTCGGGTTTGGGTTGGTATATTTGGGTCCCCATGGGTGGATTTTAGGTCCAGGCCTACAATAGCAACTCATATAGGTCCTCTGTTGGAGCTTGTTTTTTGGCTGTTTTTAGATCCCGATGTAGTTTTTAGGTATAGCAACCCAATTTACCAACTCTCTTGGAGATGCTCTAATAAAGGTCTCCCGCTCATCGCATCATGTACGTGCGTTTAACAATTTTCGTTTGGGTTAACTTCACCTAAATTTACTTTAGATTCTCATATAAGTTTCTAGTTATATATTCAGAATCTTAAACGTACTCCATATATTGGATTTTTCAGGTAGATTCAAACCCGTTCAAATTAGTTTGTTCGTTTGGATTATCAGCTACCAGCCAACAGTGTTTTTCTCTCAGCAAAAATCAGCACCAGCCACCAGCCAGTCATCAGTGTTTTTCTCTCAGCAAAAATCAGCACCAGCTACCAGCCAACCGAACAGGTGTAGGACATTCTTTGTCTTCAAATAGAATTTAACTTGAAGAATCATACATAAAATATCTAAATACCCACATAATACAATGAGCCTAAACAAAATATATAAACCTTAAGAAGCAAGTTTTAGGAGCTTCAAATTAACCAAGAATAAAGTAGAAAAATTAAGGGTTAAAATAAAAAAGTATCTATAATAAATAAGAGTTTTAGAAAACTGATGGCATGACTTGAAGGGTCTAATCGTGAATAAGCATCACGTTAAAAGAGCCTTATTGGACCGGATTTGATCTACTTGGAAACCTATGCCAAATTTAATATTGTGGTGGAATTTACTAATTTCACCTATTTTTTTTAGCTTGGTATGCTTCATTAAGATCATTCCCAACTCATAATTGAGCAGCTCTAGAAAAACAAGACAGGTCGGTTGTTCATTGGTTGCAGAATGGTATATGGGTTTCGATTTTACTAATCATTAGTATCAAGTGTAAATGCTATTTTTATTTTTTCAAGAAATAATAAATTATGATATATATCTTGAATCTATCGCTTTTGTCCACACGAGGAATACACAGAATTATCTTAGTTTGTAGATTGTAGCCACACTTTGCTGTACTTATGATTTATTCCCTCTATTCAAAATTACCATTCACCATAACATTTGACTGTTTGTCTTATTTAAAAAATTAGTCCCAATATACAGATGAATAAGTCATACTTGAAATATTTGTGATGATAACATAAGTCGCAAACAAAATAAATATACTTGCATGATTTTTTTAAATAAGATGAGTGTTCAAACATTATGAGAAAAAAATCAACTACGACTAGTAATTTGGAACGGATGTATTAGTAGAAGAGTTTGACTGAGTGATGCAGTTCTCATCATGAAAAGTGTCGCATAATTCTTTTAAGATAGCAAATGTTTGATACTTTGATAAAAATGATTTGATAGACTAATCTCGGGCGAGTACGGTAATAAATTGGTCAATAATTAGCAATCTTACTAAGCAAAGCAAGTAAACAAGTCCGTAGTCTCCGATATAATTTTGGAAAAAAATTACAATCGCCTTTTCTTAATAAAAACAAAAGCATAATGGCCTTTGCCAAATTTCCGAATCTGAATACAGCAAGAGGGAATGCTTGTTTTAAATTCATCTTTTCAGGTCCTCAACCCAACCTCTTTTATCTCCGCTACATCAAATCCCCGCCCCGGCTAAAACCCTAGCACCAGAGCCGCACGCCTTCTAGAACCTTCCTCTCCTCCTTCCCGGAACCCCTAGACCCTAGCGCCATGCGCCGCCCGCATCGCCGCGGCGCGGTGAAGCAGACCCGCCTCCGGGAGGCCGACGAGATCCGCCTCCTCAACGAATGGATCGACGCCGGCAAGCCCCTTCCGGGAACCAAGCCCCCGCCGCCCTCGAAATCCGCCGAAGCGCGGCCGGCGCCTCGGGCATCCGGGGAGCACCCGGAGTACGGCGCGTGCACGCGGTTCGACGAGCTGCCGCTGTCGCAGAAAACCAAGGATGCCCTGCGGAAGGCTAACTTCACGGAGATGAGCGAGATCCAGCGCGCCGCCCTTCCCCACGCTCTCTGCGGCCGCGACGTCCTAGGCGCGGCCAAAACCGGCTCCGGCAAGACCCTGGCCTTTGTCATCCCGGTAAAGCTCTAGCTGCTGATAATTTTCTCCCTAAAGTTTGGGTATTGAGGAACAAGAAAGAATAACGGTCCTAAAACTATGGATTGCGATCAGAGTTTCTACTTTAGCTTTGGGAATTGTGAATTGCCCCCTTTAAATTGGTGTTTGTTACACCATATTTACATGTCCATTGTCTGCTTCAAAGAAATATGGTTGATCATAGCAGTTAATATTTCCTTGTGAGCTTACCTTATCAGTCGCATTCCTTTTGCAGGTTATAGAGAAGCTATACAGAGAGAGATGGGGTCCAGAGGATGGTGCGGGCTGCATTATTCTTTCCCCAACTAATGATTTGGCGGGGCAAATATTTGAAGTATTGAACAAGGTGGGGCAGTTCCATAACTTCACTGCTGGTGCTATTGTTGGTAAACGCAAGGGTATTGAGCAAGAGAAGGAGCGTGTGAACAGCTTGAATATCTTGGTGTGCACACCTGGGAGGTTAGTCCAGCACTTCAATGAAACCGTCAATTTCGACTGCTCACAGCTCCAGGTCAGCAGGCATATATTGTTCTATGATTATAGGGAATGCCAAATTTGAAGATTTAGATAATCTAAAGTGCTCTTTTTTCCCTATGGGAAACAGATGTTGGTGCTTGACGAGGCTGATCAAATTCTTGATCATGGTTTCAAAAGTCAGGTTGATGCTATCATTTCTCAGATTCCCAAAGTTCGACAAACTTTACTGTTTTCTGCTACACAAACAAAGTCAGTTAAGGACCTTGCAAGGGTTAGCCTAAGGGATCCTGAATATATAAGTGTGCATGAGGAGGCTAGAAGAGCCACCCCAGATACCCTTGAGCAGTATGCCATGATTGTGCCTCTTGAGCAGAAGCTAAATATGCTCTGGAGCTTCATTAAAAGGCATCTAAACTCAAAGACGATAGTCTTCTTATCCAGTGTAAAGCAGGTAACAGCTTGTTGTTTCTCTGAAGATTACACTTTTGTTGCATAGTCGTATCGATCTACAATTGAATTTTGTTAATTTCTCCAATACTGGATAGTATGATAGGGGAAGCATTATTGATGTTGTTAGCAGTTTAGTACAGCTACATTTTATTCATCCGCACACCTTATCGTATAGTTTTTGTTGGTGTAAAGACGATTAGAGAAGAGAGGAAGCAACGGGGACCAAATGCAAACTAGCTATCAAACTGAATATCTGTGCTTTCTTCTGCAGTTTGGGGCAGTTCCACAGGCCGGGCAAATATTTGATGTAGCATGGACGCATGGCACATGTAGTGCAGCAAGCCGTAGTTGCAGATTTCAATGAATCTACTTCAGTTCTGTTCTCAACTGATGTATCTGCTAGGGGACTGGATATAAAGAATGTGGATTGGGTGGTACAGGTATTGCCACTTTTTTCTTGAACACGTACACCATTCAGTATTTTTTTTGTGGTTGTAACTCTGTAACCTGTTTGTCACATTTGCAGGTTGATTGCCCAGAAAGCATTGATAATTACATCCACAGAGTTGGTCGTACAGCTCGTTACAATAAGAAAGGAAAAGCACTCATGTTCCTTTGTCCCGAGGAAGAAGCAATGCTTGAAAAATTGAAGGCAGACGAAAGTAAAATACCTATACATATTAGAAAGGTTAGCAGGAATATTTTCTGTTTGTAGTGCTTAATTGATTATGGTTGCCACTACATGCTGAGACAGCCTTTTAGAATAACTATTTGATCTTAGTGACAGAAAATTTGGCAGTTTATAGTGTAGAACTGCTCAAACCAGTGCATATAGGGAGAAATCACTTCATCTAATGTGTTTCTTGTTTATTTTTTTACTTAATGTCTTAATTACTTTGATGTAGCCAAAGGCAGAACAACTGGAGCAGATATCTCAGAATATAGCCTCGGTGCTGGTTAAACATTCCAATCTGCTGGAATTGGGTAAAAGGGCTTTTGTTACATATCTTAAGTCAGTCTATCTCCAGAAAGACAAAAATGTGTTCGACCTGAGCAGGTTCCCTGCAGAGAAGTTTGCTGCATATGCTGCTTCGCTTGGTCTGCCTGTTACCCCCACCATCCGCTTCATAAGACACAACAAGAATGTGTCAAAGAAGGATATGGAAGATATTGATAAGAGACTGATGAAACCCAGTTCCAAACCTGAAGTTATCATTAATCCACAGGTCAATAGTGGTTTGACTATGGAGGATGGAGATGATGACATCCTTCATCCCAAGAAGCCCACCGCGGATGCTAATATGGATGATGGACTTGATGATGTTCTTCGCCCCAAGGAGCCTGGCACAGATACAAATACAAAACCAGAGAATGCCACCGAGTATGTACCTTGCAACTCAATTTTCAAACTAAGGCATTTTCCTTCTACCCTACAGTTTCAGGCTACCAAGTATTTCGTTCCAGGTATTGTTTGCTGAAGGTCATGCTAACGAATTATCCTCCTCAGATTTGGAAAGCCCTTGAAAAAGAAGAAACTGAAGATAAATGTGCACAGGCCAGTGGGAACAAGGATCAAATATGATGATGAGGGCAACGCCATCCCACCTCTCGCATCTGTAGCTGAAGAAGTGGCTTCAGAACCCGTGGTTAACAAGGATATAAGTCTGTTCTGTCCCTGTTTCTATGTTGGCTATAGTTTTGCATGAAGGATGTGAACTCTTAACTTTGTATTTATTCATTGTCTCTGTTGCTCCAGTTTCCCAACGGTACGCAGAGATGTTGAGAGAAATGAGGGAGCACGACAAGGAGGACAAGCTCGAACACAAGAAGAGCTTGCGGGAGAAAAAGCTGCAGAAGAAGATGAAGCTGAAGCGCAAGAGGCAGGAGGAGACAGGAGCCGGGTCAGAGGAAGGTAGCGGCTCAGAGTCCGACAGAGTCCGAGATGGAGCTAACAAGGGCAAAAAGAGGTATTTCAATAGCGACGATGAAGGTGATGATGCTGTTAAGGATGGTGACATTCTTGCTCAGCAGGAGGCGCTGGCATTGAAGCTCCTGAGTAAAATGAACAGTTAGTGAGCTCTCCACCCCTGTAAGGGATGAAATTTTGACCGTGTTGTGGCTTTGTTTTCTATTTTTGTGGGATTTAACGTATGATGAGATGCTATCCCACATATCAGGCATATCCATGAATTGAGAAATCAGTGGTAACCTTATTGGCCCAAAGCTGTAGAAGAAATATGGATCAAAAAAGTTTTAAGTCACTTTTGTTTTCGAATTTAAAATGATGGGAACCGCTCATATCCTCGTGCAATCTAATGTATGCATTAGAGTTACGTAATGTGGTTAAATTGTACTGATAAGGTGAAATGGTATGGTTCCCTCTGGCCGTTGCTATTTTCAGTGGTAGCGAAAGCATGGAACAGGCATCGCGTTAAACAACAGTATAAGCATCTAGTTAGATAAAGCCCAACAGGCCAACACTTCAACCTCGTGACTATTTTATGCAATACAACGGTACAAAAAAAGGCCGATGTCTATCTTGAAGGCACTTCCGGTAGAATTAAAACCAAGTTTCTACGGAGTAGTTGTCTTTCGTTTTCATAAATCATATATATAAAGTTTTGAGCGAGGAAACGTTCAGCCGGCGGTCGACGCCTTGCCGAGGAGGTACGGGAGGAGGAGCAAAGCGGGCAGGGGTCCCACTTGCAGCCACCGTCGTTGTAGTAGAGGAGAGCCGCGAGAGGAGGCTCGAGGCCGGCAACGCACGGAGCATGCCAGGCCGCTGCTCAGGCATACAAGTAGCCAGAAGGACAACGGCTTGCTCCACTGCAAGTCTGCAACATCTGTTACGCGCAGGCTGGATGGAAATTAGAAATTCAGATACGCTAGCCGCGAACGGCATGGTGATATTGGCCTGTTTAGTTTCCCTCGAAAATCAAAACTTTGTATCACATCCACGTCACACCACCATTGCATAGAAACATTAAATATAGCAAACGACATGCATGGAACACTAAACGTGGATAAATAAAAAAAACTAATCGTATAGTTTTGATGTACACGACGAGCCGAATCTTTTGAGCCTAGTTAGATCATGGTAGGACAATGTTTACCACAAACAAACGAAAAATGATATAGTACGATATAGTACGTTCCATTGTTCGATGCGACACTTTGGAACTAAACATAGCCATGGAAAGTGAAAAGTAAAGGAAGCTGAAGACTTATTGCCCTTACTCGTAATTGACTTAAGGCCCTTACTCGTAATTATTTGTGACCAGCAATGGGATCTTCTTTTTTTGATAGCAACTGGGATCTATGGATAGCGATACTACTACGATGTGCAGTGGTCTGTGGTTTGAGATCCTCAGTTGCCTCCAAACTTGGTCAGTTCCGAAATCACAAATGGACAGAGTTCGCGATTTCTAACTCCTGAAGGTTATCGCAAATGGACAGAGATCGCGAAATCACCTCACAGATTTCACGGAACAAACTTTCATTACACATGCCGCGCAAGGAAGCTTGCATACAATGGTCAGCAGTATAGGTCGCATGAAAATCCAACCTTCCACCAGGAAACATACAAGGGCAAATAGGTCATCTCTAAAGAAACAAAGAATGCACAGAAACAATCCAACAAAAACATCATCAGAAACACACCATACTTCAATAATCAAGACTTTAATCTTAACAATAAACAAAAAAGAAACATCAGGAGTGCCATCATAGATAACAAGGGTCCCTAAGAACAAGTTCAACCACGCCCATGAAACTACTTAACCACTAATCTATAGGACGACACATGAGGGGCAGTGAACTGCAGTTGTAACTCTATGTTCCTGTAATCCGATAGCGCTCCAAAAGTGCATAAAGCAGTCGTCACCGCTGTGGTCATCACTGCAGAACAAAAGGCAACATTCATCAGCCAAGAAGTCAACATATGAAACCTACAACATACTCTGGTATCACAAAACAGAACTGTCTACAAACTACAAAGTTGTGGTTCAGGGGGCAGGGAATATATGATTGTCGGCATCCTACCTGCTGCGGGGGTTGCTGCTGCTGCTGTGGTGGTGGAGGCTGCTGCTGCTGCTCCTGTGCTGGCGGTGGCTGCTGCTGAGGTGCTCCCTGCTGTTGTTGCTCATAGTTGCCATAACCAGGGTATCCATAGTAGTTTTGCATGCTCGAGTCTTGTGCATTGGGTGCACCATAGCCATAACCATCATAACCCTGTTGTTGATATCCATAGTAGTTGTTTCCATTATACTGGCTGTTGGCATCTTGCTGGGGAGCCTGAGTGGATTAACAGGTTAATGAATGTTAAGCACCAACCATTCTGCAAAAAGCTAATATTCTACTTTCCACGCACCTGTTTGTTTTGAGGACTACGGCCCCATGAAAGCCGAACGTTTTGTCCACCAATCAGGCTCCCATTCAGCATACGGATTGCTTCCTCAGCAGATGACCTGAAAGTATGACAAGCCAATCAAGCAACAAAGAATTAGCTTGTAGATACCAAGTCAGGGTGGTCAGCTAAAGAGCTTCAAGAATTTATGAACCTGCTGGTAAATTGAACAAATCCACAACGCTTGCCTACAGGAATCTTCACATAGGCAATTTCTCCGTATGGAGTAAAAGTTTGCCTTAGATACTCCTCATTTACATTGGAATCTAACCCACCCACAAAGACCTATTTGCAAAATAATGGAAGATAAGGTAACAGAAATTCCTAGTTTTCTTTTTTGAAAGAAAGTTTACTCACTGTTGTATTGTTGGGATCATTCTCCGAAAGATTTCCTTGAGAGCTCTGGTATGTTCCTGCGATTACAACACATATAACACCATCAGAAACAAAGCTGGCAAACCAATTAGGAATTATAAAGAAAAAACAGATTAATAACTCAAGCATAAATTATAATAATCTAGCATATTAATAACCCAAAGAACAAACAGACAAAAGAAAATGCTTAGCATCCCATAAAGCTCAGAGGATCCTTGCTCTTAAGTGTTCGTTGCATGGGATTGGCTGCAACACAAGAAATTTGCCATAGCCCTACCCCTATAGCTCAACCGTCAGAACAGCAAGTCATACTCAGATTAACATGACATCCTGCATCTGTATTGAGAAAATGTTTTCTTGGATCACGAACTGTTAAGTGAGCTACCACAGGCATGAAGGGCACTCCCAATGGTTTATCTTGTTTTAACTTTTATCTTAGTCTGTGGCATCAAGTGCACGTAAAACATCCCAACTCAGACAAAAATGTACTCTGTTGTCATGCCACCCCCCAAACTCCCTAGCCCGAATCTATAGCAGAAAACCTACCCCAGTATCGCTTGGTCAGCAAGATTGCAACATACATAACAAAGAAAAAGGTAAAAACAAGAAGAACAAATATGCATAACTACATAAGTGTACTAGGAGCAGACCATGGAAAAATAAAAGCAAATAGAACCTGCATGTGGTTAAGTTGAACGAGAAAGAGAAAATATTGTCTGCACTGCAGTAGAATTTGGAAGGAATCCGCAACATGGAAAATCAAGTAAACCAATTAGAAGTGAAACTAAGTGCTTTCTGCATCTTGCTGGAATAAACCAAATAAACATGCTACAGGTAGTACTAGGTGTGGATGCAAGAAATCCGAAGTTCCGGAAAAAAAAGAATAATAGAAAATTATATGTATAAACTATTACAAGTACTGGAACATGATGGGGTACTAGTAATTTTCAAAATAGAACAGAAAGCATTGGAAGACAGAAATAAGTCTAAATAACGTAATGACTGAGAGTGAAAACACATATAGCATAGTTGGCCCTCTAAAGTACTTGGAACCAAAATCTCGCAAAATTAAAACACTGACCTAACTGAGTCACGGAAAACAGGAGACAGCTGAAGACATTTCCAGGCCCTAAATGCAGATGGCATGGCATCCTGCTTTGAGAAATACGAATTGTGTTTAGAGGTTTATTACTTGGTTACGTTTATGTTATCCCAATCTTAGACTTAGAAAGGAAAGAGCTGGAACAAAATGTCTGTTTACAGCAACAGAAACAATGCTGGCTGCACTGAGTTGGACTGACTAGAAAGAAAATGGCTATGGAAACATGATATCCAGCAAGAACAGCGAAAAAATAACAGAACATTCAAGTGTGTTGGCTTAGTTAGTACTCAAAAAGTGCATTTAGATGCTCTGATAATCAGTACCCCTCTAGGATTCTATGCAAACAAGTATGAAAGAACAGAAAAGGTGAATAAAAGACTGTAGGAGAGGTGCCAACCATTAGTTGCATATGTCTGCTGAGCATCCATAGTCTTCTTGTTAGCTGGTCCAATCCTCATTTGCCTTGAAGATAACATCATTCCATTCATCTCAGTCATAGCACGTGCCTGCTCATTCAGATCTCCAAAGCGCACGAAACCATATCCTTTGGGGCGTCCAGTGACCCTGTCAATAACAACTTTGGCCCCTCTAACTGAAGGGTAGCTAGCTCTGAACACCTCTTCCAACATTGAGTCAGTAACATCAGCAGCCAAATCACCGACAAATATTGTGTGATCAGAACCATTGTCTCCACGCTTATCCCCAGAACTAGCGGAAGCCCAGTTTAGCTTAAAAGCCATATCAACATTCGGCATCATCCGCCCATTGAAGTTCATCAGAGTATGCTCTGCAGCAGCTCGGGAGTGAAACTCAATAAAACCATAACCTTCCGACTGCCCATTTTGTTTGTTCCGAATAATTTTAACATTGGCAATCTGCAGTTATACTTGATAATATTAGCACCAATAAAAAATACTTCATCTATGTGTTACACTCCAATTGGATGATATAAGAAAGACATTACAAATTGCACATTCCAGGACCATGGCATTAGAATGTCAAAACAATGTGTACAACCTAGCGCACTGGTACCTAAAACCTATAACCATATACAATGATGCATGCTTCTGGGTCTTAAAACCTACTAACATCTAGATTTAAATAGTATGCAATGTATGCGTTTTTAGCCCATCAAAATGAAAAACTCGCTGAAACATGAAAGGAAACATCTCGCCAGAACAGAAAACATAAATAAGAGCATCACAGATACTACAGCCGCACACATATCAAAACCAGATCATATTATACAAGCTCGTACACACAGAATTGCAATGGCACAACTTCGAGGTAGGGGAGATAGAAGTATCACCTGCTGTGCCACGGCCGCGAAGGCATGGTAGGAAAGGTAGTTCTCGTCCATCCAGTACTGGAGATCTCCGATCCAAAGAGACCTGACCTCACCGCTTCCCGGCGCGGTCCCGTATTGCGGCTGCGGCGACGCGTACTGCTGCGGCGGAGGAGCGTACTGCTGCGGCGGCGGAGCGTACTGCTGCGGCGGCGGAGCGTACTGCTGCGGCGGCGGAGCGTACTGCTGCGGCGGCGGAGCGTACTGCTGCGGCGGCGGAGCGTACTGCTGCGGCGGCGGAGCGTACTGCTGCGGCGGCGGAGCGTACTGCTGCGGCGGCGGAGCGTACTGCTGCGGCGGCGGAGCGTACTGCTGCGGCGGCGGAGCGTACTGCTGCGGCGGGGGCGCGTACTGCTGGGGTGGCGGCGGAGCGTACTGCCTGTCTCTTATACACATCTAGATGTGTATAAGAGACAGGATCCTT
>OAMR01000341.1:170176-187465 GCA_900205405.1 Echinochloa crus-galli | reverse complement strand
TATATGGTTATAGGTTTTAGGTACCAATGCTAGGTTGTACACATTGTTTTGACATTCTAATGCCATGGTTCTGGAATGTGCAATTTGCAATGTCTTTCTTATATCATCCAATTGGAGCGTAACACATTGATGAAGTGTTTTTTAATTGGTGCTAATAACTGCAGATCACCAATGTGAAAATTATTCGGAACAAACAGAATGGGCAGTCGGAAGGTTATGGTTTTATTGAGTTTCACTCCACGCTTATCCCCAGAACTAGCGGAAGCCCAGTTTAGCTTAAAAGCCATATCAACATTCGGCATCATCCGCCCATTGAAGTTCATCAGAGTATGCTCTGCAGCAGCTCGGGAGTGAAACTCAATAAAACCATAACCTTCCGACTGCCCATTCTGTTTGTTCCGAATAATTTTCACATTGGTGATCTGCAGTTATTAGCACCAATTAAAAAACACTTCATCAATGTGTTACGCTCCAATTGGATGATATAAGAAAGACATTGCAAATTGCACATTCCAGAACCATGGCATTAGAATGTCAAAACAATGTGTACAACCTAGCATTGGTACCTAAAACCTATAACCATATATAATGATAATGCATGCTTCTGGGTCTTAAAACCTACTAACATCTAGATTAAAATAGTATGCAATGTATGTGTTTTTAGCCCATCAAAATGAAACACTGCTGAAACATGAAAGGAAACATCTCGCCAGAACAGAAAACATAAATAAGAGCATCACAGATACTACAGCCGCACACATATCAAAACCAGATCATATTATACAAGCTCGTACACACAGAATTGCAATGGCACAACTTCGAGGTAGGGGAGATAGAAGTATCACCTGCTGTGCCACGGCCGCGAAGGCATGGTAGGAAAGGTAGTTCTCGTCCATCCAGTACTGGAGATCTCCGATCCAAAGAGACCTGACCTCACCGCTTCCCGGCGCGGTCCCGTATTGCGGCTGCGGCGACGCGTACTGCTGCGGCGGAGGAGCGTACTGCTGCGGCGGCGGAGCGTACTGCTGCGGCGGGGGCGCGTACTGCTGGGGTAGCGGCGGAGCGTGCTGCTGCTGCTGCTGACCCCACTGCTGCGGGGGCGGCCCCTGCTGGTAGTACTGCTGCTGCGGCGGCTGCTGCTGGTAGTACGGCTGTGCTGGCGCCTGCTGCTGCTGCTGCGGAGGCGGCGTCGCCCCAGAGCCCTGCGTGGAAGGCGGGCCGTGCTGCCCGTTCATCGGCGGCTGGTGCGGCGGCGGCATCGCGTCCCCGGCGAGGCGGCGAAACCCTAGCGCGTGGATGCGAGAGCGAGAGGAGACGAGGGCTTTGGAATCTCGATGCGGGAAGATAGACGACGCGGAGCGCGTGGGGCGGGTCGGGAGTTTTTATGGGCCGGGCCGGGCCGCTGCACAGGAGTATGTTCCGGAAGCATCCGGTGCGACGGGCCCGGGTAGGCTACGATTTCGAAAGTTTCCCGGTTCCAGTTCGCCCTTTCACCGCCGTTAGATCTTCTGATGGACGGGTAGAGATGCAAACGAGGGCGCACGTCCCAAGCGTGTTTTTTTCCCTTGCGTCGTGTTTAGTTTGAGCTCGAAGATGTTTCTGAAAAAAAAAGATCATCTGTATAGGATACTACTCCGTAATGCCTATAAATAAAGAAGTATTTATTTCAAAAAGTAAAGAACGAAACAAATATAGAATACAAAAAAAGAGAACTTAGGATATATACTTAAATATAGGAGTACATACTTGGGTTTCTTCCAGCCACTGTATACTATATTTAAGTGTGCTAGAACAAATATGGATGGAGAAATATAGAGTATGACTGTCAGTATCAGATGGATATATTAACTAAATAACCGTCATGTAGTTTTTTCTCTCCATGAAACTAAAGAAGAGAAAGAAGAAATAAATACAATGCTGCGTATATGCTTTCAATCATCATAAAAACAATAGGAAAAAGTCCAAATTACTTTCCTCAAGTATAGCGAAAGTCCGGATAACCCCCTAAACTATGTTTTGGTTTAATTTATCCCCTAAACTATGTTATTTGGTCCAACTTACCCCTTAACACAATTTGTCTTTTTGTGTTTCTCCATGCACAAGATGAATTTTAATTTGAGACTTTGCAGGGAGGTAGTGAACATCATAATCTATATTAAAAAATATTTTAAGAATTTTTCATCACTACTTTCTATATAATATTGTATTTTAAGGATAACTTTATTATTAAATATATTACCCTATCAAAACAGTGACAAAAAATTTATGATATATTTTTTTAACATGTCTTATATTGTCTGCTATAATTTTGCAAAAGTTAAACTTTAAACTGCACTTGTGCATGGGGAAACAAAAAAGACAAATTATGTTAAGGGTAAATTGAACCAAATGATATAGTTTAAGGGGTAAACTGAACCAAGAATTACTTTAGGGGGTTATCCAAAATTTGGCTATATTTGAGGGGAGTAATTTGGTCTTTTTCCAAAACAATACATGGAACAACTATTTGTCCTAGTCTTCCCAAAAAACAGAACAACAATATTATGCATTATATGAATATTATCATATTTATATTCACATAATATGACAGTTTGGGAGGAGTGGCATGATGATGAAATACAATGTGGGTAGCCCTAAAGAGTTCTCCGCATCATTAATCACTCATACACTTCCTCTAGTTCAAAATATAGGTCTTGTTAGGATTCCCGCAGGCCAAACATTTTTAATGTTGCTCGATTTACCGTGAAAAGTATAATTTCTATAAAAAAATATGATGACACTAATAGGGTAGGGTTGTGTGTGTACGTGTGTGTGTTTATGAGTGTCTCTGTCTATAATGCGTTTCGACAAGGCGTAATAGCCAAAATCATCCCTGAACTATGTTGATGGGCTCAATTTGGTCCCTGAACTATGAAAACGTCCAATTTAGTCCCTAAACTATGCTAATCGGGTCAATTTGGTCCCTGAACACTGAAAACGTCTAATTTAGTCCGTGAGTTACGCTAATCGGCTTACATTCGTGATATGGACTACATAACATTCGTCCCCGACATCACTAGTGTCAGCGAGGTGAAGAAAGGGACACAGTATCGGTACTGTAGCAGTTCCCTAATTTCAAAATCATATAACAATATGAAAATCTTCAATAATAAAAGTTACTTAACTTTTCAAGATCTCCAACTTAGATTCCCAACTTTGCCGTTCAAATAAAAATATTTGAACGGCAAAGTTGGGAATCTTGAAAAGTCGAGTAACTTTTATTTTTGGATATTTTCATTAAGCTATATGACACGATTTTGAAAGTAATTTTGAAAACAGAGAAAAATAAGAAACTGCTACATTACCAACATCGTCCCTTTCTTCTCCTTGTTTTCACTGGTGCAGCCGAGGACGAATGTGAGCCGATTAGCGCAGTTTAGGGACTAAATTTGATGTTTTCATAGTTCAGGGACCAAATTGACCCGATTAGTACAGTTCAAGGACTAATTGGACGTTTTCATAGTTCGGGGATCAAAATGAGCCAACAGCATAGTTCGAGGTTGATTTTGGCTATTACGTCTTTCGAAAAAAATACTACAATAATACATCTGCGTGAAAACCGCATGCAAAAAATGCAGTGTTCTGTCAGGAGGAAACTTCTGCACCGTGCCATTTTTTAAACCAAACAATAAGACTCTATCGAAACAACCACTTTCTGTCACGAGAAAATTAGTTTCATGCATGTACTACGTATTGGACTTTTTTTTTTGTCTAAACAAAACTTTCCTGCTTTGACGGACAAAGACAACCACCAATAATCTCTTCTCGACATCGCTGCTTTGCTGACCTCTGAATCGTCCATGGTCGACGTCACTTTCGATTAGGTGATCAGTTGATCACCTTGTTTAGTGCCGGGAGATGCCTATGATGCCATCCGAGATTAGACGTTTCTGCGTGAGAATGGCCGCTCCGTGAGCTTGACGCCTTGATGCCATTTGTCAACGATGTCGTTCAACGGTCTAATGGCTGCTTAATTTACTGCTTTCAGATTAAACGGAGCGTGCCTTTTGTTTGTTTCGTTTGAGATTTTTAATTCGAATAGCAGTTTATTTAAACACGTTCAAATCGAGCGTTTTTCTCAGCCTTCGATCAAAGCTTGATCTTTCCGACAGTCAAGCTGTTTCTGGTAGATGTCCTTGACTGAGTGAGACACGAGTAGCATTCATTTCAAACGCACTTTTTAATACGTACACGTTCAGTCAAGCGTGTCATTCAGACTTTAATATAACTTTCCATCGATTTTCTTTTCAGTACGGTCTGTGTTTTCCTTTCGAGGTTAATGAAGTCATTTTCATTATGATTGTAGCTGCGTGGACGAAACACCAGTTGCAACTTGCTTCGATTCAAGATGATCATCATTATGTTTTCAGCTATTCCACGCCAAATGGTCAGCGATTTCAGCATGAGTTGGACCACGGATCTGCTTTCTCCTCTACCGTAAACTACCGGCCACTCTCTTTTCATGTTGCAATGGACAGGCCACATGCTCTCATCCATCGATCGGGCGTCCTTTACTTGATGTTAATTAAGCTAAGCGTGACTTCTTTGGCTACATGTTTCACTTAATTTGCAGTAAACTACACCATAGTCCATAGATCACTAATCTTTTAAAATGCATATCTGGATCCTCAAAGCTTTGCTAAATGTACCATTTATTGTCCCAAAAAACCCATGATGTGGCATCGGACTGTTTTGTTTGCCTCAAAGCTTTGCTGAAATCTCTTCCTCCTGATAGAGTTGCCGAGTTGCCCGTGGTAGGTAGGTGATCGCCTTGTTTAGGGCCGGAAGAAGAATTCGGATGTCATCCGGCATCGCCTTTTCTATATTTCTGAGCGAGCATGACATCTGCGTTGCTTCCTGAAACATCTGGAATTCTAATTCAAAACATTCTTTTTTTCCCCTTAAAAAACACATACACGTTGAAATCAAGCGTTTTGTCGGGCCTTTAAAGTTCCAAATTTCCAACAGATATCCAGTACGTCTTTACAAAAAAATATATACCCAGTACATTCTCTCTTTTCCTTGAGTAGTAGATGTCCTTGACCGAGTGAGACACGAGTTGTTACTTTATAAATTTCTGATTCAAACTCGTTTACCAAACATGATCACGCCACATGTTTCATTCGGCTTTCAAGCAATGCCCATGTTCAGTCTTTGCATTTTCATTCGGCAGTCTTTTTTTTTCAAGTGAAGTTGATACTGCCATCTTTTTATGACGATCAGTAATTGACTGTGGAGTGAGCATGAGTTGCTTGGCTTCAAATGTTTTACCTTTGCTGTGTGGTCAGCTATTCAATGCGAAGAAAATGGGTCCAAGATGAGTTGGAGCAGAAATCTACTTTCTCCTCTACCATAAACAACCTATCACACTCTTTCTTTTGCTCTGAACAGGACACATGCTCCAATCCACTGGGTAGTAGGTATTTGTCAAGACAAGTGTGACCTCTAATTTTGCCGCTCCTTTTGTTTAACCATCTTCCAGAAGATGAAGGAAAAGAACACACAAAATGCATGAACATAGCACAGAATCATTTTTTTAAAAATAAATGTTGCAGGAGCAGAATTTATCCGCAAGCAACTAACTGAAGATTCAGAGTTGGATAGAAGAAGAACAGGTGAGATGACTAGATGACAGTTTTTTCTATCGATCATGTCAATCCTGATCCAGACCAGCATGGACCAAGCAAACCATACTCCACTGTAAAGTGCACCCAAAAAGAAAAACGCAGATCTTGAAAATGAGGAGACTTTGGATACAGAGGTTGCTGAAATGTTGAAAAGGTTTGATTAAGAACATGACACAATGCAAAATCTACATAAAAAAGGCAAAGTAGAGAAATAAGAAATCTCTAACTTCTGCAGAACAGAACTGGCAGAGCAGGGTTCCCGAACACAGAAAGGCATAAAAATTCAAAACCTGAACAGGTGCATTGCTTGACTGCTACTACTATTACACATTTTATATGTATATAGATTCCATTCCACCACCTAATTAAACAGATACAGATTGATCCCAAACCTCTCAACAAAGCTCAGATGTTACTATCCATTGCTTTGTTCCACACAAGATCACCAAAAAAAAAAGAACAACAAAAACAGGAACTCGTTTTTCCTTCAGAAAGCCAGGCATCAAGAAGGCGCCCCTGCGGCGGGCTCCCCTGATCCCTGACCTCCGAGCGCGATGAGCCTCCTCAGGTTCCTGAGGTGCCTCTGCAGGGTCCGGCAGGCGCGCACCCTGACGCACCGGACGGCGAGCCTGAGCTTCTTCAGCCGCACGCCGGCCCTCGCCTTCACCCGCGCCAGCGCCGGCGGCCTGGACCGCGCCGCCGGGCTCTTCTCCTCCAGCACCTTGTGGATCAGGTACTGCGCCCTGAGGTGCCGCGCCTCCTCCGCGTCCACCTTCTCCACCTTGGCGTACGCGAACGGCGTCGGCGCCCTCAGCAGCAGCATCTTCGTGATCTGATGCACGATGGCGGCGCGTCGACGACGAGGAGGAGATCAGGAGAGGGTTTCTTGGTGTGACTGTGAGATTCTTGCAATGCAGCTGCAGCTGGCTGTTTGGCCTGGGACGTGTGCGCCTGTTTGTTATATAGGCTGATGCTGCGTAATTGGTAGAGCCCCTGCAGGCTGGCTCTGGGCTATATTTTTTTGGAATTATTGATGAGATCATGCGGGTATTAGTTGGTCAGACCGTGTCAATGTTCATAGCCATTGTTTAATCCCTGCATCTCCGAGTTTATCTTTTTATTGATTTTCTCTCGAACCATTTTTGCACTTTTTTTGTCAAGCTCATGACAGATTGCCAAAAACGATGGGTGACATGGTCACATCATCGATCATTCCTAGAGGAAACTTCAGTCACATCTCGGTTTCTCTCTCGTTGGCCCTGTTTAGTTTCCAGTCACATCACCAAACTTCCAAAATTTCTCACTCCAAACTTCACTATTCACCTATCATATTAAATCTCTCTCCTCATGCATGAAGCACTAAACGTGAGTAAATAAAAAAACTAGTTGCATGGTTTTGATGTACACGACGAGACCAATCTTTTGAGCCTAATTAGGTCATGGTAGGACAATGTTTACCACAAACAAACGAAAAGGGTTACAGTGCGCTACAGTGTTCGATGTGACTTTTTCACCCTCTTTTCTGGAACTAAACACCGCCGTTGAAGAGAAGAGCACTTCGGATTCATTGGTCTCAGAAAAATCTAGGCTGTAATTCTATGCATGACGAACGAATTATGAGCTTTGAATGCAATTTCCGGTACTGCGAGAATTTTGTGCTCCCATCTGATCTGAATGTTAGCTTTCTTTTCCTTTCTCCCCTTAAACAGAAGAAGGTACCGTCGATGGATTCCAAATTTCTTCTGTCTTTAAACATCATCTAGTCCGGACATGTGAGGTACCAGTACCACGGTGCTAGTGCGACCGCGAGGATTATTATGTGCTCCCGTCTACGTGATCATCAAGCCTCAAACGTAACAGCGACGAATCTTAAACTGAAGCAACTTGATCGCGACAAGAACAGGTGAAACCCGGGGCAATTCTAGCCCAATTGAACCATAAGGTTCGTTCCTGGTTCTGGTTGAAGATACACCATCCATCAGCGGTAACCATTTCCAAGCTTCATCACTGGATTGGCTGAAACACAAATTGAGTTGTCTTGTCCTTCTCCAAGCACATAAGCACTTCCCAGAATATAGTACTTTTTTATTAAAAACTAACATTTTCAGCTTCTCATCAGAATCTCAACCAACCGGAGAGGCTCTTTCCAAACTGGTCTCCTCAGAGATTCCCGTTGCCGCTAATCAACACATGTCAAGGCTGTGCTCCGATGTAAGTCAACTGATTATGAGGCCATAAACAATTGCGATCGTCAGAGGCAGAACGCATCCGGACCCAGGCAGGCCTGCACTAGATGTCTCGCTTCGCGCCTGGGAAATTATTGGCTTTCTGACGCATCGCCCAAAGGCCACAAAAGGTTAGCCTCAGTCACCTAAACATGTCACCCATGCCCACGCTCGTGACCTGTGAGATCATTGAGGATAACCGGCACTCTATGATTCCCCCTTACTAAATTCAAGCAGGTCCAAGTGTTAGCGAATCAGCGAATCAATTTTTTTTGTTATCCTGCATTTTTTGTTAGCTGATTTTCTATTGCTCATCACGATGTTTCATTTTCACCTCTAGTTCTAGCTTTTTTGGTAAGTTTGAATGAGCACCTAACGGTTACCAATAGGTTCAAATTTGCAGTTTCTTACAGCTTCCCACTCTTGTCATACTGATGTGGACGACACACAATTGCCAGCTCGAGATTGTTGTTCGTCTGAAATCCTGCCGTCTCAGGCCTGATTTTTTGTCATTTTGGCTCATTGGAATATCCAGCCTTGCAGAAAAGGATTTGTTTTCAGCAAGCACAGCACGGCCACGAGGTTCCATAAGATATGCACATAGTGGTGAACGTCTGATCAGGTCGGCGAAGAAAACTTCTCCTTGGATGCTACTGCATGACATCTGTCCAGGTGAGAGTTGAATATATAGCTTTTCTTTCTGTTGATGAATTTGGGTTGAATTTATCATCTGAGCTCATGGCTCCTCATGTAGCGTCAAAGGATGAGGCAAGATAAGGCCTAGCGTCCATTTGTCTCTTCGTTGACTAAACAATTTCAATAATCGCAGTAGTTTCATTCTAGTGTAGCATTCAGTAAGGCCACTTGCCATATTTCTGGTAAATAATTGTACCAAAGGACTAGCAAAGCATTGCAATTGGTGCCTCAAATTAGTATCATTAGGTGCGGGCAAAGGATTAGCTTGTGAATTTTGAATAGCACGCATGACCTCATATGAAAATGACTGAACCATGTACTGTTGCATCACTGAAACATGTGGTCTATAATTGCTGTTGGCAGTTCTTGATGAGATGGCACCAAAAAGGTATTTGTGATCATATTAGAGATAGAGTCAGCATGTTTGTTTCATAGACACACCTGTGCCAAGATGTTCATATACAGACTAAACAATTTAGCACCTGTTTCTTTTAGGGGAAATGAGAGAGATAATTTTAGTAACTGAAGCAAAATAGGTTCGTTCTAGTACTTATTCATTAAGGCAGCTTGTCATATTTCTCTGTAATGATTGTTGCAAGAAATAATAAAGCATTCCAGTCGGTGCCTCGAAAGGGTATCATGACTCATGAGGTGAGGAGGAATAATGTGCCAGTTGTGAAATAGCATGATCTCATATGAGACTGACTGAAGTGCAGAGTAGTGCATTACTGAATTTTCATTTTGAGTGGTCTATCATTGCAGTTAGCAGTGGCAGAAGAGATGGCTACTGAAAAATTATTGGAGATTTGGATCAACATGCAGCAGCATATTGACTCTCCATCCACTCCTGACATCACCAATCACTCCTTGTTTGCAAGAAGACGCTGCTCGGTGTCGTCCCACGTATCTAATCTTTTCCTCGCTTCTTCGACCTACATTCAGAACAATAAAAAAGAGATAAAATTACAACACAAAGTACCACAATGTTTTATTTAGAAATTCAGAGAAGACTAATTCAACAATCCAAAATGGCCACACAATCGAGCATGCACTTGGATGGAATAATTGCCCTAAAATAGCGCATCGGCACACAACTTAGATGCGACTCGACAGTCGGCATGTGAGGTAGATTTGAGGATCATCTGTCAGTGAAACTAGGCGGTTACCGAGGAACATGATGATAACCAAAGGTGGCTCACCTCCTTGCTCCAATCAGTCCTGAACGTGATCCAGATCAGAATAAGTGTTTGCATGAGGGTGCCCCCAATCATGCCTCCCCACAATCCCTGCAACGCAAGATCCGTTTTCAGACTTGCAGGTGGTTTACGTACAAGATCTGTTTTCAGACTTGCAGTTGACCCCAGAGCTCAAAAGTCAAAACCAAAGGGTCAACTGGAAATGGACGGCGAGTTTGCAATCTCCGATGAGCTGAATAAGCAGTGTACCTTGACGCCAAAGTCAAACTTGAATCCAAGGAGCACGCCGAGGGGTATGCCGATGAGGTAGTAGCATCCAATGTTGATGTACGCCACCATTGCTTGCCACCCACAGCCAACGGCCACACCTTCATAAATTCAGTCAAAACATTTTCAGTACCACAAGTTCATTATTCAGAATTCAGAAGCAACTGGGCATCAAGAATAAGGTGAAACAAACTTACCTGACAACACGGGCTGGATCCCGCAGAGCACAATGGTGCCGACGAGCAAGGGGCTCAGGTCGGCGACGGCGCGCGAGACGGCCTCGCCGCCGGTGAAGATGTAGCTGAGCTTGTCCCTGAGCAGGAAAGTGGCGAGGCCAGCTATGGTTGACACGAACGCCAACACGGCGGTGACCATCCACGAGGAGAAAGCGGCTGACCGGGGGTTGCCAGCGCCCAGCTCGTTCCCGACTCTGACACTGAACAGATCAGAATTCAGAAACTAAACAGATTCTTGAACTGAAGAAGGCTAGCTTGGGTTCCAAAATCTGGTAAGGTAGCAAGGTGGAGTGAAAAAGGATTGTTTTTTTACGTTGAAAAGAAATATTGACTCTTCGTTTTTCTATGTGCCAACTACTATCCATATCAGATTGCGCAAAAAAGAAAATCGATTTTTCATTCATTTTCAGCGCTTCGTGCCGGTTAGGACAAGGAATATGGAGCTGTGAAGTCTGAACGCACGGCTCGGTCATCACATTCACATATAGCCATCGCATCGGTCGCATTCGCATGTGAGTTTGGCGGCACCGGAGGATACCGTGCTGAAGGTCTTGGAAAGCTACCAGAGACAGCGCTGGAACACGATGGCCCTAGTTCCCTTCAAAACATAAAAATTCTCTCTCCAAACTTTACTATAAACCTATCACATCAAATCTCTCTCCTCGTGCATGGAACGCTAAACGTGGGTAAATAAAAAACTAAGTACATGGTTTTTATGTACACGACGAGACGAATCTTAGCCTAGTTAGATCATTATAGGATAACGATTACCATAAGCAAACGAAAAGTGCTACATTGTGCTACAGTGTCCGATGTGACATTTTCACCAAACTTCATTTTCACTTTTCGGAAAGTCAACACCGCCGATGTTGTATAATCCGTTTTTCGTCAGAGACGTGTCTGTACAGTAGGATACGCTGAGACACCGTACAATGCTCAGCGTGAGGCTCAGCGTGAGCGAGGCCCCGGATCAACTTCAGGTAATAAGCTCCGGTTGATAAAGTATCAGTGCTTCCAAATGAACTGCAGATTAACTTTCTTAGGTTGATATAACATTTAAATGGCACTAGTTCACATTCTGCAAAACAGTGCACCAATCATCGATGTAATGTAATTATAGATCAGAGAAAAAGGCCATAAAGTAACTGGACATATAACATTTACGTTAGAACAGGAAATTCTTGTAAACTAGTTAGGCAGTAGAGAGTGTGTCGGCTAACACTACCAGAATAGTTGATATCTGCACCGGGTGGGAAAGCCCTTTAGCACCGGGTTTCCCACCCGGTGCAACTAAACCGAGGCTAAAGGGGTACCCCTTTAGCACCGAGTTGAATAACCGGTGCTAAAGGGTCTCTTTAGCACCGGTTTCAGCCACGACCCGGTGCTAAATATTTTTACGCGCAAAAAAAATTAAATGTTCCTAATCCCTTTCACTCTCCTCTTTTTTTGCCGCCATGGCATCTTCTCTTCCTGTTCTTTAAGAACAAGAACGAATTTGTGTTCTTATTCTTCAAGAACAGAAAAAAGAAGAAGGTGAGAGTAGATAGCCCCTGCCGCCGTCGTCGCCGCGCCCGTCGCCCACGCCGCCGTCCGTCGCCCGCGCCTCGTCCATCCTCCCCGCGCGCCGCCCGTCCTCACCGCGCCTGCCGCCGTCGTCCCGCACCTGCGCCCGTCGTCCCCGCACGCCCGACGTCCCCGGCGGCCGCGCCGCCGCTCTTCGTCGCCGTCGTCCCCGCCGACGTCCCCGTGCCGCCGCTCGCGCCCTCGCCGTCTTCCCCGCGCGCCATCGTCCCCGGCCGCACCGCCCTTCATCGTCGCCGTCGGCCCGTCGCCACCGCCGGCCCGCCGGACAGTTCAACAAGAGGCGAGGAGGAGGGCCGGCGGTTTGGGGGAAGACGAAGTGCTGCGGGGGCGGGGGCCGGCGCGAGGCTATATAAAGCCGGGGCATTTAGCACCGGGTGCAGCCACGACCCGGTGCTAAAGGCCCTTGTTCCAGTCAGTTCTCAACGTGATCCAGATCAGAATAAGTGTTTGGATCAGGGTGCCCCCAATCATGCCTCCCCACAATCCCTGCAATGTGATCCAAATCAGATTATCAGAATAAGCTCCGTTTTCACACTTGCAGATGGTCTACGGACAAGTACTCATGGCTATTCTTCAGTTTCTCAAGGCAGCAACTGACAAGTCAACTAAATATGGACGGTTATTTTTACTACTGTATCTCCGATGGTAGAAAGCAAATTTAAAATGTAGCATGTTCAGAATCAGCAGTACCTTGATTCCAAAGTCAAACTTGAATCCAAGAAGCACACCGAGGGGTACGCCAATGAAGTAGTAGCATCCAATGTTGATGTACGCTACCATTGCTTGCCACCCACAACCAACAGCCACACCTTCATCAGTCCAGTGAATAAATATTCAGTGTCAGTGGGAAGAATAAAACATCAATGAAGGACTCTTTATACTCTGTTGGCTTCAAAGATGAATAATCTGAAGAGGAGTTCCCAGAAGTTGTTTTCCCATTGAATTATCAAAGATCAAGCTGAAGGTCACTTAAACAGATTCATTCTAGCTAGTAAACCCTCTTCCATAAGTCTGGACACTGAAAACACTACGCTTACGATCACTCCAAGTTAAATAACAGGGAATCGAGGATAAGTTTCAGCACGCTTGCTGAATCCTTACCTGACAACACGGGCTGGATACCGCAGAGAACAATGGTCCCAACGAGCAAGGGGCACAGGTCGGCGACGGCACGCGAGACGACCTCTCCACTGGTGAAGATGTAGCTGAGCTTGTCTATGGGCGGCGCGGTGATGTTCGACGCCGACGGGCGAGCGGGCCGTGGCCCGTGGGTGGTGTAAGGTTTCTTGGAAGGAGGGGTGTGGTGAGGTTGGCCGTCGCCGGGCGTGTCCAATCGTGCCGTGATGAGATGCAACGCCATGGAGAGCGCGGCGATGCAACTTTTTGGATATGCAGCATGACGATTTCTTTCTCTCCTCTGCACGCTGGAACGTCGGCGCATCGTGCACGGCGGCGTGCTGGGTGGAGAAAGTCGTTCATGGCCGGCGGCGCCGGTGACGTTCCACGTGCAGTACATACTACTTGCTTTCTTGCTCTGCTCTGCTCTGCTTCAGGGTCGGCTTCCCGGTCCAAACTAACAGCAATCGTTCCACAAGGCGACTGAAGTTCAGATCAACTTCAGGTAATAAGCTCCGGTTGATAAAGTATCAGTGCTTCCAAATGAACTGCAGATTAACTTTCTTAGGTTGATATAACATTTAAATGGCACTAGTTCACATTCTGCAAAACAGTGCACCAATCATCGATGTAATGTAATTATAGATCAGAGAAAAAGGCCATAAAGTAACTGGACATATAACATTTACGTTAGAACAGGAAATTCTTGTAAACTAGTTAGGCAGTAGAGAGTGTGTTTCCCATTGCAGGTCGGGCGAAAAAGCCTGAGTTGAGTTTTCAGTGACTGCGAGATTGCAACTACAAATGTGTCTAAGTCCTCTCTCTGATCGACAGTCTGCAGTAGCAACAGTAGGTGTAAACTTTTGTCTGTCAGCGTGCGGTCCTCATCATATAGGTGTGATAGCTCTTCAAAGTTTAATCCACAATCACTGCACTCCTTCAAGACACGCTTTAGAATCTTCTCGTGACGAGCAAAGAAATATTAGTGATTTTAGATTTGGCAGCTCGTTCGGGCACAATCTCCTGACAGCTATGAGGACACTCCCCTGACAGTTTCCTGAACCAACCATTATCGTCATGTTCAGCTTATCAGTTTGAGGTAGCGCTCTGTTCCGTCATTGGTGCATCCTGACCGCCTATTGTGGATTGGACGGCTCTCAACAGCCCAGGGGGTGGACGGTAAATGAAATACCGACCACCGCGGCGTGCGCCGTTCATGGCCAGCGGCGGCGAGCCGACAGCCGGCAAGAAGGCGAGGACGAGGAAACACAAAAGCGCCGGCGTGCCACCCGCCCCCGCCTACGTCGTACTCTATCTGCCCCGTCGCGGCAGTGCGCCAGGCGCCGAGCCTGAAGGCGGCCGGCGTGCGTGTTCCGAAGCACGGTGCGCGTGCTCTGAGTGGCGCCGCTCTCGCCGGCGTTCCGTCTCACTTTGTGTGTGATGGCGCCGCACGTGGGGACGCGGCGTCAGCGCCCACATCGGACATGGCGCGGTGCTGGGCGACAAGTCGGCGGCGCGACGTTCGACGACGGTGCTTGCCTCCCGCTGGTGGCTGCGAGGCGATCAGGCAAGTGCCTAACAGTTCACGTTCAGCAAACATTCCGTTAACCAGTTACAACATTTTGCACTCCACCGTTGCACTCAAAGGCTCTGAAACACTGAATGATAGTGTGCGGTGATGGATTGTCCGGCACACAGCTTCAACTGAAAGAATTCGTGGACAATGGCAATAAAAGTAACATAATGCTGAATTTCAGTTTACGCACTCCTTATCTGTAAGATTGTACAATTAATAGTAATAGACTAATAGTAAAGATATACTTTGGCAGCATGATTTCTTCTATTCGTTCCACCCCCTCAGTCTTCTGAAGAGCGATGATGAGGCGCAGAGGAAATTCCAGCTTTCAGACATGGACGATAATCTTGCACTGAAAACAGAATCTCGCCACTCTCGGTTGCTTGGAGCTTAATGCCTCTTCTTCCACGCATCTCGGGCTCTACCCCGCCATGGCGGAACATCTAGAGTATCCAAATGATCAGCCATGAATGCAGAAGCGAGCTACGCCGGCGAAGCAGCGCCGTGGCGCGCGGGATCACAACCTGACGAGAGGGCGCGGCGGCATAGCGCTCTGTTCGTTTCGCTAGTCTGTATCGGGTTCATCCTGACCGTCTGTTGTGGATTGGACGGCCCTCAATGGCCCCGGGGGTGGACGGTAAATGAAATACCGACCACCCCCTGGCTGCCGTGCCCGCCGGCAAAGCCTCTGGCGGCGAGCCGAGAGCTAGCAAGCAAGGCCAGGAAGACGCTAATAGAGTCTTGGAGACGTTCGCCGCTGGCTGCGTCGTCACCAAATCACTGCGGTCTCTCTCTGCTCTGCCCCGTTGCGCGCCGGCAACGTCGCCGCCCGGCAGCGCGCCAGGCGCGGCTGCCGTTGGCCGGCCGCCACGGTGCTCCGTCGCACCGTTTGCGTGCTCCGAGTAGCGCGCCGGACGCCGGAACGCGGCGGCGTCCACTTCGCACGCGGCGCCGCGGCGTGGTGGTGCGAGCGAGAAGCCTGCGGCGTGGTGGCGATCGACGGGCGGGCCGTGTGCGGTTGCTTCCTGCAATGTACCGTCGCGGTCGCGCGCCGGCAACGTCGCTCGGCTCGGCAGTGCAGGTGTCCGGCCTCCATGGCGATGCGCCTTCCGTATGCTTCGACTCCGAGATTAGCGCGCCGCACGCGGGAACACGGTGGCGTCACGTCGGCGTGGCGCGGTGGCGATGTCGGCGGCCAGCCGGCCAGCTTGGTGACGTTCGACGGCGACGGGCGTGTCCAGTCGTGCCGCGATGGCGCTTTGTTGCTCTCCTCTGCGCGCTGGAACGCGGCGGGTCGTGCGCGGCGGCGTGCTGACTGGAGAAAGTCGTTCATGGCCGGCGCGGCGGGAGCGGGATAGCGCTCTGTTCGCTTCGCTAGAGAATGTATCGGGTGCATCCTAGCCATCGGATGCTTGGCTATGAGCTCCCCAGGGGGTGGACGGTAAATGAAATACCGACCACCCCCTGGTTGCCGAGCGCGGCGGCGAGGCCACTGGCGGCGGGCTGAGAGCCGGCCCCCGTTGTGTTCCGTCGCACCGTTTGCGTGCTCCGAGTAGCGCGCCGCGCGCGGGAACCACGCGGCGTCCACTTCGCACGCGGCGCCGCGCCGTAGTGGAGCAAGAAGTCGGTGACCGGCGCGGCGGTGTTCGACGAGCGGGCGGGCCGTGGGCGGTGGCTGCCTTCTGGCACACGCTACGGCGCATCAGCTTGCCGGAGACCACGGCGCGGCACCTGCCCGTAGCGTCGGACGGCGGCTGCCTGCTCGTGCTCTTCGTCCTCGCCGTGGAGCTCGCCGGAGGCCGGCGAAGCCGCGCCGCGGGGTGCGGGATCATGACCTGAGCGCTGAGGAGAGGGATGGCACTCGGTTCGCTTCGCTGGAGTTTGAATTGGGCGCACCCTGACCGTTGGTGGCGGAACGGAGGGCCAGATCTTCCCAGGGGTGGACGGTAAATGAAATACCGACCACCCCTGGCTGCCGTGCCCGCCGACGAGGTTCTCCCTGGTTTCGCGTGCGCCGCGACGACCCGATGGCGAGCCGAGGGCCAGCAAGAGAGGTCAGGAAGAGGACGATGCTCAGGAATAAAGGAATCACATGGAATGTGTTTGTGTAACTGACAATCTGACAGGGACCCGAGAAAATTAAGCAAATGAAATTTTGCTCGGAACATCTCCCATCTATGCATCAGTGTACAAGCTAGGAGGGAACCAACAAAGTCTTGATCGTTGAGAAGTCACTTCATCAGATGAAGGATAAACACTTTGAAACTGCAGGTTGGCAAAGTGGCAACTGATGGAACTGCAGGTTGGCAAAGTCACTTCATCTGTAGCTAGCTTTCTGGACTGATTTTCATCTCCATGCTTGTCCGATCGAAAGGGGGTTTAGAAATTGCAAGTGCCCTGTGTGAGAAATGAGAAATAAATCAACTGGAGCCGTACCTCGAGTGCGCCCGATCGTGGTGGTGATGGGTGGCGCCACGGCCGGCAGCCCCCATCGTCTCCGGCCGGCCGCTCGTCCTCCTCCCCAACCCGCCGCACGAGTCCAGCTCTGTCACTGGACACCATCACACCACCCGAGGTCCGTTCGTATCGGCTATATTCCTGTCTCTTATACACATCTAGATGTGTATAAGAGACAGGACAAGCACAAGAACACAAATATAAAGTAGACAAGACATGATATAGGTGGAGCTTCTCTTTATTCCTCAAATCGATATCTTACAATAGGGG
>OAMR01000341.1:93263-115842 GCA_900205405.1 Echinochloa crus-galli | reverse complement strand
TCTCAAACACGGAAAGCAGCTAGTAATACTTTGCTCTAGCGGTCAAGTAGTCGCCATCTAAATCCTCTGAATCTCCAGGTAATCATTAGGGTCTCATCTAATCATGAACCATATCACAACTGAAGAATGATTAGCGGTTAGCGTATAGTCTACTAGGTAACTACCTTTCTGAATAATTCAGTGTGTACACTAGAAGTCTAGTACATCTATCCTGAACTAGTCCTAACTCACCTTTCTGAACATCGATGATTTGATCCCAAATATTGCAACTTTTAGAATTCAGACAGGACCACGACGACGCTCAGCTCAGAGTCCCAACTCCCAAATCCCAATCTAACTTCGTCTCAGACTAATTTTCTTTCCAACAATGATTGTAAATATTGTGCAGGTTGCAGTTCTTAAACAACGATGGGATGGTGCCAGGCCAATCAACGTATGCTAAAATGGTTCAGTTCAGACTTCTTCAGAATTGGATCAAACAATTAAGATGGACGTTTAGTTGCACGATATATAGGTATCCGACGAAATGTTATCTTATCTTCCAACCGCTAAGACCTGCGATCTAGGTCAACAATTTCCGGTTGGTTGGGAATATATGCCGGGTTGGTCCGGCCACCTGATTGATTGGCTTCTTTGGGACCGCCCCCCACATCGCCGCCACCGGCCAGGAGTTGGCCGGTCGCGGTAGCCGCCGGCTGGCTGGCTGGCTTGCTTCCCGTGGAGGCGGAGGCAAACCCAACCGAGCTCGTTTGACTAGCGGCTGCCTTTAGTGTGTTGACATTGTGCTGAAGCTACAGATCGAGTGGTTTATTTCTGCTGCTGAAAGTTCAGATGTCGTTGGGAGGCTGATCGGGAAGCTGACGCTGATGTGGGAACAGAAACGGAACTGTGAGGCTATTGCAAGCAACCCTCCGTCGTTTATGCAGCTTGGCACTGCCTTCTGCGTGCAACCTCTCCACGCAGAGCCTGGGACTCTGTTTCGTGGTGAAATGGTGACGAAAGTTTAGCTTCTTGAAAACGGAAGCTGGCAGCTGGCATGATATTTTAGGTTGCTGCTGCTGTGTGTACTGATTTCATCTTCTAATTCTTTACGATGCATGTTGCAATTCGTTTATTTGCAGTTTAGCGAGATTAGATTGCCGTTCTGCTGGACGCAGCCAACGTTCTTCACTCCTTTTTTTTGAGGGACCAGCGTTCTTCACTTTTTTTTTTGAGAATTACCAACGTTCTTCACTTTTTTTTTTAGCACAACCAACGTTCTTCAGTTTTTTTTTTGAGAGAAACGTTCTTCACTTGCTCTGCGTTGTTGGATGCTTTTGAGTGTTGGGCCTTTGTGTCTTAGCGGGATGATGAAAGGACTTATTGGGCCTTTATACTTTTGAGAAGAGGCCGGACAGAATGGGCCTTCTGGAAGGTCCTCGATAGACGTGTTCGAACTGGACGAATATTGGGCCAGCCTAGGACGGGCTTGCAGGATGGTGGCCCATACAGGGGAAGCAGGCTCGTCGTGAAAGTTGTGAGGAACACACTGGCGCGGATAGAGCTTAATATTGGGCCAGCCTAGGATGGGCTTGCACACAAGCGGTGCCAATAAAAGCATACCATTTTTCCAAAAAAAAAAGAAGAAGAGAAGAGAAAAACAAAGAATACGAAGACGCTCGTGTGCATCCACAAACCAAGAAAATAGTTACCCTTAACGCGCACCAAATTTGATTGAACCCGTGCCTAACATTTGGCCATTTGGGAACAGTTGCAACACATGCTAAAGCCAACCTGCCCGATCGAGACGATAGAACTATAGGAGTGTACCTACCACCGGCATCTTGAGCCTGATTGGTAGGGGTGGGCACTTTGAACCCGAAAACCGAACCGAACCGAACCGAACCCAAATTACCCGAATTGTCGGTCTTTTCGGGTTTCGGGTTTCGGGTTCGGTCCAGATAATTTTATAATTCGGAGTTCGGGTTCGGTTTCGGTTCCTACGGTCTATAACCCGAATAGACCAAATAACCCGAAATTTAATATATTTACGTATTTTGATTTAGCTTATGAATGTTACAACTTTACATTTTAAACTATTTTAATTTTTTTCATAAACTTGTTAGTTACTTGCTTCCATTGAGTAGTACTTAAATCTATAGACTTGAAATGAGTTGGGAATTTGAATTTCTACCATAGAGTTTTGAGAGGTGACGAGGATATCTATGAAAATTCGGGTAATTCGGTGGACCGAATAGACCGAACCGAAATAATCGGTCTATTCAGGTTCGGTTCCTATTTTACTTTTAAAAATTTTGGTCCTCACTTTTATAAAACCCGAAATGATCAAAACCGAATAGACCGAATGCCCACCCCTACTGATTGGTTAGCTACCAAAACTTGGGCATGTCAAAGTTTTGATAAGTCTAAACTTGGGTTAAAAAGTTGCCAACACTTTGATAATTTAAATGTGAGATATTGGCAACTTTTGGTAGCCAACCAAGTGATGGCCAACAAATTGGCTGGCCAAAGTTTTGGCATGCTAAAATTTTGGCTTTAACCAAGCAGGCTCCTTTTTACCTCCTAGTCCTAGCCTACCGGAACTCCGGAAGGAATATCCGCATACCGCATACGCCGCGCATTTGCTGCGGTTTGAGTTGCGAAATTAGCTTCGGTATATTCCTCCTCTTTCTCGGAAAGCACGTGCGCTACGATCCGTACAGCCGCCTGATCTGATCGAAAAATTCCCCCGGCACAGTGCGCTCCCTGTTCAAAAATTCCAACGTACCCGCGTGTCCCAAATCAAGCCGCGGTATATCCCCAGTGCCATATGCCACAGTGCTGCCAGGCTCACGGGCCCCACGTGACGAGTCAGATTTTTGACTTGTTTTCTCCCCGGCCCGCTGTCGATCTGTGCTGCAACTGCAATACAAGTGGGCAAAAAACTTGGCGGCCAAGTCTACCAGCTAGCTCCCACGCTCCCCGCACTGGATCCATTCATCCAGGCCTTCTGCATGCATGTGTTCCATTCAGTTGGAGTTGCAGTTGCAGTTGCAGCTATATACCCACGACAAGTTCATTGAATTTGGACCATTTCGATCGCCAGCCTACCCTGCATCTGCGAACAAATCCCCATTCAAAAAACGAACACCTCATGTCACAGGAAAGCCGTGAGGCGTGGGCGGATCTGATGACCACCTACGCACACACGCCAACCTTTTTTCTCATCGCGTACGTCCTCTCCTGCAGGCAGCAGCTAGGAGGGTCGGGGGCCCGTGAGGTGATGATTATCGCCGCGCACCACCCACCACCAGTAAATACTAATCTCCCTTGCCGTTTAAAGCGTTCACAGGCGCGCCGCCGGCGGCCGGTTCGTAGGAACGTCGCATGCATAATGCATTCTACTGGGCTCCTGGCCACAGAGATGGCCACGCACCACGCACGCGAAGCAGTCCAGGTGCAAGGAATTGAACAGGCTCCGGGTTAGTTGGCGGTAGATGGCCGTGACACCCCTTTTGCCTCTTCCCCTACGGCTCTACGTACACACGTATACGAATATTCACTACCGCCTCTAATTTGATCTGACTAGTACACGTGGCGAGGTTATCCCGAGCTAATCCTTCGCTTCCGGATACGATCAGCGGAGGAGAGGAGAGCAGCGTAATTGGCGTCATCGCCGACGCCAGCGGCCAGCGCACGACACATTGCCCAGATCCCACCACGTGGGGCGGCTGGCCCACCCGCATTGTCTGTGGCTCGATCCGCCCGCGGCGGGGCCAGCGTGGCAGCGGGGCCTGGTGCCTATCCATCCACTCGTGGACCCGGTCTTCGTAGACTGGAATCCACGGGCTCTCTGTGGATAACGCACCGGCGCGGTCGTCGACACGACACGATGTCTGCACGCACGCACGCACGCGTGGCTGGTGCACAGTAAAATAACGGTGGAAGGGAACGGAGAAGGAAGCTTCGCAGGATGCATCGCTGCATCGGATGGGATGAGCTGAGATCACTGGATTTTGTACCTGTACGACGGTCGGTACTCCTACCTCGTATTGGCCTTCGCCAGTAAAACAAACCGGCGCTGACCGGAGGTTTAATATCTTGCGGGAGCAAACTACCTATGTCCTAGTTATCCCTTCGCTCTAAAGTATTGATCATTTTATTTTTCTTTCTAACATATAATACGTATATATATAGGGTGTGGATAACAAAGTTTATATATATCTACAAACAAACATAAACTAACAGATACTTTGCAACTTCTGTATAATATATACGGAATAGTTTTTATTATACATCTACACAAAACATATATCTATATTCATAACAAAGATTATATATTTACAAAGCACAGACAATTTACATTTAAAATGAATAGAGTAGTATACAATTCCTTACAACTGATGTCGTCATCCTTGCTTTTGCCTCTTTGTGAGTGTGGACGCTAATTTGTTGGGTGATTTGGAAAGAAAGTACGCACACCACATTACTGGTCTGGATGACATACACACCGGCGGAATTTGTACATACGGCCATCAATATCGTTTCATACAATCATACGTGTACCCAGCTCAGTGAGTGAACCGTGCGTGCGTCCGTGTCCGAGTAATACACACGCACGTTCCTTGATCCGGTGTGCAAACAATGAGGACAAAACCACGACACCATGTATACACAATTACACATTGACCATCTGCCAGACTGGAAGAGAAAAAATTAAACAAGACCGGCGACTGACTCAAGGCCATAGCTACGTCACGGACACGTAAACTGCTGGAGTAACGTGAATCGGTTACGCACTCGCGCGGAGCCCGTCACGACAAACCAACACCAGCTCGGGGGGCCCCGCGGTGGGTCCCGCCTCCCACCGCCCGCGGCCTATAAATCCTCGCCAGGTTGCACCCGGCGCCTAACCTTAACCAATCCCCCCCTTCTCTCTCGCTCTCTCTTCTCTCGCTCTCGGGAGTCCAGGGGAGAAGGTCTCGTGTGCGCCCGGCTTTCCTCTCCTCGCCGCACGACGCCGCAACCAATCTGACGCCGACGCGTCGCCTTCGCCGTCTCCGTGCCGGACCCGGAGCCGGCGCTGCTGTTCGAGATGGAGATGCAGGAGGAGGAGGACGGCGCCGGCGGGTGGGTGCCGCCGCACCTGTACCTGGCGCGGCGGCAGGCGCGGGCGTCGGTGGTGGAGGGCGCCGGGCGGACGCTCAAGGGCCGCGACATGTCGCGGGTGCGCGACGCCGTCTGGAGCCGGACGGGATTCGACGGTTGATGACGACGACGACCATCAAAGCTTGGGTTTTGATTCCGATTTCCCCCCTTTTTTCCCATTCGCTCTCAGATTTCTCTTCCTCTTTTTTGTTGGATGAAATTTTGTAAAACACGCGGGGTTGATGCTTGATTTGGCCTCCGATCCACCGGCAATTTTTGTATTTGTAAATCAATGCAAAGAAAAGAAGCTCAGCTCTGAGGAGCTAAGAGATCGATGAAGCAAGGAATGTGTGGTGCGTGTGTATGTAGTAGAACGAGTATAGCTCAACAAGTATATTCATTGGCTCAATAATCTGCTGGTTGCTGATTGGGCAGTTGGGCACTGGCTGGCTCCAACGAAAATTGGTTGGAGCCTTCAGATTCTTTTGGGCGCTTTCCCTAATTTGTGGTGGCCATACCAAAACAAAAAAAAAAATTGGCCATGTCATGTGTTGTGATCCGAAATTGGAATCTTTATATGTTATTTTTTTCCTTCTGATTCTCTGATGACGCGCTTGAGGTGATGAACTCCCCCCGGCCAGTCCTATTTCATAGTATTATGAAACTCGTAACACAGAATGGCTGTACAGGAAAAAGGATAAGCAAACAGTAGAATCAAAATCATGAGTTTAGATTGAACAGACTTCACTGTACGTCAATTTGTGAGTCGTACATGGAAATCGCACCCATCTACAGTACTAGAAGCAGGAGTGGGCACCTCCAGCTCCCATGCCTGTTGCTTGACGGGACGACGTGTGCGTATTTTGTTCGCTACTGCAGCAAGCGGGTCACCGTGCATTCAAGCAAAAGAAATCATCCGCCTCCGGCCGGCGGCCCATCTTATCTTATTTCCCTTCACCCCTTGATTGATGCTACGAAAACGCGTTCGCCGCCGAATGAGGGCGAGTTGCCGAAATAAAATAACGTTTATTTTATTTTGCATTCGAGCATGCGCACAAGCTCATGTAAATTACTACTATTGTTATATATATGTTTGTTACGATGGACGTACTGGTAGGCAGGAGGAGCTGTGAGGAACATTCCTATCTGGGGAGGTTCCGGCATGCAAGCTTCCAGGAATATGCGACGGTTCAGAATATAGTTTCCAGTAGCTTTATGCAGTAATTGGTTAAGATCCGTGAGACCGTGACGGTGGTAGAGATAAGATCCGTTGAGAAAAAGAGAACGGCACGGGTAGAGCCGGCCTAGAGATGGAATGTGCCTATATATATATATATATTTAAAGCTTGCACACTGGATCCTGAGTCAACGGGATTACATATATACAGCATCTTATTATCCACGGCAACAGTACAAAGCATGGCGTGCTACAAAGAGTTGATTGAGTGCGGAGCGAGTAAACTTTGCCTGGCCTTTTATTTCAACGGCTTGTTATTTTTTCTTGGCGAACTATAGTCGATTGATCTTGGAATTCAATGCCTACCACTAAAAAAATAAAACTGTTAAATTCTAAAATAAATCTAAAAATATATGAGCACCTCTACAATAAATCTAGAAATATTTTCTTTTTTAGTACTAATTCCTCCATCCCAAAAAATAAGACATTGTATAATTTAAAATTTGTCTAAAAACAAATCATTTTACTACATATACATGTGCATCTAATAACCAATTAGTGTCAAATATGACTATCATTAGAGGCATTTTACTTTCTCGTTAATCTGTCCAAAAATTTCTATAATAATTTTTTTTGGGACGGAGGGTCAGAGGGAGTATGTACTCCGTATGTCTAATCAAGGCAAAGCAAAAGGCGATGTTCTGTGTTCCAGTGTATTTTTTTTCTTACAAGTTACAACGCACTATATGAAGTAATGTAATATCCGCCCAGACGGAGTATATACTTCAGTTTGCGTGCGTATAAGTGTTTGTGTTTGTGTTTGTACGTGTCTTTTGATGAAAAAAAATCACGTACATACTCCAGTGCAGGCCGGATACCGTGGCAGACTGGCAGTTGTGAATGAAAATGTGCTTTCATTCTTGTGGGAACTGGGATTAGTTGAATTGGAGGCTATTTTCAGATGAGACACGCATGACAACTGTAGGCTTCGTCGTAGCTATCCAAGGAGGAGGAGACGTGAGGCACCCGCATCGCATGGCATTGGCATCGCGACAGGCCAGAGGAAGCGAACCACCAGAGCCCCCGCACCGCACAGCGCAGCCAGACAAGCCAAGCCTCCCCGTCGTCCCCATGCCGAGGAGATGCCGCCACCACCACCCAGGGTCCAGGAGCTCGCTCGGCTCCGCCCCGCACCCCGGCCACTCGCGCCCCGGCCCACCTGCTTTTGGTCGATAGGGACGTGACCTGCTGCCGCCATCGCCGTGCCCCCCGCGCGCGGTGCCGGTGCGTGCAATCCTGCGGGAACCGTCGCTAGCCTAGCCCGGTGGCGCCGCGACGCGTGTGTCGCGGTCCTCGGAGCGGTGCGGGCGCTCGGCGGCTTGCGGTGCCCGATCGCCCGGTCCGGTACGGTCCAAAGGGCGGGACGGGGACCGCGGCCCTCTCCCTCCGCTAGCGCCAGTCGCCTCTTGGCCCCGCGGAATACATGAGTGATTGATGAGCAAGAGCGTAGTGGCGGAGCGCGCAGGTGCCCCCGGTTTCGATCAGTTCCTCCTCTCGTCCAGGGATGAAAGGGGGGCATTATTTTTTTTTGAAAATTATTAAGGGACGAGCAGTCCCAGTCGTCCATGGGATTGTTGGTTTGGCGGATTTTCGCGATATCTGAATCGATTTCGCTCGTCTTTTTGGAGGTTTTGGACCGGCTCGTGCATGCGCTGGCCTAGGTGGTTGTCGGCGTACGTCCTCTCGCTCATAGGTGCCACACTAGGGGTGTCCGAATTCACCTCAAAGGCTGAAACCAAAAGACTAAGGCCCTGTTTGGATGGTGTGGCTTTGAGAAGCTATAGTATCAAGAAACTGTTGTTTTAAAGTCTACAAGCGTTTACTTTCAAAAAAAAAGTCTACAAGCGTGCAAAACCATGGTTTAAAAAAGAGATATAGATTCTAAAAGAAAGAGGTATAGACTGGAGTTTTAAAAACTCCAAAAAGACTACAGTTTTATCAATACCATGGTTTCTAAAACTATAAAGTCTGCAGCGTCCAAACACCATGCACCTTTTCGAAACCAAAGTATTTTACAAAATCGTAGTATTGTTCTAAAAACTCTAAAAATACTTCAACTTCAAGAGGAGACGGGAAAGATAAGATACAATAGTTATATTTTGGACCAACTGCCAGATGTAGTAATATAAAAGATACCGGAAATAATACACAATTGGAGAATGGGGTTGTATTTGTAGACGAAATAGGAGGCTGTGGTAGATGGATTTAGATCCATGGGTGCTAGCTTTCAGGCTAGTGCTGGACATGAACAGTTCTTTTTTTTTTTGGAGACCAGATCGAATAGTACAGTTCTCGAACTTGATGACTTGATCTCTAGTTTGATGTCATTGCAATGTGCTACATGAGAGGGGATCAGGGGAAAAAATTATAACGGCACATAATGAATTGACCACAGCTATTTCAGCAAGTATGCATGTATTTAGTTACATCCTTGTATACACTGCACTAAACAAAAATACCATATATACATACATAAATACCGGCACATAAAAAGCGTGCGTGAATCATTTTTACCGCGCGCGAACACATCACATGACTACAGGAGTACGTACCACCCGGCAGCATTTGCTTGTCTCGTTGGGAAAGAAGCCACGAAATTTCCACGAGAGTTTCCTGTAGCCACAGCCAAGGGTAGCCTGACTGGCCGAAAGAGACGTCCAGTGACCGCGGGGCGCCGGAGACACACGGACACCCCGGCCCGCCCGCGCCCGCGCTCGTGCATGCACCTGCAGCGCCTTCCCCCTGTCGCGGCACTGACCTCACCGGCCGCTCTCCAAGGGCGCGCGCACGCGTGGATTTGTTCCTTTCCGCCCTTGGCCCCGGAGGCCCGGACCCCGACGAATTCTCCCCGGCCGCCGGCGGTGCCGGGCTCCCTCTCGTGACACCAACAACGGGGAGAACAGGTAGTTAAAGCGGCTTCTTCTTCTTCCTGTTCCTGTGTGCCCGCCGTATGTATGCGTATCACGGGCGTTTTGTACTCGTACCGTATTTATGTGTGTGTGGCCGTAGCCCGTGACAGAAGCAGGCGGCTGGTTTTGTTTGTTTATTTTGTTGCGTGGAGATGATGTGGTTTTGGTGATGGTGACAGTGCGAAAGTTTTTCCTCGAGTAGGTGTTGTGTTCTATGATGGTGCGTCGTGCATGCTGGCGGCCGCCCATAGCTTGCTTTACTTAGCTGGAAAAAGTTGTTTGGCGTCTGGATCAAATGTTACAGAAAATATTCCTCACATGCCATTGGTTAAGATAAGAATGCTGTGTACTGACCTGGTTTCAAATTAGATTTTTCTCATAACATTTATCTATTCATCTTATTTAAAAAATATGTAAATATTATTAATTTTATTTATAACATACTTTATCATTAAATATATTTTAAATATTTTTTATATTTAGATAAAATGTTTGAGTAAGACAAATAGTTAAATGTTGTAAAAAACAACAATTAACAGTAATTTAAAATAGAGGAGATGATATGCCATAGCTGAACTCGTATACTGTATCGGTGAGGGTGAATGGAGAGGAAATAATCCCGTCATAGTCAGTGCCTGCAGACGTATGTATATATAAATGGGCCGCCAAACCAACGTAATTGCAAATTGCAATTCAGCTCAGACGATCGAGGATGTCTAGCGAAATTGCATAAAGAAGAAGTCCTTTTTGCGTTTATTACCCTTCACTAAAATCCTCATATCTTTTCGTGCTGGTGTATGGTCCGTATCAAGCGACAAAAATTGAGGCAAACGAATATATTAAGTGGAAAAATATCCTATTATCCTATACGTATGTCACTTGCTTAATCAGTCTGTAAGACAAGTGGACGTTGGCTAATAATGATCTCTCGTGATGTCACACACAGAGCATATAGACGGAACATTCCAGGTTGCAACATGAGTGTTATTATGATATGCCTCCTTGTAGGCGCAGATGAAACTTGACAGCCATAGTGGAGGCACAATGATGCTCATCTCCTCTAGGTTGGACTGCCACTACGAGAGTGTCCAAATCACCTTGTTTCTTGACAAAACCCAAGAGGATGCATGGAAATAGAATATCCACTGGTACATAAATCATCCACACCTTTCCACGCATGTGCGATATATACGGATGTTTATTACAACTTGGCTTTTTGCAACGCCTTTAATTTTCTAATGGGTTTCGTATTCTTCGTCTAGTCAAAAGGTGCTTGTCGTCCTTTTAGAAGTTGTGTCACTACTCACAATTGGAGAATGGGGTTGTATTTGTAGACGAAATAGGAGGCTGTGGTAGATGGATTTAGATCCATCGGTGCTAGCTTTCAGGCTAGTCCTCTGGACATGAACAGTTCTTTTTTTTTGGATACCAGATCGAATAGTACAGTTCGCAAACTTGATGACTCGATGTCATTGCAATGTGCTACATGATTGGGGATCAGGGGAAAAAATTACAACGACGCTTAATAAATTGACCACAAATTTATGTATGTATATATGCACATAAAAAGCGAGCGTGAATCATTTTTACCGCGCGCGCATACATCACATGAGTACCACCGGCAGCGATGTGCTTGTCTTGCTGGGAAAGAAGCCACGAAATTTCCACGAGAGTTTCCTGTACGTGCCACAGCCAAGGGTAGCCTGACTGGCCGAAAGAGACGTCCAATGACCGTGGGCGTGGGGCGCCGGAGACACACGGACACCCCGCGCTCGTGCATGCACCTGCAGCGCCTTCCCCCTGTCGCGGCACTGACCTCACCGGCCGCTCTCCAAGGGCGCGCGCACGCGTGGATTTGTTCCTTTCCGCCCTTGGCCCCGGAGGCCCGGACGCCGACGAATTCTCCCCGGCCGCCGGCGGTGCCGGGCTCCCTCTCGTGACACCAACAACGGGGAGAACAGGTAGTTAAAGCGGCTTCTTCTTCTTCCTGTTCCTGTGTGCCCGCCGTATGTATGCGTATCACGGGCGTTTTGTACTCGTACCGTATTTATGTGTGTGTGGCCGTAGCCCGTGACAGAAGCAGGCGGCTGGTTTTGTTTGTTTATTTTGTTGCGTGGAGATGATGTGGTTTTGGTGATGGTGACAGTGCGAAAGTTTTTCCTCGAGTAGGTGTTGTGTTCTATGATGGTGCGTCGTGCATGCTGGCGGCCGCCCATAGCTTGCTTTACTTAGCTGGAAAAAGTTGTTTGGCGTCTGGATCAAATGTTACAGAAAATATTCCTCACATGCCATTGGTTAAGATAAGAATGCTGTGTACTGACCTGGTTTCAAATTAGATTTTTCTCATAACATTTATCTATTCATCTTATTTAAAAAATATGTAAATATTATTAATTTTATTTATAACATACTTTATCATTAAATATATTTTAAATATTTTTTATATTTAGATAAAATGTTTGAGTAAGACAAATAGTTAAATGTTGTAAAAAACAACAATTAACAGTAATTTAAAATAGAGGAGATGATATGCCATAGCTGAACTCGTATACTGTATCGGTGAGGGTGAATGGAGAGGAAATAATCCCGTCATAGTCAGTGCCTGCAGACGTATGTATATATAAATGGGCCGCCAAACCAACGTAATTGCAAATTGCAATTCAGCTCAGACGATCGAGGATGTCTAGCGAAATTGCATAAAGAAGAAGTCCTTTTTGCGTTTATTACCCTTCACTAAAATCCTCATATCTTTTCGTGCTGGTGTATGGTCCGTATCAAGCGACAAAAATTGAGGCAAACGAATATATTAAGTGGAAAAATATCCTATTATCCTATCCTATATGTCACTTGCTTAATCAGTCTGTAAGACAAGTGGACGTTGGCTAATAATGATCTCTCGTGATGTCACACACAGAGCATATAGACGGAACATTCCAGGTTGCAACATGAGTGTTATTATGATATGCCTCCTTGTAGGCGCAGATGAAACTTGACAGCCATAGTGGAGGCACAATGATGCTCATCTCCTCTAGGTTGGACTGCCACTACGGGAGTGTCCAAATCAGTAAATCATCTTTGTGGCTTTGTTTCTTGACAAAACCCAAGAGGATGCATGGAAACGGAATATCCACTGGTACATAAATCATCCACACCTTTCCACGCATGTGCGATATATACGGATGTTTATTACAACTTGGCTTTTTGCAACGCCTTTAATTTTCTAATGGGTTTCGTGTTCTTCGTCTAGTCAAAAGGTGCTTGTCGTTCTTTTAGGAGTAAGTCGTGTCACTACTCACTAAAACAAAGTTCGTTTCTTGACAACGCAGGATGACGGCCGGCGGATAATATCCACTGTGGCGGCGCATATTTAGCATGGAAGAAATTTGAAAATTTGGCATGGATCAATATACGGATGATGCTATTTACTCAGCTTGTTGTTGTTGCAGTGCCGACTTTTCTAACGGGATGCTATATTATGCACCGCACTTTTCTTTTGTTGGTTCAAATCATGGACACGGACGGCGGCCTTAGGTAGGATTTGATGATATTCGTTCTTCGCCTAGTCAACAAGGTGCTTGTCATTCTTTTAGGGGTAAGTTTGTTGTGTCTCTCTACTCACCACTAGATCGAGTTTGTGTCTTCAAGTTGATGCTTCAATTCCATG
This sequence comes from Echinochloa crus-galli, assembly GCA_900205405.1. NCBI lineage: Eukaryota > Viridiplantae > Streptophyta > Magnoliopsida > Poales > Poaceae > Echinochloa > Echinochloa crus-galli. The sequence goes on along the minus strand of OAMR01000341.1, from coordinate 102,905 downwards.
TGTACAGGGCGCGATCTCACCAGATCTGCAAATAAAGCAGAGGATACGTTGGTATCGATCAGGATCCTTTTGGATACAAAACAGGTCTGCTTCACTTTGTGCGAGCAATACACATATCGTGCTCATGCATGCTTTACATGCTACAGCCTACAGGTAGAGGTATCTTCTCCTTTTTCTTTCTAATTTCTTGACGAGATATATACGCACATGCAGGCATCTATATATACTAATAAGCACATGTTCACATGTCACCTTTTTTTATATTTATTTATTTGTGACAGAGAGTATGTAATAGTGTAACGCACATATATGTAATAAGTTATTCTGCCGTAGCTGATGAGTTCGAAGTCATCAGGAATAACGACAAAAGGGGCTGCTGAAACTGAAAGCATAAAAGGTCAATTGTTAATCTGCTACGGATCCAAAGGATTAACATGGATGACTCCAAGCTGATTGCTTTTCTTTAAGGACTACATACTGGTCTAGGCACATGTGATTTCCCAACAAGAGATCTACTTGCAAATAACTTCGCAACCTAAAAGTCCGCTTCTATATATCCACATCACATGCATATATACATCTTTAATTGCTAGTCTGCCTTTCTTATTGGTTTGAATAAGGTGTACCTTTCATGAACAAAAAGGACAGCTTACAAATCACAAGCACACGATAAAGTGTACCTTTAGTTTATGTTCTTTTTTCTTACGGGGACTGTAGTAGACTTTAGTGATAGAATATATATTACCTCGATTCATGAATGTACGTTTGTAGTTATTATATTGTGGAAATTATTTTACCCACTGACATATACTATATATGGCATAACCATTTTTTCTTAAACAAATTATCTAGGGACCCTTTTTTGCGAAATACTATAGAGACGCTCACAATGCACACATACTTATTTCTAATTAATACACACATGCAAACCCCACCCCTATGAGCACCTCCGAGTGACTAAACCTATAAATATCGAGATCGACGAAGTTGCCACACATGCCTCACACTGTTGACCAACATATCGTCTATCACTAAAAAAATATCATTGATTAAATTCTAAAAAAATGGAAAAATACGAATTCAATACTAAATCGAGAACTCGAATCATAATAGACAATTTTTACCATAAAAATCTTACCGACTAACCTAGTCACGGAGCTGGAAACTTTTGACTGCCACCCGAGGGAGCAGTGGTAAATTTCATTACGACGTCGACACTACAATATTACCATTGCATCTCGAAGTGTCACTGTTTTGTGCCTGCACCACAGCAGCCGTACGCCCTTGTTGCACATAGCTTTACGAAGCTTCACACTACCTTCCCATCGTTCGTTGGTCACGTGTTCACTACACACCGTAGGTGCATAGACTAGTACTAGTACGATTCACGCTGGCCAAAACAAAGTGCTTTAAGTACAATCATCTGCTTATAATACCAGTTAAGTCGGCATGCAAGGTCATTAGCGTCACTCGTAACCTTTTGGTTTTTTTGGGGTGACGTATCGTAACTTTGCATTGCATATGATAATCGTGAACCGGAAGCAGGCTCGACATACAAAACAGTGTATGTAGGCCATGCTGTACCTGTATTTCCCTGCTGCTTGGGCCGGGCTGGACCTTTGCATTGGGCCGGTCTGAACCTGTGTTACTTCAGGTTTGACACTTTTGGTATTTGTCTGGATATATGGATGGTTAATAGATACACATTTACATCACAAGTTCAGGACCACTTCATAAATAAGCAGGTAAGAAATTGGAAGAAATGTAACTAATCAGGATATACCTACTGTGACATTGAAATAAAACAGAGCTCGCATGTTCGTACGTATGACTATTTTACCTGCACTCTTTTCTTCTACTCAAACTGGCAGGCAAAGACTAAAGCAAGAAGTTTATTGTGCTTTGTAAAAGGTTCATAATCCAGTTATATTCATATCATAATAGCGATAAACCGACCATACAATGTCCGGACTCTTTCACAGTAGTCATGGCCACATTGTTTTCGCTGGAAGGTGATCATAGTGAGAGCGAAAGCACAAATTAAAGGAAAACTATATTTCATAAACACACCAAAGAGAGGTAAAGTACTGCCAAATAAGGAACAACTCATGCTAAATTGTGGGCACATGTACAAGCTTTTATTTAGAAATATCTTTGTTGACATGAACCTCGGAAAATGTCCATTAAGTTGTAGCCGCAAGCTTTTATTTGATATCAATTGAACAGGTAAGTTCAAGAACATAGTCTAGGAAATATGATGCAATGGTTACACTATACGTGAAGATAAATTCAAGTGCCTTAAAGTTGCCAGCCACGATTCTCCTCTCCAGCAGTTGCAGACTCACAATTTCACCACTGCACTTGGTTGAAGAACAGGATGCTGCAAATCATCCAAGAGCACTCTTTAGAATCCACTAATAAAAAAAATTGATGCTAGACAGATTGCTTCATTTTGTACCATCAGAGAATTACCTTAATCTGTGTCCTGTTGTATGTGTAGGTAACATGGATGAACTCATCCATAGTCTGGATCGCTGCTGGATACGAAAATTCCATACCGTTGGTATCCTCCAATGTCATTACTTCATCCCATGAATCACCATCGTCCGAGGATATTGAAATCTTGAGCGTTCCTCTGGAGAAGGTGTTGTAGGCAAGCAGTACTCTTCCATCCTTCATCTTAACTCCATCAATACCTTCAGGCGTGAAGGCCAGAGGTGAAAAGTGAGAACTAGCAAAACTCATGAGCATGTCTTTCTGAAGCTTCAACGCATCTATTGATGGTCACCACCAGGTATGGTCTTGAAAACCTTTTAAAATATTACTGTTAAAAGTTTACTGAATCATGCAGAAAAGCTCATTAGGCTCACCAGAATTTGGGTTTGGAAGCTGAGTCTCACGGACATAACTCCATGTCACACCTTCATCATCGGAATCGGCCATACATACACGCCCAATTGTTTCAAATGATCGCAGCAACACTCGAATAGTCCCATTGGCAGTCTGGTAGGGAACTGGCTGGATCACCCCAAGTGGTTCACCTTCTATACATATAGGGCCATACTTTCGCCATGTCCGGCCAGCATCTTTTGTAACCTTTGTTGATAAGAGGTTGTTAAAACTAGATGCACCTTGTTAGATGTACTTGAAGTCAACTTTTGCATTTATTTCTCAAATAATGCTGCTGCATATTTCTACCTCAAGCCATGCACCCCACGAGTTCCAGCTTTCAACTGATGATCCACATAGTAGGCGGCCATCTTCAAGAAAGAAAGGCTGCATTGACGATATTCCATTGATCACTTTGTGCATAAAACATAGCATCAAAATGGAGGGGACAGCAAACTACTTATTCTACAATCAGCGTTAAACCTCTTATTGTGTGAGGAAACTGCTGTGCTTTTTTTTTGAGACTAGGAAACTGCTGCGCTAAGATGTGAGTCAAAGCAAAAGATCACAAATTTAGACATGCCTTGTTCTTAATAGGACCAAGGATACCAGGAGGTAGCTGCTCTCTCTGTGACCAGGTTATACCACCATCCAACGATCTTTTCATGGCACCACTCCACCTGGACAAATTATCTAAAGCATCAGATCGTTACATTTTTTCAATTAGAGATAAATAGGCCAACAGTCATAAATAAAGGTCTTACTTCTGGACCTCTTGACCAATCTTGTAGAAGAGAAGCAGCTCACGGGAGGGAAGTTGAAACAAAACAGGATTCCACATGGGCACCCCATCCTGTTCATCAGCTACCACTGGAGGATGCCAGCAACCATCCTACAAACGTAATTTTCCTAGTAAACAACTGATCTTCTAGGTACAGAGAAAAAAAAAAGGAAGTATATTAGACAGGTTGAACCCACACTATATCTCTGCAACCAGATTTTGACATCCGGAGCGCCTTCCCTGGATCCACCAAAATATGCTACCAAAAAATTATCTTCCTCAATCTGAAGAGTCAAAATTCAGATATGAATTGTTCTAGTTGTTTCTCAAAATGCTATTGCATCTGAAGGCCATATACCTGTACAATAGTAGAAGCATGGCAACTGTTGAAAAGGGTGCCTCCAGCAGGAAGTATGAATTCTTCCTTCGCAATGCTCCACCCAGACGCCACATTTGTAGCCATATTGATAATGTTTTGGGTGTTTTCTTCCAGCTTTTGACCAACTTTGACCTCGCTGTCATCCAGGTTATTAATAAAGTCCAAGGATGAATCATCAAGCCTATTAAGCATAAACAAGGAAAGTCTAGTTTCCTGAAGCTGTTGAACGGGAAATTGTAACTTACTCCTCACCAAGTCCTGAACTGGCACTGATCTCACCGAATGACGTAGCAGACGCTATGGTGAAGTTGAAAGGTTTGTTGTTGGCGAAGACCTTATGCGGTGAGACGGAAATAAAGAGGAACGCAGAAAATAGAAGGATGCAGGGTATAGCTGTCGGCACGAATTGTAACATCATACAAGCTAGTTCCTACAAGGCTGAAAGCCTGCAACAGGGTAACGATAAAGATAGGTAAGCATATAGCTGCAGTCAAGACTAATATCCAAAATGGAGTACAAAACATGCAAGACAAGAACCAAAGCAAGACCAAGTGCAACATATCCACTAGCCAAATTTTCAGAATTGCTTCAAGGAACAGAAGATGGCAGACCGCCAACATTTTCTTTTCTTATAATTTCAGATACACCCCACCCTACCAAGGTCCTCGCAGAAGAAAAATCCCCATCAGCAACACACCTATCAATCCTCTCCACCTACTCCTAGCGAGGGCAGAGGAATTACGGGTAACCCGACCAATATCCCACATCCCAGTACGAAAACCAGGTGCCCAACGCTGAAAGCAACAGTGGGGGAGGGATCAGCTATTCACCATTCACCAGAGGAATCGGCGGCGTTCAGCTGCGTGCGGCGCCGCGCAGGGCTAGCTCGGGCTTCGATTCCCCGCCGTTGCGGACTGGAGCGGCGGCGTTGGCGGCCACGGGCGGGGCAAGATGCGGCGGCAGGCCGGCAGCTAGGCCGTGCCGTGTTGGCTCGTAGTCGTCACCGCGGGTCAGCGGCAGGGACAGAGATGTCGACGGTGGAGTGGGAGCAGCGTCGGTGTCAAGTGGCGGCTTTCAATGAAATTAGTACACGTTTAACGGGCACCACAGGAAACAACATGGATTAAAGTTTTCAAATATTTGGATCCGAAAAGAATTCTATGAACTACGTATTAGTGTAACATTGGCGCTATTGTTTTTGAAAGAATAACTACGCTAGGCCAGATGGAGCAAATTCATACCCTCTCATTTAGCATAGATCTCATTGACTTCTTGGGTGTTTCAAATACCCACTTGCATATTACTTCATTACGTTGTTTTTCCTCTCTAGAGAAGAGCTGCATGTTTTTATATTAAGAAGATGAACTTTATTACGTGGTACTCTCTCCATCTTAAAAATAATCCAATTCTTGCTTTCTAAAAGGTCAATAAAATTTAAATTTAACCATGCTTATAAGAAACAATATCATTATTCTTACCTTCAAAGAGACTGACTACGAAAATATATTTCAGGATCAATTTAGTAATACTTATTCTGTATCATAAATATTAGTATTTTTTTATAGATTTAGTCAAGTTTGAAATTGATTGACAAGCGAAAGTTGCATTCATTCTAGGACGAGGAAGTAACACCTATAAGTTTTGTATTCCCTCCTATGTCTATAGACCGGATGACGCCCTCCGGGCTGCGCAACTAGACCCATACTCCCTCTGGTTCCCTATTAAAAGTCGTTTAAGACAGCGACACAGTCACTAAAGCACAACTTTGACTTCTCTTTTCTATAAAAATATTTCTTGAAAAGTTATATATGTATATTTTTATGAAAGTAATTTTCAAGACCAATCTATTTATATAAATTTCACATTTTCAAACTCAATAAGTTAAATGTTATTCATGATTTATACTTCCAATGTTTGACTAGAACTTTGTCCAAAACGACTTCTAATATGGAACCGGAGGGAGTACACCGTAATGTATAGATGCTCCATATACAAATAACTATGTCAAATCTCACCCAAGTAGAAGAATAACGTTAGAACAGCAATGGAACCTAAGGCCTTGTTTAGATCACAAAAGCAACTCTCAAATTCAGTATGCAAAAAGAAGATTCCCCGTCACATTAAAATGTCATAACATGCATGTAGTACTAAATGTAGATGAAATAAAAAACTAATTGCACAATTTTGTTGTACTCCACGAGACGGACATTTTGAGTCCAATTAATCAATTTTTGGACAATTTTTCACACATACAAACGAAATGCTACAGTGGCGCAATGATTATGAAGTGGTTTTTTTCTACCAAATTTGGCCTCCCAAATTTGGAACTAAACAAGGCCTAAATTCAAGAATTATGTTGCCAGTCTCAACGGTGAACGTGACAAACTCTGAGAAAACTCTTTGACAAACTTATACGGGTTAAACCAAGTCATCTTTGAGGTTTCCAACAACTATATCAGCTGGTCAATAGGTGAAGGGGGTATTTGAAAATACATAAAACATGCAGAAGAAAGTGAGATGCAGATGTGTATTTGAAAACCCCCTAGCTTGCAGTTTTTTTTACTATTTTTCATTTTTTTAGACAAAAGCTTTGCATGTCGGTTCATTAAGAAGACCAAAGATACCTGAAGCTTTTTACACTAACAGTTGCTAAGTCTTAAACTAGACATGTTTGTAAAGATGGCCATAATATCTTTTGTTGAAATTTGACCGGTTTTTACACTAACAGTTGCTAAGTCCTAAACTAGACATGTTTGTAGAGATGGCCATAAAATTTTTTGTTGGAATTTGACCGCGGTGAAAGAGCTCAACGCCTCAACCAAAGCAATAGGATATTTCATTGGCACAAGAGAGAAAGGGATAGAACTGCCAAATAAGGAACACTTGTGCATATGTACGCCTTGCCATTTCAAACCTACCTTTTTACAGGTATAAGACACGCCTCGAAAATTATCTGTTAAAATGTACTAGCTGCAAATGTTTCTTTAGCAACAACCAAGAAGCAAACACAAAGTTGGAGTATATAACTTTAAGTTCCTCGGAGTTGCAATCCATAGTCCCCTCGTAGTTGAGGACTCACCTCACCGCGGCACTAGGTTTAATAACAACATGCTGCAAGACATTCAAGAATACTCTTTAGAAAATGCAGCAATAGACAGAAATCCACTGTTGTTGCGATTGCTGTTTCATTATGCGTGCATCACGGAAATTACCTTAATCTGCGTCCGGTTGTATGTGTATGTCACATGTATGAGCTCATCCGTGGTCTGGATCACTGCAGGATATGAGAATTCCATACCACTGGTATCCTCCAATGTCATCACTTCGTTCCAAGAATCACCATCGTTCAAGGAGACCGCAACTTTGAGGGTTCCTCTGGAGAAGGTGTTGTAGGCAAGCACCACTCTTCCATCCTTCATCTTTACTCCATCAATACCTTCAGGTTTCAAGTCCAGCGGCGTAAACAGAGAAGCAGCAAGTATTCTTCAGAAGTTCATAATATGTCTTAAAGGCTTTAGGGAACTTCACCAGAATTCGGGTTCGGAAGCCGAGTCCCTCGCACAAAACTCCATGTCACACCTCCACCAAAGGAATCAGCCATACAGACACGGCCTATTGTCTGAAATGATCGCAGCAGCATCCGAATATTCCCATTCGCAGTACGGTAGGGAACTGGCTGAATCACTCCAAGTGGTTGTCCATCCACATATATAGGGCCATGCTTTCTCCATGTCCGTCCAGCATCTTGCGTAACCTTTGATGATAAAAGAGTTTCCAGAAGCCAGGGCCATTATGCAAGAAACATTGGCTATGTTACATCATTTCTCAAAGAAAGAACAGAGGAGGAGATATGGGTACCTCAAGCCATGCACCCCAGGAGTTCCAGCTTTCCACTGATGATCCACATAGTAGGTGACCGTCTTCAAGCAAGAAAGGCTGCATTTGACATTTAATTAATTTTGCAGCAATGTTATCATGTGATGCGAAGCAAAAGACCACAAATTTAGGCATGCCTTGTTCTTAATTGGACCAAGGATACCAGGTGGTAGCTGCTCTCTTGGTAACCAGGTTTTGCCACCATCCAGAGATCTTTTCATGGCACCACTCCACCTGAACAAGTTATGTTATCATCAGATCAAAAAAATCATCTATTTCTTTGAGCCAGCCAATCTATGGGAGATAAGAGGTCAAAGGTCATAAACAAATTTACTTCTGGACTTCTTGACCAATCTTGTAGAAGAGAAGCAGCTCACGAGAGGGAAGCTGAAACAGAACAGGATTCCACATAGGCACCCCAAATTGCTCATCAGCCACTATCGGAGGATGCCAGTGACCACCCTAAAAATGTAAGATTGTTAGTAAAAACTAAAAAAAAAGCTCTTCTAGGTAAAAAAAAAGAACACTGAAGCATGCTGGATGAATTGAACTCACACTGTATCTCTGCAACCAGATTTTGACATCCGGAGCACCTTCTTTGGATCCACCAAAATATGCCACCAAAAAGTTGCCTTCATTGATCTGATGAGAAAAAAAAATTATAGGCGAGTGATTCTCATATATTCTTTAAAATTCTGTTATATCCAAAGGCCATGTACCTGTACAATAGTTGAAGCATGACAACTATTGAAAGGGACACTCCTAGAAAGGAATGTGAATTCTTCCTTCACGATCCTCCATCCAGACGTAGCATTTGCAGCAATGTTGGTAATGGTTTGGGTGTTCTCTGCCAACCTTTGTCCAATATCCACCTTTCTGTAATTCAGGTTAGGCACAATCAATATGAAGCCTATAAGAATACAATAATCATGAAACAGAAAATAAATGGCACACGACTGCCTCAGAGCGTACTCTTGAACAAGTCTTGAATTGGTTCGCATCTCATGCAGCAACCTAGAAGCTGATATGGTGAAGTTGAAAGGTTTCTTGCTGAGGTGGATCTTATGCGGTGAATCGAAAGCAAAGAAAGCGTAGAAGAGCAGTATGCAAGACATAACATTCCATACTAGTTGTATCTTGTTGGTACTTTGGATGGTAAGCATTGCCTTATGTAGGTGTGTTCCTACAAAGTTGCATTGGGTTAATGTTGAAGATAGCTAAATACCAAGTGTAGTAAATCAACCATTCGGCTTCTTTCTTTTTTGCATAAACCCCCTGAATTTTACTTCAAGGAAGGAGTTATAGTGGCAAATTATTTTTATTAGGCATTCCATTCTAAGCATACTAAAGAGGAAGAAGTCTACGTAACCCGCCGAACTATCGAGCCTAGAGCACTTAACCCCCCAAACTATAAAACCGGATAACCAGCCCCCTGAACTTTAAATACCGGTGCACTTAACCCCCTATAGCGGTTTTGCCAGGCGGTTTTGCGGACGTGGCAGGCTGAGCTGGACTGGGGGACATCCTGACTTGCGGGGCCGGCCTGTAAGGGACTGAGATGGTCATCCCCTCCCATGCCGGGCCACCTCTCCCCGATCTCCCCGCTCCCGCACAACTCCTCCTGCAAGCACCCCACCGGCCCACCCCGAGCTCCTCCTCCGGCTCCATCTCCGTCTCCCACGCCCCGCCGCCGCCCACCGCCTCCAGCCTCGCCTCC
>OAMR01000341.1:49888-92029 GCA_900205405.1 Echinochloa crus-galli | reverse complement strand
ATATAAAGAATTTATGGCTAATCTCGAGTCTCGACCTCTTTGCTGAGATGTAAAATTGGCGATTCACAAAGAAAGCGATAGTTGTCGATTTCATGATGTAAAATTGTGTTTAGTTTGAAAAAGAGAAAGAGAAAGTTTGGTGAAAATGTCACATCAGACATTGTAGCGCACTGTAGCATTTTTCGTTTGTTTGTGGTTGTCCTATCATGACCTAGACAGATTAGGCATTCCATTCTAAGCATACTAAAGAGGAAGAAGTCTACGTAACCCGCCGAACTATCGAGCCTAGAGCACTTAACCCCCCAAACTATAAAACCGGATAACCAGCCCCCTGAACTTTAAATACCGGTGCACTTAACCCCCTATAGCGGTTTTGCCAGGCGGTTTTGCGGACGTGGCAGGCTGAGCTGGACTGGGGGACATCCTGACTTGCGGGGCCGGCCTGTAAGGGACTGAGATGGTCATCCCCTCCCATGCCGGGCCACCTCTCCCCGATCTCCCCGCTCCCGCACAACTCCTCCTGCAAGCACCCCACCGGCCCACCCCGAGCTCCTCCTCCGGCTCCATCTCCGTCTCCCACGCCCCGCCGCCGCCCACCGCCTCCAGCCTCGCCTCCCGCATGAGCCACTCCGGCGAGATCCCGCTCCCCTCCGATGCGCCCCCACGCGGACCGCGTCCAGGCCACCGCCGCGGCCCGCTCATCTTCACCTCCGACGCCAGCGTCTGCTCCAGCTCCGCAACCTCGCCACTCACCAACGCGCTCCCCGCCGGCGACATCCGCCCCTCCGGCCGCCTCGCCAAGCTGCTGCCACGGGAGGTGCCGCTGGCTTCCTAATTCGCGGCTGGAGCGCGCTCGACGCCTGCCACGGCCACGTCCTCCTCCGCTGGGACAGGGGCCGCGACGGCAGCCCCGCGCTTGTCGTCTGGGACCCCGTCACGGACCGGCGGGCGGACCTACTCAGGCTCCTCCGCGGCGGCCGGGAACGGCGCCGTGCAGGTCGCCATGGCGCGGCTTGAGGACGAGTTCCACCACGTTCTCTTGTCCCGTGCCGTCGACCTCGAGATCGAGCCGCTCGCCGACCTCAGCTCGCTCTCCATCAACAGCCCGCATGGCCGCCGCCGGCTACCGCCGCAAGTGCGCGCAGGCAGGTCTACGCCTCCGCCTCGGTGTCGAGCGCCTCAACATCGGCGATGTTCAGCGCCTCGAGTGGGACGCGCTCGAGGCCAAGATCCGACGTTGGATCCGCGTCGCTGTCCGCGACGTCTTCACCAGCGAGCTCCCCATCTCCGGCAGCACCATCTCGCCCCGCCGCCGCGCTCGCCACCAACAACACCCCCTTCGCCGAGGCCGTCAAGGGCGCCGCGTTGCAGCTGTTCGTCTTCGCCGAGGCCATCAGCATCGGCCGCCGCTCCCTGAGAAGCTCTTCAAGATCAAGATCGCCCTTTCTCACTTACAGGCCGGGTCCACTGGTCAGACATCCACGTCAGCATCCAGCGTGGCGAAACCACTTAGGAAAACCGCTTGAGGGGGTTATGTGCACTGGTATTTGAAGTTCAGGGGGGCGGTTATCCGATTTTGTAGTTTGGGGGGCTAAGTGCCCCAAGCTCGATAGTTCGGGGGGTGATGTAGACTTCTTCCTACTAAAGAAGCAAAATCCACTTTCATGTTTCTGTAATCACTCATCTGAACCAATCCATAATCCATGTCAAGAATTCCTTAGTGCTACAAAGGAATGGAATGAAGAGTACTTTTCCTTATTACCTAAAAATGGTGGCAGAATATGCTTCTCTCTCAGCTTTTGCTTCAGTGGGAGGAGGGAGGCTATATGTCAGACGTCCTGCAGATAATATACTCTGTAAGTGTATCCGACCCAATGCCAAGTACTCCTAGTACATTATCAACGGAGCTGTAAATATTATTTTACCTTATTCCTGTGCGGTGAAAAAAATCAAAGAAATATGTAAAGAACCTGCAAACGGTGCGAATTTGGAGTTTTATACAGAAGTAACTTATTAGTGTAACCAACTTGTAAATACTGGAAGTGATTAGCTTGCAAAAATCGATGAACTGCAATGTCCTACTTTGCAGGACATGATACAAGCGGGATAGAACTAGAACCACGCACCTGACGGGAGTCACGGAACTGATAAAACCTGCGCCCACGACCCGCCCGCCTGTTCAGGCACCAAAATCTGGCAGCGCTAGAGAACTGCGCGCACTGGATACGAAATGGCACCGAGCCAAAACCCCAAAATGCCCAACCCAGTGCCGAAACAGATGGGATGGATGAGAGGGAGGGAGCACCTGCAGACCAGAGCAACCGTCGGAGGCGGCGTTCAGGTGCGGCCACCGGCTCCGTGAGTCCGCGGCGGCGCTGAGGCTAATGGTGAGTAATGGAGCAGGCGGTGGCCAGCCTGAGCTTCTTTGTGTGAAAGAGCCAAGGAGGAGGCAGTCAGCAGGCAGCAGCCCGGTCTCTGCAGTGCAGACTGCAGAGAGAGAGAGAGGGAGGGAGAGGAAGGGAGGTTTTTTTTTTTGATACTTAAGGGAGGGGTTTATTTAGCTCATGGAGGAAAGAGCATGTTTGTCGGGTGCTTGGGTCATGGAAACCTACAAGCATATAAAGAATTTATGGCTAATCTCGAGTCTCGACCTCTTTGCTGAGATGTAAAATTGGCGATTCACAAAGAAAGCGATAGTTGTCGATTTCATGATGTAAAATTGTGTTTAGTTTGAAAAAGAGAAAGAGAAAGTTTGGTGAAAATGTCACATCAGACATTGTAGCGCACTGTAGCATTTTTCGTTTGTTTGTGGTTGTCCTATCATGACCTAACTAGGCTTAAAAAATTCGTCTCGTCGTGTACATCAAAACTATTTACTTAGTTTTTTTATTTACCCACGTTTAGTGTACCATGCATGAAGAGAGAGATTTGATGTGATAGATATATAGTGAAGTTTGGAGAGAGAATTTTGAGGGTTTTGGTGGAACTAAACGGGGCCTCAGAAACGAAGTTGGTTTTGAACTTACCACTGGAGGCCATCGCTTCCTCTACATATGTGCTTTTTTTCCTAGAAAATTTTAGTACTCTAAAAAATGTTTCTGGGCTCCTCACGGTTTGAACGAGAGGAGAGGTGGTCGTTGTCCGCACTCATATTTCATTATTATTTCCTAATGTGTTCATGTGCTTGAAGCCATCTTAATAATTTTCTAGTGCCATCATAAGCTTCTTCATTCCTGAATGAAATTAACTGTTCTTCTAGTTGACCACATAGGAGTACTCTTACGGGGAGAGCCATGCAGTGCTAGACTGCTAGTGCATGCTTGCCCTATTGTAATGTGTCCAGGCACTGGGGTACCTTCCCCTAAGATATGACTCTGGGAGTAATAAGATTTCTCAATCTTCATCTTAGGATGATGAAAGCATACCAGTTATACCGGATAAAATTAAAAACTATACCTGATTGTACCTTTCACATTCTAGATTTCTAGATAAGATGGCTTTACAGATGCACTAGCAGAGCCCTCCCACGCAATCTCCATTGCCGACTACTAACTTCTGTCCTGACTAGCTTTTCCTTATGAGTAGATGACTCATGCCAACACCGAGCATAACCAAGTATCAAAAAAAAAAACGAGCATAACCCCAATTCGATCTTATGAATAACCTATTAATGCTCTGATGTCAACTTACCTATCCAACGAGCAAAAAATCAAAGCAACAACTATCCAAGAATGCTCTGCTCAAACTCACTGGTGAAACTCGCGAAGTGCTCTTGCCAGACCCACTGTTCAACACAAGCCACTTATCAAAGGTTTATTATAGCCAGTTTTCAAGACCTGAATTGGTACAAAGAACTCTCATGGGCAACACTAAGCACATGTACCATAAATTCCTAAGAGTAGTGCATTCCAGGAAGGCGAACAACTACATTGACAAGGTTGGAATGATTATTGATTTGATCATTTGATGGGTGGCAGAATGATCTGATTACAGAGCAGCGATGCATTCAATCTCAATCCTGGCGTTCAGTGGCAGCGCAGCCACTTGATAGGTTGAGCGTGCAGGTGCAGGAGCTGGGAAATCTGCAGCAAGAACGCAAATATCTTCAGGAAAGAAAAAAAAAGGATTAAGGACATATGCCATCCAGAATTCTGATGCCTATTGGTAAATCTGGTAGATCCGTGGTTGGAAGGGTAACATAAACTCATACTTACATTTGCCATAGACCTCGTTCACTTTCTTGAAATCCTGCAGATCAGCCAACCTACAGGTACAAGAACACAATCACTCCTGAAGATCACAATATCTGGAGCAAAATAAAAGTTGTCTAAAGAATATGTACTTACATGATCGTTGTCTTCACCACTGAAGAATAGCTAGCGCCACTTGCTTTCAATATTTCACCCATGTTCTTCATAACCTGCAATAGAACAGAGCGTGTTACAGAAGATAGACTAGATAACTATTTCTGAATGCAAACTTGCAAAGGCGACTTATGGTCCTGCAGAATGCCATATAGGATATTCCATTTCTGCATTTAATTTATACAGATTCAGTATCAAAATTTTCAAATATTACATATAGTTCCATCTAGCGCTAGTAAATCATGTCAATTCTTTCCATGGAGATGCCTGAAAAGCATAGCAATGTTTTTTATGACAGATCAATAAATGCTGTGAACAACTCAGAAACTAAGTTACAAATAACATAGAATTCATATTTGTCACACTGCTCCATCCACATTTTGCAACACCTTCCTGGTGGCTCAAAAACATAAATAAACACCATTAAAGAATCAAGTCTTTCACCTGTTCGGTTTGCTCCTCAACATTTTCAGAGACAAACTTCCCAGTCTGAAAACAGAAAGGTATTCCACATTAGTTGAAAGCACCTATAACTAACAAAGTGACCACTACAAATGATGTAGAAAATACAACAAAATGATAGAACAACAGTCCAAAAGCAAACCTCAGGATTCAGGCCAAGAACTCCAGAAACGAACACAAGATTGTTTGCCTTGATGGCCTGGGAATAAGGACCAAGTGCAGCGGGTGCCTTCTCTGTCTGAACAGCCTCCTTTACTGCTTAAACAGAATTTTTTCAAAACTGTCATTATAGAATGTGAAATGATCCAAAAAGTTCAAACTCTACTTTAGACTTTAGCCTTTAGAGAGAACCAAATGCCCTGCAGAGTTTCCATGTGTAGAAGAAATGACCAGTTTGTTTATTGGTTTAACAGCATCAACTTGCAAGTCATAAACCACATTAGTCATGTTTTGGGGTTTGTAGATGTTCTTTAGCCCTCATTTTTTAAATTTTAAAAATGACAGACAAGCGACCTTTTCAGCTTAACTGCAATTTTTTTTTGACTGAGTGAACTAGTGAAGATTTTTTAGGTAAATGACCTCTATGCCACTGTGAATTTGCCAAAAAATTTAGGGGCTTAATGAACACTTCATTGCATCTTGAAGGCATATAGCACTATTGTAGCAGTCTGATACTATTATTGATGGTAAGTTCTGACATAGAGCCATGTATACCCAACCGATACGAAACCAATAGACATTTTTCTGCACTTTGTTCTCAGTATGTTCAGCAATCCTCTAATCCTCTTGGTAACAGAAAATACACCACTATTCTTCTTTTCCTATGGAAAACAAAATTAAATGTTTATGCTTATTGGCTATTGCTGGTGTGTAGTACAGGCCATCCAGCCGCGTCGGCCATCTTAGCTTTCTTTAGTTGGTTAACGATGACTAAGCTTGCACTTCTCATTGCATAATGCAAACTTTATCACTTTTATTTCCACCGAGCGGAAATGCCAACAATTCAGCACTGCGTGTTTGCGCATGTGACTGTCTACTGTCATCGATTACCATACCCTACAATAAATCGCTGCAGCCCCCATTTGCTAACAAGAAACAAACACCAAATTCGCATTAACACCATATCTTATCTCCCCACGCGAAAGAAGAGATAGCCAGCCAGTCCACTGCAGAGGTAAAGACCAGTAGCCGTCCGCGCGTCTATTGGCAGTTGCAGGGGGAGGTGGGAGGCGTACCGGCGGCGGAGGTCGAGAGGGACGCGGCGACGGGGCCGAAGCGGCGGCCACCGGCGAAGGACAGCGTGGAGCGGGAGGCGGCGGCGGCGCCGAGCCTGACGGAGACGGGCGCCGCGGCCGGGGAGGAGGCGGCGAACCGGGAGACGGCGGCGGCGCTCCACGCCATGGCTAGCTAGATGCTAGAACCCTACCGACCGCGAGCACGGGCGAGGGCGTCGTGCCGCGGGGAGAATTTGTCGCGAGATAGGTGGGAGTGCCATCATGGCTGCTGGTGCTACTAGTACTAGTGACGAGGACGGCGGACGCGCAGTCACAACTGGGCCTGGGCCTGGGTGCATTAAAGAACACAACTGGGTCTGGGCTGGCGCTAAGATTATTGATGGGCTGGACCAACTGGGTTGGTGACCTGGGTTGGGCTAAAATTGTTACGTGCGCGCAGCGGGTGAGTGTTACGGATTTCCGTAAATAAAAAAAGAACAAGTTGAATTCATATTTCATCATGAAGGAAAAAAAAACGGATACAAGAGTGCAGATCATCAACAACATAACAACGTTGCTAAGCATTGCACGTCTCAAAAATCAAGAGAACATCTAGCATCGCGTCTCCGAATGATCGCCCGGCGGCGGCTCTTGCCTTTCCCCGTCTCGCGCACCGCCTGCGCCTGCGCCGCTACGTCGCCGCCGCTCTCGTCTTCTCCGACCTGACAATACGAGAACACACACAGTGCTCATGCGAAAGAGTTCGAGGCCGGAAGAACACGAGGAGGTCGGGAAAATGGTAATTCACCTTGAGTTGTTGCAGCGACGCCATGTCGATCGCTGATGATGAGTTTGACCTGGCCGGTCGAGCTCGAGTTCTTCACGATCGCCGCCGCCGGGAACTGTAGCCTCCGCCGCAGGCCCCCGCAGTGGTTTATAACTTGAGATGTCGTCCTTGCTGCCCCGGCGCACCGCCTCGTCGGCGAGCCTCGCCGCCGCGTCGCGGGCGTCGCCGCCGGCGCCCCTCGCCTCGTCCACGGCCTCCTGGTTCGACATCACCTTCCACAGCCCGTCGCTGGCCAGCACCACGAGCTCCGCGCCGTCGCCGACGTCCTCGATGCACACGTCCGGGTCCGAGCTGATGTGCTCCTTGAGCGACCGGTCCCCGAACGCCCGCGACATGGCCAGCTGCGCGTCCACGCGGGGCACGTCACGAGGAGGTCGGGAAAATGGTAATTCACCTTGAGTTGTTGCAGCGACGCCATGTCGATCGCTGATGATGAGTTTGACCTGGCCGGTCGAGCTCGAGTTCTTCACGATCGCCGCCGCCGGGAACTGTAGCCTCCGCCGCAGGCCCCCGCAGTGGTTTATAACTTTATATATTACCTCGCCGTCGCCGGTTTATTTATAGCGAGATGTCGCTGGAGAGTTCACTTCACGGTGTGTTCTTCCGAACACTTCCTCTAGCAGCAGCAGGGTAGGCGCGGCGAGCGTGTGGAGCTGGGCGTGCCGGGGGGCGGCGCCGCGGGACACGTACGCGCTCCGCCGCGGTCGTGGAGGCGCCTCGTCGGAGCACCTGGCGGCCGGCCTCGTGAAGTGGCCTGGGGCTGGGCGGTCGCTCCCTGTCCACACGCTCTCACGGCCCGGCATGGGTTGCGACTTTGCCGAATTATTTGCGTTTTTCCTTTTTGGAAAAAAATATTTTTTGATAAAAAAACTAAATTTAACTCTGGTTCAGCTGCTTTTCAAAACCTGAGTTCGGGATTTCTATCGAACTTCAATGATCAAGAGCCGAAGTCCAGAGTTCGCAAGTGTTGAATTTGTTTCAGAAGTATGAAACCTTGTCACTACTAAAAGCACTGATGGACAAAGTTCCAACGGCCCCAAAATAATAAGGTGACAATGACAAAGTTGTATTTTCAGCTATTCACACACGCAGTCGCACAAACAAAATAGAAACGATCGAACGATGGGCTCCAGGCAGCCAGAGCTTTTTTATTTCTCCCAAACAGACTATTACATAGTATCTCGATTACATTAGTAATGTTGCGCACAGCAGAACACAACAAAAGTTTCACGCCCGTAAAAGATTAGCATCGTTCCAAACACGGCCTTAAGCATGTTGCTTTACAAGCTGAGGTTCTCCCTCCTACATGAGCAGACAGAAAATTCAGAGAACAAGCACAGCAGCAGCAGAGCCTTCACGGCACTAATGAACTCGAGATGAAATCTCCTGCAGTCCAATTCCGGCTGCAAGCTCAATGCTCAAGGCTCTGACTACTCAACTGGGCCGAAGAACCACATGCTACAAAAGCACAAAGCGTTCAGAATGATCCATAAGAATGGCAACGGCTAAGCAGCATATGCTCAACGGAAAGGGGAAGCGAAGCTAAACCTTGATCTGTGTCCGGTTGTATGTGTAGGTGACATGTATGAGGTCATCCATGGTTTGGATCACTGCAGGATATGAGAACTCCACCCCTTCGGTGTTCTCCAGCCTCAACACCTCGCCCCATGAGATGCCGTCATCTGAAGAGACGGCGACTTCAAGTGTGCCTCTTGAGTCAGTGTTGTAGGCAAGCGCCACTCTCCCATCCTTCATTTTGATTCCATCAATTCCTTCGATTGCGGAGTTTATCAGATGACCAAGGAGTGATATCATTTTTCTTTTCAAATATGGATACAGAGCATTTGAATGTTCCTAATACTGTTACTGAAGGATGCATAAGAAAAGAGCTGCTAATTTAATTACTTTAGCATACCAAAATTAGGGTTTGGAAGCTCAGTCTTGCGTGCATAACCCCAAGTCAATCCTCCATCACTGGAATCAGCCACGCATACCCGGCCGATGGTTTGGTAAGATCTCAGCAGCATACGGATAGTCCCATTGGTGGTCCGGTAGGGGACAGGTTGAATCACTCCAAGTTTCTCACCTTCAACAAAGATAGGACCATATTTCCTCCATGTCCGTCCAGCATCTTCTGTGACCTACACCGTTCAGATAAGTTTTGAGAAGAACTGTGCACAATCTAAAGAATGCTTGTTTTTGTTCATTCTGTATACTATCTGTTGAAATAAGAACGAATGTGCACCTCAAGCCATGCACCCCAAGAGTTCCAGCTTTCAACAGATGACCCACATAGTAAGCGCCCATCATCAAGCAAAAATGGCTGCATTAAAGAGAAAAAATGATCAATAACTTTATGAAGCATGACTTAAGTTGACAAAAGGTTAATATGTATAATTAAATTGGTAACGATGGCTTTCTTGCCAGATATGGATACATAGTCTTTCATAACTTAAGAAGCTAGATTAGTTATGCAGCTCTCAGTTCATTCAAGCTTCTGCCTAATCCCAAAGTCTGTGCTTACTTAGTACTTTGTAAAGTTATTACATAAACAAGAGACGGCAAGTCTATGCATACCTTGTTCTTAATAGGGCCAAGAATTCCAGGTGGTAACTGCTCTCTCTCCGACCATGACATGCCACCATTGAGCGATCTTTTCATGGCACCACTCCAACTGAACAATTTATGTCCAGAATTAGATCATAACACATATTGCCATAACTTGTTTTGTTATATTTTCTGTTCTCAATTTATTTTTGGCTTTTCAAAATTGCATCGAAAGATTTGAGGGAACAAACAAACAGAGTTCTTACTTCTGGGGGTGTTCACCTATCTTGTAGAAGAGAAGCAACTCACGAGAGGGAGAAATAAAACAGGATTCCACATTGCCGTCACGTTTTCTTCATCAGCTATAACTGGAGGATGCCAGTAGCCATCCTAGAGAAAAACAAAGTGTTTCTAGCAAGGATCAAGATCCAAAGCACTTTATCTTTAGGAAATGAGAGTGTTGATTGCTTGGAATAGTGAACCTACATTGTATCTCTGTGTCCAGATTTTGACATCAGGAGCACCCTCTATGGATCCACCAAAATATGAGACCAAAAAATTGTCTTTATCAATCTACAATCACAAAATTACATCTAAGCAGTTCCAGTTATCTTTCCTGAAATGTTCTTTTAAAAAACAAGACATACCTCTACAATTGTGGAAGCATGACAGTTATTGAAAGGCCGACCAGCCGCTGGAAATGTGAACTCCTTCTTCACAATGCTCCAACCGGAAGTTGCATTTGTCAAACTGGTGTTCATTTTATATACACCGTGTTCGATCTGTTGCCCTGGCTTGCTGTTACTCAGGTTAGTGGCATGCTCCGAGGATAAATTTTGATTCCATTTTCAAGATAGCAACCATTAATGTGAAATGTACTACGTGAATCCTTACTAAGCCTATAAGGGGATGCATGTTTAGTCTTACTCTTGGGTTGATGTAATGGAGCTGAGGTACTTGCTGAAAAAAGTCCTGATTGGCGAATCGAAAGCTACAAGGAGCACCGAGAACAGCATCACACAGGCTACTATCTTCCATTAATGGTGGGCATCACTATCTGCAGCGAATAACACAAACCATTAACATTCAAAACTACTTGGATAAAAGTTGTACTGAACTCATATGCACCAAATACAGTCCACCTCATGTACATGAAAGATAGACCACACGTAATGAAAATTGCAAACATCAAAGCTTATAAATAACTTCCATTGATCTAACCTTTTTAAAACGAACTATTCTTAAGACCTTCAGAAAGCAGACATTTGCATCTGCAGAGCAAGCATATTATGCAGCAGATGCCATTGTTGGCATCCAGATCCGTACTTCTGAAAGCATGCCACGGCAGTCTGACATTGCTCTTCTGGTCTTATTACACGACCATAAGGAATAGGCAGCACTGCGTCTGCATCCCGTGCACACACTACATTCATAGATAGCAGAGCATGCCGTTGAGATTACTTTGCTCACTGAATCGCCCTCTCAAGGCACCAATGAACTCCTATTCGTATTGAACACTGCACATCCACCCCTTCCGGCCTACTAATCAACAACCCCTACCCAACGAAACAAATTTTGAGAAAACCACGAGAAGAATCGGAAACAAGATCGCAAACGCTACCTTGGTTGAGCGCTAGCAGGAAATGAAGTTATTCTAACAGCGATTTGGAGACCGGGCGGGGTGCCAGAGGGTGGCCAGGAAGACGATGAACTCACCGGTCACCAGCGAAGCGGGCAAGCGGCGAGGCCGGCATCTGCGCGCGCACAACGGCCAAGGGCTCACCGGAACGCCGTGGGGAGAGAGCTCAAGAAGCGTTTGGCCCTGACCGCATCTGTCCGCTGCCGCCGCCGCGGCGGCCGGGTGCTCGCTCATCGCGGCGTGCTCTCGTCGTTTTCTATTCCAAAAAAGTCTTCTTCACTCCGCTCCGGCGATGGAGACGGAGTCTGACCCTCGCGGGCCTCCAATCCGAGAGATCTTGTACTCCCTGCGGCCCATAATAAAGTCTGTTTTCGATTCTAGCAAGGCCCATGTAAGAAATGCCGCTTAACCGGCCCAGGAATACAGCCACGTGCAGGTAGGTGCCCGGCGCCGCACGTTTCTCTCTCCCTCGGGAACGACGACGGTTACAGTCACCGCGCGGATGCTGACCCACCAGCCACCGGCCGCGCACACGAGCCGCTGCCCGGTGGGCCCCGCGGCACCGGGGGAGGGCTGACCGGGCCCACCACGCCCATCTCACCCCCACCACCTTACTCACACGCAGTCACGCGCACCGCATCGGAGCGGCATCCCAAACCGCTCACCACAGCTCGAGTCGAGCCCTCCGTTTGGGGACGCGGCCCACAAAAATCTCAACCCTCCCCTCGCTCTCTCTCTCCTCCTTCCTTCCCTCCCCCAGAGGAAGAGGAGAGGGGAAGAAAACCTGGCGTGAGGGGGATCGCGGGACGTGGAGGATCCGGGCCGGTGGAGGTGGCTCGCGCCGCCGCCGTCCGAGGTGAGCGCTCCGCTTCCCGCTCGGAATTGGGGTTCGGGATCCGGTGCCGGGGGCGCTAGATGCGGGGGCGGGTTCGATCCGGGTTGGGCTGGTTTCGCGCTGGATTGTCTGGTAATCGGGATCAGATGCCGTGGCTGGCCCGTCGCGTAGTTGCGGCCGTGGTGAATTGTTGAAATCGTGTGCCATTGTTTGCGCTTGGTTGATCTGTGTCGAAAGCTGGAGTGAGGATCTGGATGAAGAATCGGGTCAGGATTTGCTGGTTTGGGGATAGGTGATATCAGTTCCACTCACTGGGATCTCTGGTACACTGCGCAGTTAATTTCCACTTGGATTACTGTTTTAGAGAAGATGCTAGAGGCTAGGTCATAGGCATTGTCATGTCTAAGCGTGGAAACGGTATTAATGTGCTGCCATTGTTATAGTATAAACGTTGATCTTCTCGAATTGAAGCTGAAATTCAACATAAATCAACCTGTGTGGCAGGGTGTTTTTATGGACTGCCCAAAATGGTTTCTGTTGCTAATAACTTTGACGTAGAAGTGGAAGTACATGCTTACAACTACGGGAGCACGAAACATACTTTGATGTGTGTTCTTTGAATTTTTAGCTGAAACATTTGATATGTAGAATTTTATTATGATCACTGTGTAAAGCAGTAAAAGGCTTGCCGGTTTGTGTCCATACATGCACAGCCAAATTTTGGCAGACATCTAGATGACTGATAAATTCTGTGAGCTAACTGTATCCTAGCAAGGGTGGTTTGAGCCTTTTCAGCATCATTGTTGGGTTTGTATCGTTCTCATTGTAGAACTGAAATGGGCCTTTACAGCATCTTTGTTGGGTTTGTATCGTTCTCATTGTAGAACTGAAATGGCTTTAGAATTGGAATTGCTACCCTGTAGTGTAGTGTCTTTCATGAAACATAATGCTAAGTTCAGGTCATGAGCTCTACTTTTGGTTTGCTGAACACACTTTGCCGCACCTGACGTAGTCAGTTTGACCTTCAATGTAATATTTCTTTGTTGCCACACTTGTGGAGCAATGTAGTCTTAACCCTGCTGTTTTAATGGTCAGCAAAGCCTGCCTGATTCCCCTATAATTTGACTTCTGAGTTCTGAAATACTGAGGTTGTATTATGATCTGAAAGCTGAGAATTATCGGAACTGCACAATTTATAGCTTCCTACCCCCTGGTCCCTGGTACCCTGTAGGGAAAGAACGACAGCATGCAGAAATGTCTTTGCCTTTCACTTCCTAATTAATCACTAGTATTTTTGTTTGTTTGGCTACTGCACTCTGTAGTTTTGCTAAGTTCTGCTCTTTCCTGAAGCATAATGCAAACCTGTGTAATTTTAAGCTAGCGAAAAAATGCTTCATCCTGAGGAATTAAGTGATTGCTCTCTGTGAGAGAAAATCAGCATAATTTTTAACTAGAATTGTGTATAGTAAACTTTGAAATGCAAAGAAGCCCTTAGGTTGTTGTCAGTAGTTCTTTATGAGGTAATTCCACAATTAGGACACCAAGAAGGTGATAATTGTGCTGCTTCAGTTATGTTAGGGCCTGTTTGGGAGAGCTCCACTCCAAAAAAAACAGCTCCGCTCCACAAACTCCATCTTTTTCAGCTCCACTTTACCAACTCCAAAAAAATATGGAGCCATTAACATGTTTGGCTACTAGAGTCACCCCAACTCTAAAATTCATAGGATTTAATGAGAAAAGTCTTTTTTACCCTTATATAATTGTATTGTTTTTTGTTTTCCTTCTTTAGACCTTTTATTGATTAGTTTTTTTCATGTTGGAGGACCCTGCCATGATGCTACAATTCTATTACGGTTACATGTGCAGCGATTATTATTTCAGCACCTCCGACATGCAAGTGCTTTGTTTCAAAAAAAAAAAGATGCAAGTGCTCAGCCCGGTAGATCAATGATGAAAGTATGGTGTTATTGTTTTCCTGGGCAGCGGTAATAAAAAAAAAGAACGTAGATGGTGAGGGACGGAACGCGCTATATGGAAAAAAAACGAACCGGTACAGGAGAGAGGAGATGTGTAACTAGTGGCAATGGTGGGTAATTCTCCCCTAACTCCATGTGGATGTATGAAATTAGTGTTTCTGGAGCACCCCTTGAGGAGCTCCCGAAAAAACCTGGAGTTGGCCCCTAGATCCATATTTTTTGTGGAGCTGGAGTTATTGGAGCCGGAGGTGTTTGGCTATAGAATTTTGGAGCGGAGCTCTCCCAAACAGCCCCTTAGTTTGCATCTGTTTTCTTTTCATGCTAAATTTAGGGAGAAATGATTCAGATTTGAATGCAAGTTCCACTTGTTTATTGGTCATTGCTTGACCCAAAATTTACTAAAATGGCATGCCATCTAATTAATTAAGGGGAGAGAATTGAACTAACATGGCTCGCCACACAATTAGCTGAACCATAAAACACCATTGGGGTACCCACTTGCATCCTTAGTCCAGATTATAATCGAGCAAGTTATGTTATATGCTTATGTTATTCAAATTTGCTCTTTGCTTTACATTCAGATGGAATACATATCCCCTGAGAGAAATCTGGAGGGGACTTGTGGAGATCCTGGGCCATTATTTGGAGACCAAGATGGTAGCCTGTTGGACCACCTGGATTATCAGGGAGGAGGAATTCCACAACAGGAGTCTCCAACACTGGATGGTGGACTATTAGTTGATCCAGCCGATGCAATTCCGTATTTATCTGCCGATTCTCTGCCCTTCATGAATGATCAAATCCCACGCAATGTTATGAAATCTGCTTCAAATAGTCCAGAATCGTCGCTTAAGCAGGTTCAAGATCCTCTTAATGTAGAGTCTGATATACAGAATGGTGCATCTGAACAAAATGTTCAGAATGGTAACTCTGAAGAACATGTCAATTCTGTGGACTGTGATGTACATCAGAACACAGAAGTGATTGGTGCAGTGTTGCCTCCAGAGCTTCCAGAAAGCAGTGGTAATGATGCATCAAGCTTTCAACCAGAAACTACATATTCTGATGCATATCATGGTGACTCTTTGTTAGCCGAAAATAGTAACAAGGATTGCCAGCTCAACAATAGTGGTGCTGATGATGACGAAATTCCAAACTCTCCTGCGCTTCAGATGGAAAATGAGGACATGGAAAATTTGCATGAGAGTTCTCACAATGAGAAGAGTGGGCCAGAGGATGATCAAATGAATGGTAGGAAATCTAGCCCCATTGATAGTAGGGACAAAGAGAACTTCAACACTGCAGTTGAACCACCCTCTTGGGAACAGATAGAGCAGGAAAATCCAGGTACTAGAAATGGCAGTTCAACTCCAGACAATCGATTTGATTCTCCTCCTGACAGGTTTGCAAGACTGGAAAGGGACACACCATCACCAGATGGGAGGGTATCCCCCTCACTCTTGAAAAGGAGGAGGAATAGGTCAAAATCAAGGTCACCATCAAGAAAACATGATAGACATAGAAGGGAACGTGATAGATCTCGGTCGAGGTCTCCCCACCGAAGGGATCACCACAGACGATCTCCAAGGTGATTCCTTGCCATGAGTTACTTACAGGCTACTGAAATTATGAATTTCTTTAAATGGTTGCACTGGGTTCATGTTTGTGGGTGGTTAGATACTGTCTGGCCATGCATCCTTGTACAATTTATTTATTTGCATTCACTTTGTTATGTTTTCTGCCTTCTAGTTTATTTTCTTCTATTTATTTTTATGTGTAGAAGGCATTCACCAAGGCGCAGATCACCCTCATCAAGTCATCGCCATCATTCACCAAGAAGGCATTGGTCACCACCTGCCAACAGGAAGACTGGATTGGGTAAGCCTGGAAAGAATCTCTTTATTGCAGGATTTAGCTATGCCACCACTGAGCGGGACTTGGAGAAGAAATTTTGCAAATTTGGACGTGTAACAAGTGCGCGTGTTGTTCGCGACAAACGGTACTTCTATATCCTGTCAGCTTGCCTTTGTTAATGTTTTCAACGATCTTTCTGGCAATAGTATTTTAGTTTCTGCACTTCTATAAGAGCAGTGTCATCATTGGATGAGCCACCTTTTTCTATGCAACCCAAGCTCATATTTTGTTTATGATTTGTTTTCTTTCACAATTATGGATAGATTGCGCCTTGCTGAAACTTTAACCTCACACATGGGAATTGGCTAGGCTTAAAGCTGTTGCACTAAATACTACCTCTGTGCCAAAAAAAAAATAACAGTCATTTTACTCCATTTAGTATGTGCATGTGCATGTAACAATCAATTAATGCCAAATATGCTAATAAATAGGGGCAATTAATGTCGTTTTATCTGCATGTTAATCTGTCCTAAAAATTTTAGAATGATTTTTTTTTGGACGGAGGGAGAGTATTAAATAACTATGTTATTTAAACCATTCTTCTAGTTTGGGTTCCATATTTCCAACAAGTCTAGAATAAGTTCTGCATCTGGTAGGCAAGTCTGTGTTGTTTCTAAGCTTCTTGTACATAATGATGTGCATGTTGACTTCTAAAAGAGAATCATGATGTGAATGGTTTTTTTTTCTTGCCTATAAATGTGTAACCATGGCGCCTGTTTTTATGAAATTATACCTAACACTGGACCTTTGAGTTAATACATCAGAGCAAATTGCAACTAAGCAACCTTGTTACATGGATACTGAAAGCAATGAGAACTTGAGAAGTGGTGGAAATGGTCAAACTAGTACTAAGGTGTGGGGAGGGGAAAGGGGAAATGTTTGGCTGGCAATATGCTTGAATGCTTAAATATTTCCTTTGGTGATCATTGTACTTACTGCTCAGCTTGCAAGAACTTAACTGACGATTTTTATCCTGTCAAATCTACTAAAACTCTAAAAGGTTAAAGCAGTCAGCCATTGGAGTTGACCTGGCTTACCCGTTTACTGATTAACCATAAGAAAATTTGTATTGTGCTGATGCTCATTGGTACTTTTGTGCATTGTGTTATAACTTGACGAATTTCACTGGTTTTGGGTACCATATCTAACTAGTTCCCAGCACAAAACTTCTGAGAACCGATTATTTTGCCTTTGTATTCTATGTTACTTCATTCGAGTGAAGTTACTCATTACTGTTTCCATTCCTTATAGGACTGGAGATTCCCGGGGCTTTGGATTCTTATCGTTGGAGAAGGATGAGGATGCCGATGCTGCAATTCGTGCTTGTGACGAGACTGAGTGGAATGGAAGGATCATTCTTGTGGAGAAGTCAAAGGCACCTGCATGGTGAATCCTCCGCACACCATTGTTCAAGGGGCCTCATTGCTTCACTTTGCACAGATTTTACCATTCAGAAAAAAGTAACCTTATTATCGGTATGACATACTTGGTACATGTTGCAAGTTCACCCGAACCTGGCTTTTGATGCTGTACTAGGAGTAAGAGTAATAATGCACTTCCTTGCTGACAGTTATAAAGGAATAAGATGTAACGTCACACCTTAGCTTGTTTCAGGGCCCTGCTGCTGATAAGAGGGACTTAGTGGGTACTACCTTTTAGTGTCTGCAACCTCTACCACACCTGAAATATGATACTGTGCCTGTTCGTGAGCTATCAGTTCTCTTCTTCGCCTACATCTACGTCTCAGGTTTGCTGACGGCGCGAATAAATACCGGGAGATTCAAGCTTGTGAGGCTGTTGCTAGTAAAGGATTAAGTTAGTAGTTCAATAATTGACATATATATAGATATCTTCATCCTGTGAGTTGGGTTTGACAAATGTTCTATAGATTATGTTTTGAATTCCAGATGATTGATGTTAAATACGAGTCGCCGCATTTAGATCCCTTGGTCATGCAATTTCTTTTGGCATGGTTTTTCTGCCAGTAGTCCTGTACTCTTGAATCTGGATGCACCTATCTACGCAACATTATTGAGATCGAATATGAGCTTAGGTGCCAGCGTTCATTTGTTTGGGTGGCTGAAGTATGAATTTCTTTTTGTGTTCACTCTTGAAAAGGAGGAGGAATAGGTCAAAATCAAGGTCACCATCAAGAAAACATGATAGACATAGAAGGGAACGTGATAGATCTCGGTCGAGGTCTCCCCACCGAAGGGATCACCACAGACGATCTCCAAGGTGATTCCTTGCCATGAGTTACTTACAGGCTACTGAGATTATGAATTTCTTTAAATGATTGCACTGGGTTCATGTTTGTGGTTAGATACTGTCTGGCCATGCATCCTTGTACAATTTATTTATTTGCATTCACTTTGTTATGTTTTCTGCCTTCTAGTTTATTTTCTTCTATTTATTTTTATGTGTAGAAGGCATTCACCAAGGCGCAGATCACCCTCATCAAGTCATCGCCATCATTCACCAAGAAGGCATTGGTCACCACCTGCCAACAGGAAGACTGGATTGGGTAAGCCTGGAAAGAATCTCTTTATTGCAGGATTTAGCTATGCCACCACTGAGCGGGACTTGGAGAAGAAATTTTGCAAATTTGGACGTGTAACAAGTGCGCGTGTTGTTCGCGACAAACGGTACTTCTATATCCTGTCAGCTTGCCTTTGTTAATGTTTTCAACAATCTTTCTGGCAATAGTATTTTAGTCTCTGCACTTCTATAAGGGTGGTGTCATCATTGGATGAACCACCTTTTTCTATGCAACTGAAGCTCATATTTTATCTATGATTTGTTTTCTTTCACAATTATGGATAGATTGCGCCTTGCTGAAACTTTAATCTCACACATGGGAATTGGCTAGGCTTGAAGCTGTTGCACTATATACTACCTCTGTGCCAAAAAAAAACCAGTCATTTTACTCCATTTAGTATGTGCATGTGCATGCAACAATCAATTAATGCCAAATATGGCTAATAAATAGGGGCAATTAATGTCATTTTATCTGCATGTTAATCTGTCCTAAAATGACTTTTTTTGACGGAGGGAGAGTATTAAATAACATAGTTATTTAAACCATTCTTCTAGCTTGGGTTCCATATTCCCAACAAGTCTAGAATAAGATGATGTGCATTCTTCTGCATTTGGTAGGCAAGTCTGTGTTGTTTCTAAGCTTCTTGTACATAATGATGTGCATGTTGACTTCTAAAAGAGAATCATGATGTGAATGGTTTTTTTTTTCTTGGCTATAAACGTGTAACCATGGCGCCTGCTTTTATGAAATTATACCTAACAATGGACCTTTGAGTTAATACATCAGAGCAAATTGCAACTAAGCAACCTTGTTACATGGAACTGAAAGCAATGAGAACTTGAGAAGTGGTGGAAATGGTCAACTAGTACTAACGTGTGGGGAGGGGAAAGGGGAAGTGTTTGGCTGGCAATATCCTTGAATGCTTAAATATTTCCTTTGGTGATCATTGTACTTACTGCTCAGCTTGCAAGAACTTAACTGACGATTTTTATCCTGTCAAATCTACTAAAGCTCTAAAAGGTTAAAGCAGTCAGCCATTGGAGTTGACCTGGCTTACCCTTTTACTGATTAATCATAAGAAAATTTGTATTGTGCTGATGCTCATTGGTACTTTTGTGCATTGTGTTATAACTTGACGAATTTCACTGGTTTTGGGTACCATATCTAACTAGTTCCCAGCACAAAACTTCTGAGAACCAATTATTTTGCCTTTGTACTCTGTTATGTCACTTCATTAGAGTGAAGTTACTCATTACTGTTTCCATTCCTTATAGGACTGGAGATTCCCGGGGCTTTGGATTCTTATCGTTGGAGAAGGATGAGGATGCCGATGCTGCAATTCGTGCTTGTGACGAGACTGAGTGGAATGGAAGGATCATTCTTGTGGAGAAGTCAAAGGCACCTGCATGGTGAATCCTCCGCACACCATTGTTCAAGGGGCCTCATTGCTTCACTTTGCACAGATTTTACCATTCAGAAAAAAGTAACCTTATTATCGGTATGACATACTTGGTACATGTTGCAAGTTCACCCGAACCTGGCTTTTGATGCTGTACTAGGAGTAAGAGTAATAATGCACTTCCTTGCTGACAGTTATAAAGGAATAAGATGTAACGTCACACCTTAGCTTGTTTCAGGGCCCTGCTGCTGATAAGAGGGACTTAGTGGGTACTACCTTTTAGTGTCTGCAACCTCTACCACACCTGAAATATGATACTGTGCCTGTTCGTGAGCTATCAGTTCTCTTCTTCGCCTACATCTACGTCTCAGGTTTGCTGACGGCGCGAATAAATACCGGGAGATTCAAGCTTGTGAGGCTGTTGCTAGTAAAGGATTAAGTTAGTAGTTCAATAATTGACATATATATAGATATCTTCATCCTGTGAGTTGGGTTTGACAAATGTTCTATAGATTATGTTTTGAATTCCAGATGATTGATGTTAAATACGAGTCGCCGCATTTAGATCCCTTGGTCATGCAATTTCTTTTGGCATGGTTTTTCTGCCAGTAGTCCTGTACTCTTGAATCTGGATGCACCTATCTACGCAACATTATTGAGATCGAATATGAGCTTAGGTGCCAGCGTTCATTTGTTTGGGTGGCTGAAGTATGAATTTCTTTTTGTGTTCACTCTTGATCTCTGGTTTATTAGCGCCATCGTGTTAGTTGATCACTGAGATCTTTCCAGTTTGTCTTGATAGTGACAACTCGACCTTGAAGGACCAAATCCTTTTTCAAGAGTGTGGTATAGGCCCCTGCGAAGCCACTTGCCGTGCTTTAGTTGGTAGGCCAAGGAAGCAGGTGGTTTGGAAAAAAGGAAGAGAAGGGTCAGGTCTCAGGATACGGCCAATGTGCAAATGTTATGTGTCGTCGGGCTAGTTTTTCGACATTATCAGGTTCAGCTATTTTTGTGTGGTTGCTTGCTAGGTGTTACAAGGAGAGCTTTGGGCGGCAGGGCTGCCGGCAACGGCGAAAGTGGTGTTGGCGCCTTGGCGGGTTGCGTCTTGGTCGGTAGAGCCTTTAGAGGTGGTGGGAGCCTCGTAGCCGTATCTGAGATTAGTTTTAGAGTTTCTTCTTCAGTTGACGACCTTCCTCCACTGGAACAAGATTAGATTGCATGAATGAATATACGGAGTATGTTTCTCACTGCTCGGTAGAGCATTGTTCTTCCCTGTTGATTTATTAACTTTCTTGCTTTATGCGAATCAACTGAATTATAGGTGTGTATGAATACTTCACCCAAGGCATCGAAGAATAAAGAACTGTATGGAATGCATCGAACCAAGGCATCGTCTGCCCGGATTCGGCAGATTCACGCGCTCCGATGCCGCCACTAATTAGACAGACACCAGGCCCTCGCACCAATTCGCGCCACAAAGCAGAGAGCCTGATGCGTCGCACGTTGCTCGTCAGTAAACAACTCCCCTCTCCTTTTTATTATATCTGAAAAAAAAAGAAACTGAAGACGAGCAAGAGGTGGACAAAGGAATCCATCAACTCCACAACAACGGTTTGGTAAAGAGCAGCTGCTCCACCTAGCTCAACCGTTCACTAGTATATTCTATTCTAGTAATAGCAATATCTTCTTCGTTCTTTTCTCCTGATGCTTTCTTCAGGAAGGCATTATCATCAGCTCCTTAGTCTGAAAGACATTTTGTCTTCTGCAGATAGATATACTGGTACAAATATTAGCCACTTGACTTCTTACCACACGCTTGTAAAACACTCGGTAACATACCCAACGCCAGATTTGATGACACAAAGATTGGTACTACTATAAATTTTGCACCCGAAGAAAAAACTTCAGCAGGATCATAATCACATTTTAGAAAAGCACCGATATGGAAACAAATTCAGTAATCATTTATGCCACCGCTCTGCGTGCATTGATGGGCGGCACCCAAGTCGCGCTTACATTAATTCTGCCGGTTGAGTTCGTTAGGGTTTGGGGAGTCTGCCACTGCCGAGAGAGATATCCTATCAAAACTATCATATACGGAGTACTACGTACATCTCTCCCTGTCATATCCCCCGTCACATGCGGTGGCAAAGATCGTGGCAAGCGAGTAGTAAACAACAACGTGCCGCATGTGCGCGTAACCAGCGTCCAAATCGCTGCCTCTGTCGCGGCGCCAGACCGCCTAACCCCTCTCCCGCTTTCTCTACAGCTTTGTTTTACAGGGGGCACTTTGTCTCTTCTCCCACTAGGAACAATAATCGTGGTGCCACACCTGGACATGGCCATCCTACCAACTTCTGCTTACAGTGACTCCATACATACCTTTAGGGAAGAAAAATTGTAATGTGATTATCATGACTAGACCAAGAATAAAGCCATGATTAGATGGGAATTTAGGTACCTGTATATAGCACAGTTTGCATATATTGTCTATGAGAGTCAACATTATCATCAGAATTTATAGATAAACGGGCTGAAATGTACGAGCAGTCCTTATCTTGGAGCGTCAGTCAGTCAGGTTATTGAATTTTGAGAGTACATATTATTGTGGTACATGAATTTATTAGATATGTATTTCACATCTGAAGTTTCCAAAATGCCCTTGCTTTTACTGACGTGACAATGCCAGCGCGGAGATTCTTTAGGAAATCAGAATCAAAAGAGAGAATAAATCCCGAGCCCTTGTAGCATGAAGCAAAGAAAGAGAAAAGAAATCCCCAAACTTTTTTAAAAGATCCAATTTCAACTTGTGTATAAGTATAGCAACTATCCATGTTAGCAATGGCACATCAACAACCATAATGGTATATTGAGAACTTTGAACCGATGGCACATTAACTACTGCAAGGACCCCAAAATATGCTGTTCAAAGTTTGGGATCTGTATGACACTACAGGAAAATGTAAAGGAGCAATTACCCATTTTACTCTAAGACAAAAAGTTTTTTGAACGGAATCTAAGACAAAAAGTGGCATCATCTCTTCCTATACATGGATGCCAACGCAGCATCTGTTCGTACATGCTTTTGTAGTTTTCTTTCCCTCATTCACATGCTTTTTGTGACCCTCTGATAAATATCTTGTATTTAGACGGAAGATGAGGACATGACGAGAAATGATAAGAGACCATGATTGCATCAGAAGCTAAGAGGAATGTTGGACTACATGCCCTATCAGAGGCTACGAGAAGCCAAAATTTGCAGGCACAACTTAAAAGTGAGATAAGGGAATAGGCACACTAGCTAACGACTTTGTATCCAAACTTGAGTAGCAATAATATGATCCTTATGTTGTTGCCTTGAGGCATCTATTGGTGAGGGAAGAATATATGGTTGCACCGATATTATGGAAGTGGATAGGAGTTTGGGGGACCATGGTCGAATTGGGTAGTGGTGCCCTCGCTGAGAGGAGAGTATGATAAGAAAGTTTAAGACACCAGAGCGTTAGGGAGTAGGGACTGATAAGCGGATTTATTTTAATGAAAGGTGAGTCATTCATTTCTAGAATTGATGAATGCACCTAGAGGCAAAGCTAGATTTGACATATATGTACTCGGAAGGTGACGTATGTGTATTTATTGCAGTTGTCTACGATGCATTTCTACAAGTACATGCCACCTAGCTATAAATTGTTCACATAAAAGTTTTTGTCCACGTGGAGCAAAAGATAGTAGAGAGAAAAGCTACTTACTAATTAGTAAGCAATCTATAGTGTACTCAAGATGCATGTAGATTTCAAAATGAGATTCACTATTTATCTGCTGACTGATTTTTATGGAAAAATCTGTCAAATTTTTTTTATATTGCAGATGTTGTCTTTTGATATTGTAAATATTATTATGTGATGTTACAAAAACAGGTTTTATGATTTGAATATGGTACATTTTAGGATATTTCAGATATTATCTTACGTTGTTTCAAAAATTGCTCCCACATGTTGTGTACTTAGTACATTATGTTCTTGCTAAATGAAACATGTTATGATAACACATGCAACATTTGGAGAACAATACCCGCAACATCATAAATCATCACGATCTGTCTCTTATACACATCTAGATGTGTATAAGAGACAGCCTCCTCCTTTTTCTTTTTCAGAGCATAGAGTCGGTCTATTTCAAAGTATAGCAGATGGCGCGCGGACACACAATAAAATATCAAAGAAAAAGCAAAAATTTCAAAGTTTTTCTTACTCAAGTGTCCTTCAATCAAGTTCAAAGCTAAAAGACCGAAAGTAAAAAAGTTTGACGATATGATTGATATGTCTACGACCCTGCGAGCAAAGCTTGCCATCGTCGTCCCTTGAGTAGCAATCGACCAACGGAAATAATTTGATGAAGTAAATCATTTACCTGTTTTATGCCCTGTTTGTTTTAACTTGCAAGTTATGATGGGAAGGGCACATTGTTGGATTGTAACAAAGTTTTTTTATTATTAAAATTTAATTGTAACAAAGTTTTTATTATTATTACGATTTAATAGGATCCGTTTATTTTAGCTTGCAGATTGCAACGCCCTAGGAGCTACATACCGATCCACAACCTATGAATAAAATAAGAAACATGGCCTTATATCATTATAAAAATTAACGGTATGTTCGCTTCTACTTCTTTCGGTTTAAAGCAAGCCAAAATAAATAGAGGTCCGGTTCACTTCTGCTTCTATCGGCTTAAAACAAGCCAAAATAAGTAGAAGCCAACGTGCCATAAACATTTTAGCTCATAATATAGACAAATCCAGGGGTCCTTTCGCAAAAGCGCCGTCCATGGCCATTTGCATCTAGTACCCCAAAGCAACGCAATTATCTAACTGACAGCAAAGCAAGCTTGGAGCTTTTCCCAAAACACGCCGCTCCCATTTCTCCTCCCCGTCAACCCTTTCCTTTGAGAAATTCGGCCTGGCTATCTATTCTACTCGCCGCGAGATCTTTAGCTCCCGGCCCCGTGTGGATTAGTCGCTGTCACGTTCGACGAGGGGCGCCAATTGCGGTGGCCACCACCGTGGAGCAAAAGATAGTAGAGAGAAAAGCTACTTACTAATTAGTAAGCAATCTATAGTGTACTCAAGATGCATGTAGATTTCAAAATGAGATTCACTATTTATCTGCTGACTGATTTTTATGGAAAAATCTGTCAAATTTTTTTTATATTGCAGATGTTGTCTTTTGATATTGTAAATATTATTATGTGATGTTACAAAAACAGGTTTTATGATTTGAATATGGTACATTTTAGGATATTTCAGATATTATCTTACGTTGTTTCAAAAATTGCTCCCACATGTTGTGTACTTAGTACATTATGTTCTTGCTAAATGAAACATGTTATGATAACACATGCAACATTTGGAGAACAATACCCGCAACATCATAAAATTCGACATATTTTATTCCTAAAAATCTATCGGCAGATAACTAGTTATTCCCAAATTCCATACATGTGAACCCATATTAAGGACTTGGAAAGGAGGATTCCCACAATGCAGGAATGGGAAAACAAACACAAAATTGGACTCGCATGTACTTGCAAAACTACAAAAGTTTCTAATGGAATGTTTGGATGCAATACATAAATTGGACTTTCCAAGAGACTTAACCTCATATTAGATTTTCACTTGAATTCGTATCGGTTGCCGCATTTTATAGGAATTTTGTAGGATTTCAAGATGATATATAAGAAAATTTTCTATAGGCACTCCAAT
Organism: Echinochloa crus-galli; assembly: GCA_900205405.1. Classification (NCBI taxonomy): domain Eukaryota; kingdom Viridiplantae; phylum Streptophyta; class Magnoliopsida; order Poales; family Poaceae; genus Echinochloa; species Echinochloa crus-galli. Next base: position 66,535 of record OAMR01000341.1, on the reverse strand, counting down.
CCTATAAATTCCTCAGAAGTACTATATGTTCCACATAATTGGAGACCATGCCATTGCTCGTTCATTCCCCGCATTTGAAGTCTCCACAAACACCTAACTCGCACTTCCTTTTTTTCTTTCATATACAGGTATTAACATTTACAAGAAAAAAAGAGGCATGATCTTCCCTCAGAAAATAAACATATAGAAAAATGGCCAAGACGCCTGGGTGCTTTGCACGTCTACATGATGCCACCAAAAACATTCCCCGTCCGGAGAATCTTTGCGTTGCCAGGAAAACTGTCATGCACGTAAACCATAATCCTTTGCTCAACACCTAGTCAACAAATAGGGTCGTTAATTTAAGTTATCAAAGCTTGTAGTCATGGACAGACTAATCGTATCTCAAGATGCCACGCAATTAACTATCTCTATCCTTAATCTCACTAGCTGTCAGGGAACCAATAGCTTACGCACTGCAATTAGACTCAGAAGGCGCGTATAGAATATAACGTGTGGAAAAGAAAAGATCAGCTATGATCTCGCATCTTCTCCGACAACGTTTTATTACGTATTGACCTCCTCCATTTTCTGTTTCAGAGCATAGAGTCGGTCTATTTCAATGTATATAGCAGATGGCGCGCGCACACAATAAAATATCAAAGAAAAACAAAAAAAACTTCAAAGTTTTTCTTACCGTACGTCCTCAATCAGGTTCAAAGCTAAAAGACCGAAAGTGAAAAAGTTTGACGATATGATTGATATATGTCTAGAGCGTCAAGATTTGCCATCGTAGACGCTTGAGTAGCAATCAACCAACAAAAAATAATTTGATGACGTAAATTATTTACCTGTTTTATGCTCTATTTCTTTCAACTTGCAAGTTATGATGGGAAGGGGCACAATGTTGGATTGTAACAAAGTTTTTTTTTATTATTACAATTTAGGATCCGTTTATTTTTAATTTGCAGATTGCAAAAAACCTACGAGCTACATACAATCCAATAAAATAAACATGGCCTCCCATGTATGTCTCGTAGTTTCTAAAGTTGTTTGCATGGAGGGATTGATTTGCACTGGACATATCCCCTTATATAATTATATAGAAATTAAACATTTTAGCTCCTAATATAGACAAACCCAGGGGGCCCTTTCGCAAAAGCGTCGTCCCCCCAAAGCAACGCAATTATCTAACTGACAGCAAAGCAAGCTCGGAGCTTTTCCCAAAACACGCCGCCCCCATTTCTCCTCCCTGTCAACCTTTTCCTTTGAGAAATTCGGCCTGGCTATTCTACTCGCCGCGAGATCTTTAGCTCCCGGCCCCGTGTGGATTAGTCGCTGTCACGTTCGACGAGGGGCGCCAATTGCGGTGGCCACCACCTCCAATCCACTCCCCGCGGTTGCCGCGCCGAGCTGTTCTTGCTCTGTCCTCCTCCCTTCCTAACCTCCTCCACCTCAGCTCCCCCAAGATTTGATCTTCAGAAGCAGTTCTTGAACCCAGTTCTTCCTGCGGTGGAGAGGTGGTTGCTTCGCGGAGCTCTGAGGTTGGAATCTTGCTCCTCTCACTAGCTAGGTGTCTCTGCCCGCCCAGTTCATGGTGTTTTGGATCGGCGAGGTTGCTGTGTGATTTCGTTCGGGGATTACCGTCCCTTTCTTTCGTTCTTGGAAGCTTGGTAGGTTTCGCTTGGTCCCGAGTAGAATCTTGTGTTTCCGGATCTGGAGTAGTGCTATATAGCTTGATGTGTGACTATGCTACTCGTGCCTCACCTACGAAGCAGTTGGCCTTCAATTCTGTGCTTCTGTTGTTCTTCCATTCAGTGGTTTTCAGATTCTGAAATTCTTCGCACAGGGAAAATTTAGTGCAATTCGGAGCTTTTATACCTTATTTTATCTTTTCCGCTTGTCTCGATCAATTCATTACTACGATATGGAACCCTGGGTCTTGTGGCTTCCTTTATTTCCCCCTGGTCTCAGTGCCGACTGCCTTGTTGATGCTGTTGCTTTCAGTGGCCCTTTGCCTTGTCTCTTTTTACCTGAAGTTTCCTTCCATCCTTATCTCGCCTTATTGCTTCCAGCGTCACCAAAGGGAATGAATGGCCATCTGCCTTTCCTTGCGTTTCTTAAATTGGATTCGGAGTAGAAAGAGGTCAACGCCGTGTCAGAGGCAATTATTTGCACTGCTTCTTTTCTACTCTTCTTCTGTTTACTGAGTCCCATTGTTTGGGTTTTGCTTGCAGATCCAGTTTTGGATATCTTGTCTTTTGAAATTACCACATAAATGTTTTTTGATTGACTTGCTTTGTTTTGACACATTATTTCCTCGGGATTCCTGCAGGTTCAGTCTTGATTGGTCTCTCAGCAATCAGATTGCAAGCTTAGAACTGGAAGGAATAATTTGACTAGAGAAATGGGGCAGTGTTGCAGCAGAGCTACGGCCCCGGATTCTGGACGGGGAGGTACCAATGGGTATGGCTATTCTAACCAGGCAAAGCCAGCACAGACAACTCCTAGTTACAATCCTCCTCAGCCACCAGCTGAGGTGAGGTACACGCCGCCGGCTATGAACCCTCCGGTAGTCCCAGCTGTAGTTGTCCCGCCGAAACCCACCGCGGACACAATACTTGGCAAGCCGTATGAGGATGTGCGCTCAGTCTACTCCCTCGGGAAGGAGCTTGGCCGGGGCCAGTTCGGGGTGACATACCTCTGCACAGAGATTGCCACTGGTAGGCAGTATGCCTGCAAGTCCATCTCTAAGCGCAAGCTCACCAGCAAGGCAGACAGGGAGGACATTCGCAGGGAGATCCAGATCATGCAGCACTTGTCTGGACAGCCTAACATTGTCGAGTTCCGGGGAGCGTATGAGGATAAGAGCAATGTGCATGTGGTGATGGAGCTCTGTGCAGGCGGTGAGCTATTTGATCGGATTATTGCTAAGGGGCACTACACAGAACGGGCAGCTGCAACAATCTGCAGAGCAGTTGTGAATGTTGTGAACATTTGCCATTTCATGGGAGTAATGCATCGTGATCTGAAACCAGAGAATTTCTTGCTTGCAACCAAGGAGGAGAATGCAATGCTCAAGGCCACTGATTTCGGGCTTTCGGTCTTCATTGAAGAAGGTAATGTGAATATATATGATCTGTGTACACTTGGAATTGAATTGTTTGCAATGCAGTTAGACATAAATTTCTGAACTTCATCTGTTGAGGTTTGTGGTCGGTTGTAGTTTTCAATTTTCATATTGCTGAACAACCCAGCTAAGGCTAGTATTCCATACATAATCTGATTTCCAGTCATTAGAACTTGAGGCACTTGTTTATTCCAAGCAATTCAAGAGCTTGTGGATAATTCACACCTTCCTGGAGATATTATAAGCAACATTGTTGTCACTGCAAAGTGTAAGCATAATGTGTCATAATACTTGGTAACTTGGAGACCTATTGATCCCACCTAGCTTCACAGAGAACGAGCGAAAGCTGGTGATTTTTGCAATGTTCAGTTTCAGGGGTTAGCACTGAAAGCTATAAAGCTGGCTCTCTATCAGTTATGAGTGGGAAACCACTACTAAAGTGGGAATGATAGCTCAATGATTTTTAATTTTTGACTGATTTTGAAGCCCAGTTACAATCAACTTAAGAAACTTATTACCATCTTAGTGGCAATCCTTATATTTGGGGAGATATATAAATATTGTGTGGATGATGGTAGCAATTGCAGAATATATGACCGTTGCTTGCTATGGGGAGGTAGATCATTTTTTTCCCTTGGTCACTTTCATCAGTGTTCGCCAGTGTTTGATTTTTTTTTTGTGTTTCCAAATCTAAGAGAACTTGGTGTAACAGCTGCAGTATTTTTTTATGATTAATACCATCAGACCCTTAGTTTCGAGCTTTGGATTTCTCATTATCTCTTCACTGTCTGTCGAACATAACAGGGAAGATGTACAGGGACATTGTTGGAAGTGCTTATTATGTTGCTCCTGAAGTCCTTAGGCGTAGCTATGGAAAAGAGATAGATGTTTGGAGTGCAGGTGTTATTCTGTACATTCTTCTCAGTGGCGTGCCTCCATTTTGGGCTGGTACTACCTCTAAGAACCACTTCTATTTCAACGTTTGGCTTATATACTATTAAGCAGCAATGCCCTGTTTTTGTTATTTATCCCCTTATTTGCTGTGTAGAAACTGAAAAGGGAATATTCGATGCTATTCTGCATGAGGAGATTGACTTTGAAAGTCAACCTTGGCCATCAATTTCTGAGAGTGCTAAAGACCTGGTTAGAAAGATGTTGGCACGAGATCCAAAGAAAAGGCTTACTTCGGGTCAAGTTCTCCGTAAGCCTCTCGGCAATGTGTTAATTATAAACTTTAGCGACTTTTCAGAAGATAATAATAACATGTGTATTAAATGCTTGATCAGAACATCCTTGGCTCAGAGAAGGTGGAGACGCATCTGATAAGCCTATTGACAGTGCTGTTCTTTCTAGAATGAAGCAATTCAGAGCAATGAACAAGCTGAAAAAGATGGCTCTAAAGGTTATTATCTTCATATTGATGCTTGCTTAGATATTTTATATATTTTCTTGTGCTTATTAGCAAACTTACATGCAGGTTATTGCTTCAAACCTTAATGAGGAAGAGATCAAGGGCTTGAAGCAAATGTTCATGAACATGGACACAGACAACAGTGGTACAATCACATACGAAGAACTCAAAGCAGGATTAGCCAAACTTGGTTCAAAGCTGTCAGAAGCTGAAGTAAAGCAGTTGATGGAGGCTGTATGTTCTAACCTAAAACCTATGTTACAGTACACTTTTGAAATCATGTTTTGACTTTATTACATGGTTACGTTTTGGCCTCTTCCAGGCGGATGTTGATGGGAACGGATCCATTGACTATGTTGAGTTCATCACTGCCACAATGCATAGACACAAGCTTGAAAGAGACGAGCATCTGTTTAAGGCATTCCAGTACTTCGATAAAGATAACAGCGGGTGAGCACTTCAAATTGAAATCTCAAATGCAAATAACAAGCCACACTTTTTGCCCATTAAAAACTTGTCTAAGCTATCAGTTATATTATTATCACATGTTCACATTTATTAACTGCAGTTTCTTCCAAAGTATGTCTTGTGCATAAACTTGTTTTGTTTAACATGGTGGATTCCTTGATTTTATGCAGCTTCATTACAAGAGATGAGCTAGAGTCAGCTTTGATCGAGCATGAGATGGGTGACACAAGTACGATAAAGGAGATCATATCAGAAGTTGACACGGATAATGTAAGCTGATTACACCTATCGTCTTTGCAGCTGTGCTACGTTTTATTCTTTCTATTTTCTTGATGTTGGTCATTTGCCTGTCCAGGATGGGAGGATTAACTATGAGGAATTTTGCGCTATGATGAGAGGTGGGATGCAGCAGCCGATGAGGCTTAAGTAGCATGTTCCCTTTGTAGAAACGGTGTACCATTAGTAACTGTTCTTCGCTTTTTTTTTCCTTCATGGTTGGTACTTGGTAGCTGGATAAAGGCTTACAATGGACGTTGCTTTTGCATTGTTGAGAGATGATTGTGTATATCTTTTTTCGCTCCTGTTTGTTGCCTTGTAGTATCTTGAACGTCCCTTACTTCCGTAAGTTTGTTTATGCAAGTACATCTAATAAAAAGTGCATTTTGCCTCTCAATTTCAGTTACATTATTAGTAATTGTAGATATAAAGCCCACATAGTTTTAACTGCATTCTCGACGGTTTAGCATGAAATCATTTCAATATACGTATCTATATAGTTTTTATTGTATTGAAGGAATACCGCAGTTTTTCACGAAATATAATCATTGAGAACTCAAGGGATGACACAACAAAGACTATTGCTATTTGCTTTTTCCTAAAAAAAAGGTATCAAATACCATGATATTTACTGAGTTTTTTTAATCCACGCATACTCTTCTTTGCCCTCCGTGCAGGACGCTCGTGTTTGGTAAACCTACTTGTTCACATAAAAATACTGCATTAATCAACTACCAAATCATGGTCAGTAAAATACCTCGACATCCAACAGGCCCTCTACATACTTGTAATCTGCCCTAGTATTGGTCAAAATATATAGAAAATGTGTTTTTCCTCTTCAAAATAAAATAAGCCTGTATTACATTTTTTTACTATCCAATGACTTATTGGAATCAATGCAATACCTACCGCTAGGTATTGCTGTGCCATCAGCAACTGCAAAAACAGGTAATAAAATGTTCAGACAGCTCAAAGTATCTTTGAAATAAAATACCGTACAAGAACACAACTGTGTTGTAGCTATGGAGTAGCAAATTGTCGTTAAGAACACGAACCGCTTTAAGGTTACAACTTGCATTAACGGACACTTCCTGATGGCTAATAAGAGAGTAAAGGGACTCGGGCTTTACAACCCAACAAAACTGGGCAACAATGCGTTGGAGCATCCCAGGCCCCGGTAGTACACAATACATTGCTTAAGGTGTTTGCTCTGTTAGATTGGCCGGCATCTAACGTCAACAACAAGGTGTCGAATATGCGGCCCATACCATTTGACGCGTTCGACGTGCTCCAAAGAGACGCTCCAAGGTAGTCCTGCAATACAAAGGCATACAAGAATAGACTTAGCACTAGCAATACTCTTGCAGAACAATAAGACATGGTTGGCAACTGATTGAAACATAATGTCACCATTTTTACCGTTAGCTTTGGCAATATTACTGATGGATTCAACAACATTGTCCAGCCACTGTGACTCGTCTGAGTCATTGACATTCCCGTGTATATGCAATATGCCTCCTTCAACCCTACACATATCGACAGAGTAGAATCTGAAAATGAGAGGTTTGTTGTGCAACACATAGAACCCTAGTGAATTACTTTTTTTCTTTTGGCCCGCAATTTAATATTACATGCAAGAGAACAGACAACTTATTTCCATGTGAACCCACATATATTCCAATATTTCAACATAACATGAGTCAAGACAACTTTTACCATCTCATCATGTTCAATGCCAGGCACACCGAAAGAACCACCAGGTAGGCATTCTCTGTGCCGGACAATCTAAGTAGTAATGCTACTGATTATTCTTTTGGTAGCATGCAAAACTTAGCTTGTATGCATGGTTTTGGAATATGTAAGACTAGCACCTCTAAGCTGGGCTTGCTGCAGAATTTAAAGAACATTTAGAATCGTCTGAAATAATATTTTGCTGGAAAATTGTTGTGAACACTTACAAACTGGTAGCTAAGGTTGTTGATTGAAAAAGGGCAGAAGGGGTAGAAGAGAGGAATTAGTGTGTTTGAGAATAATAACTGTATAACAATTATAAGAGGGAAACTTCTTTTGCTTAATGCTATCATTTTACGAGGACTACCAAGATTCATGTGGACTCAATATCCTAGCTTAGTACGATGAACTAACCGATCTTAAAATACATACGACTTTCCAGAAGGTAAGGTAAATCCAATTTCCCAATACTCTGAAACACAAAGGTTCCTCAATAAAACGAGCTCAAACAATACCAAATCTCCTTGACTGCTGAAGGCTGCTGCTAGTAGTGCAACAGGAACAATAAACTTGGCCCACAAGAACAGGCCAAGACAAGCTTACCTAGGCCTCTACATATAAAGTCTGTGGGATATAAGAAACATAGAACCAAATAAGCATGAGTGAAACAATCAGTTAGTGATATGGAGGGACCACCTTAAAGCTCTAACAGCAGTGGGCCAGCTGCATTCACTTGAGGGTAACAGTCCAAGACAAACTCGATCAGCAACACCCTATTTCAAGTCCAGTGAAAAAGAACGGTCAGGAGCCATCCTAGTTCATGTGTTAGCCCAGAAGATGAAATTTGTCCAGTACGTACTTTGGGTGCAGTCACGCGGTTATCTCCTTCAAGTATAACACATCGGTCTTCCACATGGTTGTCACGAACATTGCGTCGAAGAGCCTCCAGAGCATGTGGATTCCATTCACATGCATAAATGAACTTAGCATTAGCCCTACAAGAGTAAGAGATTCAGAACAGCACTTTTTGTACACTCAAAAAGCGTCAGACCGAGGGTTATCCTAGAAAACATACTTCACAAGAAATGGAAGAACAAAGTATCCAATTCCGGCAAACAAATCCACAACCACCTCATCTCTACAGTTTAGCTGTCCCATGCGAAGCTTCTCTGAACGATTACCAGAAGAAAACATACATTTTGTTGCATCAAGTGAATAACGGATGCCATTTTCATGATGGGTAACCCATCCATTATCGCCCAGAAGAAGTTCCAGTGTACTATCTCTTGTACCATTTGGCATGATTTTACCCTGACCAAGAAGGGGGAGATTGAGTAAACATCTTGAAAGGAGGGAATCCCAAAGATAAATGCTTGGTAGGGTAACTACATGCATGCCACAAGTTACAAAAAATTAGAAAATCACTGCCTAACATTGAAATGCAATTAAGCATGAGAGACACCATACAAGATATTGAATTTAAGAGTAACAGCAGGGCAACTAACATTATTGATTAGCTACACAAATAGGTGTTTCAGCTTCACAAATGGTATGTCAATTATTCCCAACTTAGAAAATAGGAACCAAATCCAGCCAGCACTTACTTGACGTGCAAGACGTTGTGCACCTAGTGACTTGGCAACTAGTGGCCAAAGTTCCTCACTAACTGATTCCCACAATGGATCCTTAAAACATGTCTTTGGGAGTATGATGATATCACCAAGTGTCTCCCACCTACACATCAGAATGAAACTTAAGCAAACAATTGTAGTCATCACATCAATAGATATTCTCATCACAGGAAACAAACCTTGCTGGAAGCTGCCCCAACAACTGAGAAGGCATTCCTTTACTTTCCAATAGAGAAGATACAAGTTCTTTCATGATGGTTTGAGGAGACTTGGAAGGCTTTCGGCTGATGGCTAGTTCATCTTTCAAAAAGGAACCATTGCAAGATGACAAAATTTTTAATGCATTTTGAAGAGATAGGTTGTCTCCTGAAAGCTTCTTTTCGGTAAATGTCAATGGTTCTCCAACGGTACACGGATCATCATGTTCAATCTTGATACGTTCATCAGTATTTAGGGCATGGAAGGCTTCATTAACAGGAAAAAGAACATGACTGTTATCATGGCTCACTCGAACTTTTCTAGCAAGATCCAACCATCCAAACTTTTTCAGAATGTCCTTTGCTAATTTGGCATACTTCTTTTCCAGTTGAAGAACCAGAGGGCCTGAATCAGTAAAACCACCAGAACGAGAATCATTTTGTGACCTCATATCATGATCAATGATGCCATTTTGTTCATCTCTTGATAAGTCAACAGTAGACACTGCATCATAACTTTGTATAAGAGTGCCATCCTTGTTAGCATCATTAAAAATAGACTCCACTGAATGCAGATCAACTATTATTGGTTGATTAAATTTGGTCCCAAATGCATAGCAAGATGCACCACCACCTAAAATAACAAGATCATCTTTAATGACAACAGATGAGGTACGGACACAGAGGCACTGGCTCAACAAGGGAACGGAGACAGAAAACCAGACTCCATGCTTTAAGTTCAGCAATGTGACTTCTTGATTGTTTCCTGTAATAGGGCAACCACCAAGTATCCCAACATAATTTTTATAGATGAACATGCAGTGTGAAAACCTAGGTGCTGGAGTTCCCCCATTTGTGCTTTCCTTGTTCCACCTAAGTGTTGTTGTATCAAAACTGTAGAAGTCCTCCAGTGCCCGTTGACCATCATGACCTCCAAACATGAATAGCTTTGAACCATAAGACACCAGAGAATGTGAATGCCGAGCACATGGCCATTCGCCAGCAGCAGCAAGCACGCTCCATTGCATACTTTTCGTGTCAAATACATTCATGCAAGAATATATGCCTTCATTACTAAGTCCACCAAAGACATATATTTTTGATGCTGCTGCAGCTGCAGCATGCCGATGCCTACACAAAGAGACAGAGAACTTCAGTGAAAGAATTGAGCCAACTCTTTTCTACCTACAGTGAACTACATTGTCAGAGGTTGCTTCAAAAAATAGTTGAAAAGAATTGAGGCAGAGAAACATATTTTAAACATCGTAACTATTTAACATCTATCACCCATGTTTTGAGTCTCTATTTGGCAAGCACGCATTATGTAAAGGAAAAGGGAGATCAAGGATCTCACCTTGGACGGAAGATATTTCCACTGCACTCCAGTCTTAACCAGGTATTCTCAGTGCTTTGTAAAACCCAGACATCATCAAGAATTTCTGAAGGACCACCCCTACCTCCAATAACATAAGTGCTATTACCAACAGAAGTAACTGTGTGGCCCATCCGCGGTGAAGGAGACACTTTAAAGATCATTTCTGTCAACAAACCAGATTTGTGATCAAGCAGAAGGGAATAATTTCTCCTTGAATGCCTTCCTGGTCCTCCAAATCCACCGAAAGTAAGGACCTGTTGCTCTCCTCCAACAGTAAACGCACAAGATGATTGGCCCCATAAGAAGAGCTTCTCAATTGGTTCACCACAAATCTTCAATGCAGCAGTAAATAGATGATATTTTTTGTTTTCTGGAAACTTCTCCTCCAGCGTTAATCTATATAGAATGAAACAGGAGGTATAGACTAGATTCAATCAAAGGCTCGGAGCAAGGTTCAATCAAAGGTGATATATAACAAAATACCATCACATAATCTGCTGAGGGAAAAAAAGATTGTTGTCTTCTTATTAAAAACAAGATGGCAAATGGTTTCTCTCTTAGTTCAGCTACTGTTCAACAAAATAATATTTAAAGAATCAATGTAAACATGGAAAACAAGTCAGTAGGTCCAACATAGAACCGTAACATGTACTGTAATCCACCTTTTTGAGGGAAATAAGTGTTGCGAAACATGCATTTCTGGGCCCAACAGACCAATAAATTCAAACGTCGATCTATGAAAGACAGAAAGTAAGAACAAGATAAGAAAAAAGAGATAAGAGAACATGCCGTTTAGCATTACCAAAACCATGCTCGACACCCTTACTCCATGTAGAGTCTTGATTTTCAAAATACTGTGCTTCTAGTGGACCCTCTATAATTTCATCACCTCTATCATCAGCATCACAGTTGTTACCACCAATTCTCCTTTTTGTAACTAAGCATTTTTCATTTTTCTTGGCAATTTTATCCAATGGTATCTTAACTTCATGACCCAAGGAGGCCCTGTGATCAACAGACTGACTGTTACTTCCGTTAAAATTGTTTAACAACTCTGATGAACCTGATAGACCCTGGAAGTTTGATGGGAAGCAACAAGTTAAAAAATAATTCTGGGAAAGTTGCAAACAAGGTCATCATGACACAAAATCAACTAAGTTGTTATAGAATTCACAGATATACTTGTAACAGGATTGGTAAAAGTTAAATTTGGGGAATGTGCAAACTTCCAGGGCAACCTTTTTGTGAAGAGAGGGATTGGATTGAAGTTAGAAATTTTGAGAAAATGTAGAAATAAGTTATTTGACAAGTACTCCCTCTGTCCCAAATTACAATTAGTTTTGGCTTTTCTAAATACATAGTTTTTATTATGTATCTAGACATAGCGCATATCTAGGTGCATAGCAAAAAGCCAAAAACTATGTCCCTAGAAAAGCTAAAAGGAATTGTAATTTGGGACGCAGGGGGTATGTGAAAAACCAAGGACAAGTAAAATTTTCCATCTGCTCAGCTCATTAAGTAGGCTTTATTAACAGAAGAGTTCCATTGATTATCTGTCAAAAGAAACACTAACTGAGTTTATTCTTCACCTAATGAGCATTCATCAAAAACACTTTTGGGCTTACATAATATCCAGATATTCCAGACATATATTTGCCATGCATACTCTTAACAAAAGAGTGAGCAACATTGCCAGGAAAGAGGACTAGTGCCTGGGAGGGACTGGCTGGCACGAAACTTGCATATCCAAACCAGGCGCTGGCTGGTGGGCCTATAGCTGGCTCGCTCGATAGATAAAAAAAATCTTATCCTGGGAGCTCTAGTCTGCTAATAACCAAAGCTAATGATCTCAAAATAGAAGTACCTTAGTCTGCAAAAGATCTAGAAATCCATCCATTCGCTTTTTATTTGCCTCCATTTTACAGTTGGCAATATTAACAAGGTAACGGACGTACTCCGGAGAAACAACAAGTTCATCAGTCTGCCCCAGTGGCACTTCCATACGAATCGAGCATCTTATTGCAACCATTGTTCGTTTCTGCAAGCTTGTGATACCTAAAAATGATATTAATCAATTTTTAAACCAACTTAACATGGTATTCCAATAAATATGCAACATCAAGACAAGTGCAAACATCATATAAAAACTCAGAAATACATGGTACTAAGGTAGACACGTTTTCGAAAAGTACATGGTAAACAAACCTTCACAGTTCACACCGAGTTACTTCACCATTTCAGGCAAAAGCATCGCCCAAAAATTTATCTCTAAAACTACTATATGCAAAACTAACTAGTGAGTGACAACAATGAACCATGCAGTTAATCACAGATGGGTTCAGAAACTCCACATCTCCATATATTTAAATACAGCACAACAAGTCAACAACACTGATTGTAAGGATAGACAGCTAAGTTGCTCGTGGAATTCAAAGCTCTACCCAACATTTCAACAAAACTCGACCAAAGTAAGCACCTGATTCCCGGAACCCAGCGCCGATCGCGGCGGCGACGAGAGCCGCAGCTGCGGCTGCGTCTCTGCACTCCACCGCCACGATCATCGGCTCGAACCTGAACACCAGCTCGTCCCCCGCCGCTCCCGAGCCGTTCCCACCGAACAGCTGCTCCACCACGGCATCCGGGTCGGCGGGGTCGTGCGACACGTACACCCACCCGCCGCCGCGCGCCTTCTTCTTCGGCTTGGCGGCGCCCTGGCCCTGGCCCTCCTGCGGCTGCGCGAGGACAGAGACGCGGCCGGAGCAGGAGGAGGTGGTGAAGAGGTCCGGGTGGGCGTTGAGCACTTCCAGGAGCGGGGCGATGGGAGCGTCTACGCCACCCTTTGGGGACTTGTCCGGCGCCGGCGAGGAGAGCGCGGCCAGCGCCGCCACCTTCCGGTGAGCGAAATCCATGGTACCGGGGAGGCGGGGAGGTTTGCCTTTCGCGCGAGCTGCTAGGGTTTGGGTTGGGCTTTTGCGAGGTTTAGCGGAGAAGGGTTTTTTTTTTCTTTTGGCCCCACAGACCAACCTTTTGAGAGGCTTGGTGATTGGGCCTTTCAAATGGACTAGAATAAGAAGCCCAAACAAGAATCTCTCCTATTTTTTTTCTCTCCAGTTTGCACGTAATGTTCAATATATAGATATGCAACGATACTTGGACAGGTCATACAAAATGATACGATTGATTTGTCTCGATATATACCATGTATTTTTATTTATTTTTAAAACATAGTACTTCATAGTTAATATTCTTTCGTACACATTCATGCACACTTGTTCCTTCAAAAACATGTATAAGTATCATAAGAGACACCTCGACTATGTAGCACGGAGGCTAAGAATTTAACGCTATGGGGACTTATAGAATCAAACCAAATCAGTCATTCACATAAAGATATAGAAAAATAAGCATTATGTTGTTATAAGGTCAATTTGTTGCATTTCTCCACGCTAGGAGTAACTACATTTATCTCGTTCTCCATTAAGCTCCGTATGTACCCTTTGTTTTCTAGATACATAAGAAAAAGAAGCCATATTTCTCAGCAAGAATTCTCCTGTCTCATATATCAATATGTTCGCTCCAAGCCATATACTTTCCATACTTGTCTTTGTATTGAGCTGTCCTAATTTCTAATAGCTAAACCCATCTGGTGCTGCACTTTATGCTTCTCAGAGAAGTTGAATTCTCTGTCACATTTGATTTACTTCTACAAAGTACAAACGAAGGTCCAAGTGAGCAATAAAGCTGAGGTGGGGTCCTGTAAAACCTTGAGGAAGGAATGATGTATGCAAACAGATATGTTTATCTCAAAATCACTTTCGCTGTCTCTGTAGTTCTCTCATGTTTTGGCAATGGTATACTGGTATGGTCTCTGTCCCTCTGATATGTAGTTATGTACTTATCAGGATCACAAGCAGCAGCTTAGGCCCTGATTACTCCTCGTAAAGGCAACTAATTCACTTATTCGCAGCATGACCACCATCTTTGTTCCACACAATCTATGACGGCAAGAACCTTCTTCTCCTGCAAGGCAACAACTTCAAGATCGTGAGTTCATTGCAACTCCAAACAAAAATCACGAGAAGTATATCTTAGTAGAGTAACCATTAATGTGGAGGAAAAAAAGACTTAATCCAAACAAAGTAGATCTACTCCCTCCATCCTGTAAAATAAGGCGTGCACACAATTCAAAGACTAAAACTTTCAATTTTTTTACCTGCAAACAATCTTGTATAATGAAAACTTTGTGTTGCAAAAATATCATTGGATTTGCGTTTAAAAGTACTTTCATATAGCTATATTTTTTTAGCTACAAATATCATAGTATGAGAGGGATTAGAAGCGAAATGTTAGTATTGGAGACCATGCCAAGTTTGACCACGCCTCATATTTTGGGATACAGGGAGTAGTTTATATTTTCGCAGCAAATAACACCAGAACACGAACAGCTCTAATGAAGCACCGGCTCTAAGGAATGCAAGAGGAAAGTCCTCCAACTTTAACATGGTGTCGGTAGCAATAGAAGCACCACAATAATGAATGGAAGTCGGATGCAGGATATGAGTGAAATAATCAATATGCACATCTAGCAATGCCCTAGGTGACTCGTATTATTCTGCACATATCAAACTAACAAATGGATACATCACTAATCTTAATATAGAAAAACACTGGAACAAGAACCAGATTTAGTAACTGGAAAGAAAAACAGTTAGTTCACAGTGCATATGTCCACCTTGCAAATTACACCAACAAGATGAGCTGCTTTTCCATCCCCACTTCTGAACATCTTCTGGAAGACCTCCATGATTGCTGTAGTCAAAGGACAATATTATCAACAATCAGAAAATTCTGGGGAACACAGAACCATTACGTTGTAGCCAATTTAAATACTTAGAAGAGACCATTATTACCTCAACTGTCAGCTTAGCATGGTGAAAAGGGACAGTACTATCTCAGGAATATTGTGTTCAAATGCACATGATCCTGAAGAAGGTAGCATTACATCACCAGCCTAAATCATGTTCTAATGTATATGTTCCTTTGCAACATCTTGATCCATTTCAGCTTTTGATTTCACAATACTGGCTTCCACCAGTTCATCGCAGAGAGCAAGGGTTGACTCCAAATTATTCTCATTAAAATTGAAATCAATATAAAAATTGTATACATCTGGTTCAGCTGTCAAACCCTCCTTCCTCATCTCATCAAATAGGTTTCTTGCCTCAACAAATTTCTTCTTTTTATTCAGCAATCTTATAAGAGAACTGTATGAGGTAGCAGTAAGTCTGAAACCCTTTTCTATCATTTCATTGTGGAAATAGAGTGCCTCTTTCATATTTCTTGCCATGCAGTGCCCCTTGATCAATATGTTGTACGTGTTCTCATTTGGTGCCACCTCCAAAGAATTCATCCCATACAAAATGATACGATTGATTTGTCTCGATATATACCAGGGTATTTTTATTTTTTTAAACATAGTACTTCATAGTTAATATTCTTTCGTACACATGCATGCACACTTGTTCCTTCAAAAACATGTATATGTATCATATCCCTCAAATACCTTCAACCAAGAAACTGAGCTGTTACATTTTGAGATTGACAAAATTACAGTAGACATCTCCTATCAAGAGACACCTCGTCTATGTAGCACGGAGACTAAGACTTTAACGCTATGGGGGCTAATAGAATCAAACTAAATCAGTCACTCACATAATGATATAGAAAAATAACCACTATGTTGTTACAAGGTCAATTTGTTGCATTTCTCCACGCTAGGAGTAACTACATTTATCTCGTTCTCCATGTAGTTCAAGCAATCGCTTAGAAATACATCCTCTATTCTTTTGGAAGCCTTGACTTAACAAGTTTTAAGCACCGTATGTCCCCCTTTGCTTTCTAGATACATAAAAAAAAAAGAAGCCATACTTCTCAGCAAGAATTCTCCTGTCTCATATATCAATATGTTCGCTCCAAGCCATATACTTCCCATACTTGTCTTCGTATTGAGCTGTCCTAATTTCTAATAGCTAAACCCATCTGGTGCTGCAGTTTCATGCACACTTGTTCCTTCAAAAACATGTATATGTATCATATCCCTCAAATACCTTCAACCAAGAAACTGAGCTGTTACATTTTGAGATTGACAAAATCACAGTAGGCATCTATCAAGAGACACTTCGTCTATGTAGCACGGAGGCTAAGACTTTAATGCTATGGGGGCTAATAGAATCAAACTAAATCATTCACATAATGATATAGAAAAATAACCACTATGTTGTTATAAAGTCAATTTGTTGCATTTCTCCACGCTAGGAGTAACTACAATTATCTCGTTCTCCATGTAGATTTTCAAGCAATCTCTTAGAAATGCATCCTCTATTCTTTTGGAAGCCTTGTCTTAACAAGTTTTAAGCTCCGTATGTCTCCCCCTTTGTTTTCTAGATACA
>OAMR01000341.1:26258-37507 GCA_900205405.1 Echinochloa crus-galli | reverse complement strand
GTATTTTGTTGTAGTAACCACTATGATGTGAACATTCCAGTCAACCCACATGGCGTTTTCCTAGAATTACCAGTTCCACGTTCTTCTACCGGAGAACTCACACTCACCAGAGTATCAATCCGTAGCTTGCAGGTGAAGGACTTCCCACAGTCAGTGACCACCTGGACATCCTGGCCCGGTTGTATCTCACTCACATTGCTAGGGAGCCTTATTGTGTACCGCTCATGACCAGTGAGCCCCAAAGAATCAGCATCCTCCCCAGGCCTGAAGCACAGTGGCAACACTCCCATTCCCACAAGGTTGCTGCGGTGGATCCTCTCAAAACTCTTGGCGATCACCGCTTTCACCCCCTGTGACATAGCTTTGTCAAAGAAATGTTGCAAATTACCGGTAGCCAGCAAAGAAATGGTGGTGATATGATGCATATATTACCAGTAACATAGGTCCCTTGGCAGCCCAATCGCGAGAACTTCCACTGCCGTATTCCTCTCCAGCCAGCACAATGGTGTGATGCCCATCAGCTCTATACCTCTGTCATAAACATGATGAGTGTGATAGCCAATAGAAGTACATGAGAAATACTCACCGATAAGAATCATGGACTTGTAATCAGCTCAATTTTCAAAGTCAGGTTGGCAAAGGAAATGACAAGTGTATACTTTCAAATATTCACCTATTACTACCATCTAAGGTTCATGTCTAAATGATAAATCTATACTAGTCTAGTGCAAGGTAAAAGGAAATTCTGATTCATAATAAATTCGAATAGTATACTTGAAAACAGCCCATCTTAGTGAAGAAAAACTAACCATTGCAGCATCAAACACAAAAAGCTTCTCTCCGGTAGGGACATGAACCGTCTTTGGTCCAACTTCCCCGTTCAACAGCCTATTCACAATCCTGATATTTGCAAAGGTTCCTCGTGCCATCACTTCGTCATTGCCCCGACGGCTTCCATAAGAATTGAAATCCTTTGGCTGCACCCCCCGCTCAAGCAGGTACTTTCCAGAAGGGCTGTCCCTGGGGATGCTCCCAGCTGGTGAGATGTGGTCAGTCGTGATGCTATCACCGAACTTCAGCAGGCAATATGCGTTCTCTACACTGCATGGACCTGGTGGAGTTGGTGTTATATCCTTGAAGAATGGAGGATCATGAATGTAGGTGGAGTTGGGGTCCCATGGGAAGCGTGTTGCTTTTGGAACTGATAACTGGTTCCACATCGGGTTGCCCTGCGTGATTGCTTCATAGGTGCTCCTAAACATGTCAGGCAGCACACTCGATTGCTCAACCTGGTAAAGGTTTAATCTGGTAAATACAGTGTGAACAATTTAGATGAGTGCAACAATTTTGAAATTACCTCTGCAATTTCTTCATTTGATGGTCATATGTCCTTGAAGTACACATCCTTTCCATCTTTTCCTTTCCCAATTGGCTCCTCAAAATCAATATCAACCTGATGCGAATGTATACATATTGAGGGGGACAAAATATAAGAGTTTTATGTTGTGGTGGTGACACCAGAAAAAAAATGAATTAGGTAAGTCACTGCTTACAGTGCCGGCGAGGGCATAGGCCACAACCAGAGGAGGGGAGGCAAGATAATTGGCCCGAACTAATGCATGAATTCGTCCTTCGAAGTTCCTGTTGCCAGAGAGGACTGCAGCGGCAATGATGTCTGAAAAAGGCATGCCATGAATATGGGATTTAATTTCTGAAGGAAAATCGAGCATGAAAAAACCAGGCACATGTGATTAGTTGGTACGGAGTAGGTATAAAGTTACCGTTGTCAGTAACTGCCTTTGCTGTTCGCTATGCGAACTGACAGTGCTCCTGGGCCTGATGGCTTTGGGCCGGGGTTCTTCAGAGCCACATGGGACTTCGTCAAGCAAGATCTCCTAGCCTTCCTGCACGACTTTCATGCTGGTACAGCCGACCTTAAGAGAATAAACATGTCACATATAGTCCTTTTACCAAAAAAGAGCAATGCAACACACCCAAAGGACTACAGGCCCATATCACTTCAAAACTGCTCTACCAAACTATGCTCCAAGGCTCTCACAGGCAGGCTACAGGTTTTTGTTCAGAATCTGCTCCACATTGCACAAACGGGCTTTCTCAAAGGGCGAAGCATTGCTGAGAACTTCACTTATGCAGCTGAGTTGGTGCAATGTTGTCACAAAAGGAAAGCGCCGGCAGTCATTCTAAAGCTGGATTTCCGCAAAGCTTTCGACTCAGTCAACTGGCAGGCTCTGGATCAAATTTTGGAGGCCAAGGGATTCAACGAGACCTGGCGAGCATGGATCATGGCTCTCAATGTTTCGAGTCAGACAGCCATTCTGCTCAATGGTGTGCCGGGGAGGTGGATGCACTGCAGGCAAGGATTAAGACAGGGTGACCCCTTGTCTCCCTATCTATTTATTCTTGTCGCCGACCTGCTGCAGAGGATGATCAGTAATGCACCATCTCTCCTTCACCCGCTGGTCCCGGGAGCAACTTGTCCTGTGCTACAGTATGCGGATGACACGCTGATCATCCTTCAAGCTGAAATGGCCCAAATGGAACTGTTAAAGGATATTCTTGACTCCTTCGCAGCTTACACAGGCTTAGCAATCAACTTTGACAAGAGTACCATGGTGCCCATGAATGTCAATCCTGACCTGGCGACCCAATTGGCATCGGTGTTTGGCTGTCAGATTGCCTCCTTTCCTCAGCCATACCTAGGGCTCCCCCTCACTATGTACAAGCTTAAGCCCTCTGATTTTCAGCCTTTAGTGGATAAGTTCGGAGCAGCAATTTCGGGATGGCGTGGTAAACTCCTTACTCCCAGTGGCAGGACAACTATGCTCAAATCAGTACTGGTCAGCCTACCTGCGTATGCCATGTTATCAATGTTATTGCCTCAGGGTTCGCTGCATGAGATGGACAAAAAGTGTCGGGCCTTCCTCTAGACAGGTGATCAAAAGTGCCATGGTGGCCAATGCAAGGTTGCATGGGAAGATGTCTGTTTGAGGAAAGATCAAGGGGGCCTGGGCGTCAGAGACATCGCCACGCAGAACGATTGTCTCCTCTCCAAAATGTTGTTCAAGCTACATGAACCACCAACGGCACCTTGGCAATTGTGGTTTCAAACAAATTATGGATGGCTCAGTGCCCGGGACTTGGGAGATCACCACCATCTCGACACTCCTGTCTGGAAGGCACTGCTGTCATTGCTACCTGCATTCAGACAAAACACCTCAGTCATTGTGGGCAGTGGTGCCATGACATCCTTTTGGTTTGATCACTGGCTTGGTCCAACATCCCTGGCCCAACTAATGCCGGCATTGCACTCCTTCTCCACCCGACCCAACGCTTCTCCAAGCAATGAGTGAGGGGGGATGGGACCTCTGTCTGCATCAGAGACTGTCCACGGTGGCCATTGAGGAGCGCAACTGCCTGCTGCAAGCCCTCCACGCTGTCCACCTCCATCCTCAACAGCCAGACGTCAGGAAAATGCGGACCTCTCTTGCGCCGTTCACTACCGCAGCGCTATACCGAGCTCTAGCACCTCACGTCCCGGAAGATCCTCTCGCCCATCGCATATGGAGAAATTACGCTACACCTCAAGTTCAGCAGTTCTTATGGCTGATACATCGAAACAGATTGCCTACAGGAGTGCTCCTCCACCACAGGAACATAATCGAATCGGCCAACTGCCAGGCCTGCCTGACTCCGGAGGACCAGCTGCACCTTCTTATGGGGTGTCCCAAGGCGCAGGCAGTTTGGCAACTGCCATGCCCTGGCGCCCAGATGGCCTACGTCCCCTTCACTGAGCTTTGGGAACAGTCAAGGCTACAAGGGCTCCACCAGAAAATCCAATCAACAATCATCTCGTCAGTACTATGGAATATCTGGAAAGCCAGGAACATCATAGTCTTTGAACACATCGATACGCCGCCAGCAAGGGTTGCCAGGGCTATAGCAGCCGATCTTCACCTATGGTCTCACAGGGCAAGGAAGAACGAGCACATCCTTTGCCTGCGCTCTTGGAGTGAACAAATAATCAGTGTAATAGGCTAATAGTAGTAGAGGTTTCCCAAACCACTCATTTTTCTCAAATCTTTGTATGCCAAACGCTTTTGCATGCATAATACAAAGTTCAGGTAGGCTTTGGCCTGCCGTAGTTACGTTCAAAAAAAGTAACTGCCTTTGCAACATCTTCATCAAGCTCCCCAGAGTTACCAATGCATGTTGTGCAGCCATATCCAATTAAGTTGAAACCAAGATGATCTAAATACTTTTGCAACCCACTGAATTTGTGACATAAGTCAGGTTTTTCCTCATTTCAAGATAAAAAAAATTCAGGTCTATAACCACTAGTCCAGCGATGGAAATGCTACCTTTTCTGCAGATATTTGGTCACTGCCCCAGATCCTGGAGCAAGACTAGTTTTAATCCATGGATTAACCTGGCAACGGACCAAAGTTACCAAAGGCATGATGTGTTAAGAAGTAATTTTGAAAGCAATGAAGACTCACCTCAAGGCCAAGCTCACACGCCTTCTTTGCAACAAGGCCAGCACCAAGCATGACACTTGGATTCGAGGTGTTTGTGCAACTTGTTATGGCAGCAATCACAACACTACCATGTCTAATCTCTGCAGGTTGTCCGTGGAAGGAGAACTTCACAATTTTATCCTGGTGCTCTTCAGGTACACCAAAGCCCTAAAATAACAAATGAAAAATTGTAGAGCCCCTAAGTGAATTTGCTGTTTTGTTGATGGGCACAACAGAAATCATGTAAAGGACAGGCTATTTGACTATCATGGATGCTGACAACATTCAAGTTAGTTTAGCACTGTTACCTTGAAACCAGCTTTATTACCAAGACAACCAAATCGTGCTCTAGGATGTCCTCATCAGCAGCGCCTTTAGCACCGGTTATTATTTACATCCGGTGCTAAAGGTTCCTAGGTGGAAAAAAAGTTCTTTTACACTCGTCCCTTTTCCTGTTCTTCCGCTTAAGAAGACTTCAAGGAAGCGGAAGAACAGAAGAACAAATTTTTGTTCAAATTCTTCAAGAAACGGAAAAGAAAGAAGATGAAGACTAGATAAAAAAAAGAAAGAAAGAGATGGTGATAATAATTGTTAAAATTGACAGAACTAAAATTTTACACAAATAATTTTTTTACCATAGAACTCAACAAACTTGCCAACAACACCATGCTTCCTAAGAATGTGTGTCACTGTCAAGACTAGGTCAGTTGCCGTAACACCATCACGCAATTTCCCTGACAATTTAAATCCAACTACACTGGGCAAGACCATGCTCATTGGCTGTCCGTTCAGAAAAGTATTGCCTCAGACAAATCAAAAGGAAAGGTTGATATGCGAATATCTTATTGTGTACAAAGAACAAACATCTCTGTTTTACTTTTTTGTTAAATGAAGCATCTTTGTGTTATTACCTGACCAAGCATTGTTGCCTCTGCTTCAATCCCCCCAACTCCCCAGCCGGCAACTCCCATTCCATCAATCATGGTTGTGTGAGAATCCGTTCCTAGCACACTGTCAGGATATAAAATGCCGTCGGTATTGAAAACAACTCGCCCAAGATATTCAAGATTCACCTGGAAAAACAAGTAAAAAAGCATCAAATGAAACTCAAGAAGCATAATACAGTAAGGTAACCCAAAAATTGGGAATGGAAAACTGTTTGGCATAAAGAAAAACAAATTGCACGTGGTGAACAATTCCTGAACCTGGTGGAACAATAAGCATATTATTGAATGCCATAGAACCCCACCGAAGGAAGGCAAAGCGCTCCTTGTTCCTTTCAAATTCGCGCTGCATATTAGCTTGAAGAGCATTATCTGATCTTACCACATCAGCCTGTACGGAATGATCAATTACTAGGTCCACTGGAATCTGCAAGTGAACAACGGAAAGGTGAAATTTTGAGAAACACTAAAATATTAGAAGATGACCAGTCGTGTGACCATTCTAAGATCAAGCGTATTGGGTTCTGCCTACCAGGGGGTCAATCTTGCCAGGATCATCGCCCAGTTGATCCATAGCATCGCGCATGCTTGCAAGGTCAACGATAGCTGGGACGCCAGTAAAATCCTTTCAACGGAGCAAAGCTGATGATTAGTTTACGCTACACGAAGTGAAGAATGAAATTAGGAAGGCCCCATGCGCACTACCGCACCTGCAGAAGAACACGGGCAGGCTTGAACGGTATCTCCACAAGCTTGGGAGCCGTATTCTCCCAATCGATTATATTCTCAACATCCTTCTCTGTGATCTGAAAACCGTCACAGTTGCGGATGGCCGATTCAAGTAGATACCGGATAGAGTATGGCAATCTTTCTGAAATAGAATGCATAAATGAGTTATAACTTGTAAGGCATGGTATGATCCATCAACAATAGATGGGTCACCTTCATATTGTTGTTTATAAGCACCAGAACATTGCTATAGGACATCAAGAGCCTTACCTATCCTAGGATCATTCAGGGCTGGCAAACTGTAGTACTTTCCGTACTCTCCGCCACCGGGCTTCGGGAGGCTTGTCAGGACTTGCCCAAAGCGGCCATTACCATCGGCTGCGGTCAGAACACATAAAGTAACCACGATTAGTAGTAATGAAAACACAAGCAACGACCATTAAGAATGCAAAATTATAGAGATCTAAAACTTATTCAAGGGTGACATGCATGATCAGTGCCAATTGGATGCTCGAAACCACTCGATTGGTCACCTAATTAAGCATGGGTCAGTAGAACTTCAAATTTCTGAGCTAAAGCTACTCAAATTACAGGCAAGACAATAAGACAACTCCTCTTCTATTACACACATAGAGAACAGTGTATAGCACTGAGTACGATGAACAACACTTCTTTTGATTCGGAAAAACTTAAGTTCTAGCACCTTTTTTTACCGTTGAGCATGAACAACACTTCCCTTTTAGAAAAGAAAGAGAGCGGGAAAGGGTACTGCAGTGTGCACATACCCATGGTGGCGAAGCCGCGCGACGCAGACGCAGGCCGCTCGGTGACTGCAGCGCCTGATGAGCAGCTCCCGAGCACGGCCGGCGATCCCAGGAGGCGAGACGCCGAGGTGGAGGAGGAGGAGGATGTCGCGAGGAAGCGGGAGGCCCCGGAGGATGAGGTGGCGGCGCGGCGGAGGCTGTGGCGGAGCGTCGAGGCGGCCGCTCTGTACATCGCTGCTGCGCTCCGGCGATCAGCGCGGCGAGTGCTTGCTTAATGGGTAGCCGCCAGCAGATAGCTAGCTAGGAAGGCTGCGTTGGAGGGAAAAGGGAAGCGCCACCCGCACCGCGCACGAGAAGGTCCGCGAGGCAGGCGCCAGGCGGGGCGGGGCGGACCGGCGGAGGGGTCCGCCGGGAGGACAGGTGGGGCGCCCGGACGGGGCGTTCTGGAGGGCGGGCGCCCCTCGACGCTTCGTGGGCGCGTGTCAGTGCCACGGCGGCGCCGGGCCCCGCCCGCTTCTCATCCTGTGATGGTGACCGAGCGGAGCATGGAGGCATCGGCCAGTCGTCATCAGATCGTGAGTAAGCTCTGCTCAGTGATGTTTGAAGTTCAAACTGGCGTCTGTTTCACTGAACTCCCCGCGCCTAGTAAACTCTGTAACAGAGGCAGAGCTCAGCTTGGGTACCTCAGGCTTGAATAAGCTTTGGCTCGAGTAAAAGACTCGACTGCTCAAGCTCAGCGTGTAGTAGGCGTCCAGCAAGGGCTGCTGCTCTGCCGCTGGTAGGCACTACTGTAGTAGATGGATCACACAAGAACTAGCGTCAGAAGTGAACCCCAAAGTCGATGAACAAACAACTCCGAAAGCAGATAACGCACATAGATAAATCATACAGCAACTAGAATGAGAGCCACTGAAAGTCGATTAACAAACAACTCTGAAAGCAGATACGGAGCAACTGGTATCATACTACACATATAACCTGGTGGCAATGATACTATAGTACCAGGCAGGAAATAGCAAATGAGTCTCGCCGAAACCTTAATAACCGACATTCACCGAGATCAGGCTCCTGAACTCGAGACAAACACCAGCACGATAAACTACGAAATCACTCACTGCTCCGGTGTCAAACCTAGGAGCCCCACCATGCCAGCGTCATCAATGGTATATTATGGCGTCAATCAGCAGGATAGCCCGCTCCTTGGTCTCGTCAGTTCTCCGCACCCTGAAGTCCTCAGGGAAGAAACCACGGTTTCTCCATTCAAACAGCTCCAGCTTCGAGAATGGCCCTTGCGTGTCTCCCTGAGGGTCCTCGTAGTGCCACATGCGCTGAGTGGGAGTGGCGGACCTGAGCATCGGCCGGCTTGCATCTTCCGGCGTGCCCTCGTCTGCTTGTGCTCCCGCAGCAGCATCTGAGTTAGAGTCACCAAGATCGCAGGGTTAGATGATAGCGAAAAAGGAAGATCCTTACTTATAGCTAATGCTCGTATATGAAATGTACAACTGATGCAAGCCAACAACAGGCTCCGAAGTAATAACACATGACGTACATAATTGCATTACACTGATCTGTCTGCCTCCACTAACCACAAGTAATGCCCTAAATCTTTTTAACCTAACACGTGTAGTTCAGAATTTGCCCCAGTGGCTGTACTGAGGCCATTACCATGAAACTAGTGGAAAAAACTAGCATAGAAAACACTGAAGGAACAAAAGCATTTGCGCATACAGCTAATACACTAGCAAAAGAAACTAAATAACAAGCACCTCAACTAAACATGCCAGCATTTCCAAACATGGTTTTAGACTTTTAGATATGCACAATTCATTTGGAAAACTCAATAAAGAAAGGTAGCCATCAATGAAGGCACATAGTTCAATAACGCTATCATGAACACCTTTGCACTAATCTACCCAGCTCTGGCTGATTATACTACAATGTTATGCACATTAGAACAAGTGCACAACCATACGGTATTCAACATCCATGGAATGCATCATTTGACAAATAATGACAGTGAATAACTCGATTGCATAATGCACTGTTTCTGCACTATAAAGACAAGCAAGCAAGTACCTCTGGTGTAAAAACCCGCAAAGGGATAAATCTCGAAGCGACTGACACCTTGGCACAGCAGCCTTGATTGCATCGACTCGAGCTCAATCATGAACGCGCCAGCCTCAATAAACACAAAGATTGCATTGCTGTCCTCATGAAACCCCAGCAATGATGGTTGTTCCTGCACCGACTTTCTCGGGGGAAAGCAGCCGTTCAGTTGAACGGACCTGTACATTGACCATCCACGGTCATTAGCGCTGTCCCTCTTCCACAGCTCAATGCCGAATTCTTTCACCATGGCCAGTCCAAGCTCCTTCGCCTCAGTCAGCACAAGCTGGCATTGCCAGTAAAGAGGCCCTGTTGTATGCGTAGGCACAGAGATCAAGGCTAAATTGCGCCTCGCCGTATCGAATTCGAGCACATGGCCCCCAGGAACCAACCAGTACACGGCGTTGCCGGCGAGCGTGCCCGGCTTCCCCGCGTTCCCGATTACAGACACGAACGGCACCTGCACGGTGATGATCTGGCTCCACCCGCCGGACTCCGACGAGTAGACGGCGGCGAAAGCCCGCATAGGATGCGTCGAGCCCGAATCAAACCACACCAGGACTGCCTGGAAGGGGCTGGACCGGCAGTCGTGGTCGTCGTCACACGAGCAGAGCACCGCCCCGTGGCGGATTTCCCCGGCATCGGGGGGCAGGGGCGCGCGGCGGCGCTCGCCGGTCATCGGGTCCCACACGAGGACCTCGCGGCCGGGGCCCATCGGGCCGAGGAGGAGCGCCCGGCCGTGGTGGCAGTCGAGGAACGTCCAGCTCCCGTGGTCCCGGCCGCACGGCACGCGGAAGAGCGAGGCAGGGGCGCGGTCGGGCGGGTCGACGGCGGCGACGAAGCGGCGGTCGGAGGTGCCGAGGTTGGTGTTGTGGAACAGGCCGAGGATGGGCTGCGCCGCGCGATGGAACGCGCGGAACTCGCGGAGGAACTTCCGGGAGGCGGCGAGGTCGCGCCATCGCGTGCAGACGACGGAGGCGCGCGGGGGAGGGAGGAGGCTCGCGGCGGAAGGCGGCGGAGTACCAAGGGAAGGAGGTCGTCGTTGTCCAGCACCGCGGACGCGGACGAGGGGATGGGCTCGGGCTCGGGCTCAGGGCCCTCGGGCCCGTGCTCCGGCTCGGGTTCGGACATTTGTTGATTTGGGGCAGATCTGAGTGAAGCGATGGCCAAGCAGCAGATCGACGCCAGATTCAGGCTCTAGGTTCTCTCCAAGGACTCTCATGGGGTTTCAAATCGAGAACAAGGTTGGAAAGGCATCACCGGGCGTAAGCGATAAAGAACCATCGATTCGATGATGTTACGATGCGAGCATCATGACAGCAATTTGGAAATGGAAGACGGCGGAAAGCCGCCGAAGACAACCAAGAAGCGGCAAAGAAGTCAAGTATGGCTCAAACTCTCTGGTATCGAGACGATGTTAGTGAGTGGCAAAAAGGATGTGCATCGAGTAGGGACGGCGGCAGCGGCGGCGTGAGGATACTAATAGAGATGGACTGCGTGAAGAAGTTAGGGTTATTGGATGAAAAATCTAAGCCGTTGGTTGAGTTTGATCATTGCCTTCAGAATCAAAGGGATTTGGGCCTCCAAAACACTTGATTGTGGGCCAAATGTATCGTGCGGGCTATAAAACATTTCATTCTCTTTCTCCTCACTTGAATTGTGTCTATACCATCCTAAAAACTACACTATCTAATTAGTTTTCTTAAATTCATGAGTTAGTTATCCCAGGAGTGTAGAAAAAACATCAAAGGTAGCTGTTGTCTAAGGTTATATAATTCTTCATAATATTATCCGTGCTAGTATTGGAGAATTTATCAGACTTTCCAGTGACATACAACCTTATAAAGTAGGATAATAATATAGCCAAATTCATGGCTAAAAAAGCAAGTCGGCGTCTATAACTAATACATAGCGGGACGTGTACGAACCAAATAAATCATGTTTTGAAGTATTTATTACTAATGCAAATTTATATCAAACAAAACATTGTTACAAACCTGTAACAACAACAACAACATAGCCTTTTGTCCCAAGCTAGTTGGGGTAGGCTAGAGGTGAAACCCAAAAGGTCAAAAAAAAACAGAAAAAGAGTTAGAGGAAAGCAGAAAAGAAAGCAAAGATCACGGCTCAGGCACACTAATAGTGATAAAATAGTATAAAGACTATTTTAA
>OAMR01000341.1:13293-26229 GCA_900205405.1 Echinochloa crus-galli | reverse complement strand
CCCTCTCCTCACCCAAGAAGCAGCGTCGCGCACGCCACCGCCTCCCACCGAAGCACCGTTTCGTGGCCCCGTCGACCTCCTCCTCCTCCCATCTCGTGGACTGGCGCGCTGCCGGTGGAGAGATCCCTCGACTGATATTCCTCTCCCCTCTGGTAAGGCCGCAAGCCGAAGCTTTCTTTGCATCCGATCCCCCCAGTTTGATCCTTTGTTAGGCTTGTGGTGCAGGATTTTAAAATTTTATCATCCTTTGTTGCAACCTAGATTATTTGTTATTATTCTACCACTTCACTGTTGGTCAGTAAGCATAGTCCATGCCTTGTTTTTTTTTAAATTACACAGTACAAAGCAGACGCTCACACACGCACGCACACTCACCCTTAAAAATACACATCAACGGGAACGTCGCTTACCACTTAACGCATAGCGCCGGAAAATTCTTGGGAAAATCCCAGAAAAAGGTGCGAGCTTGGACTTCAGGCCAATTCGCATAGTCCATGCCTTGTTGTAGCTGATTTTTCTTTTATCTGGAAAACGTCTCATGTGAGTCCTTCCTGTCCGTGCCGGTATCGAAGCTCAGTAAATGCTATTAACTTTGGTTTCTTTGTCAGGCATAATTCAGTTCAAATATTTGCTGTCCCATGATCAAATACTAGTGTATGAGTGGCCATTTCCTAGCATCAGTTGTGTACCCTGCCCTTTCCTGCCGGCCTCACAGTTATGTTGTACATGGAACAAATACCTCCTTTGATTTCTTTGCTACGCCTAGTTTGGTACTTCAGGTCCTGCAGATTCGGTCATGTGCTGTGAACAACAACAACAACAACATAGCCTTTTGTCCCAAGCTAGTTGGGGTAGGCTAGAGGTGAAACCCAAAAAGTCAAAAAAAAACAGAAAAAGAGTTAGAGGAAAGCAATCAAACAAAAGCCAACCAATTCAAATTTTAAACTAAATTTAAACTAAAAACATAGCTTATTTCTGATGAAATAAGTAGTAAAACATTATTTAAAGAGTACGCCGGATCATCCTTTCCAAAATGGTATGTACGCACGAAGTGACATTAGGATTATCTGCCAAACAAAAGGAATGATGTTTTTTTTGGGGGGCGAAACAAAGGAATGATGGCTATCCACAGCGCATAATCCTTTTCCCAATATCCAAGCCAATCCTTAGTCCGGCCCGGCCGCGGACGAGACTCAAGCCCGAGACGCATGCTCATTCAATCCCGGCCCGGCCTCGTACAATACCAGTCTCGTCGAAGCCGGCTGTCGCGTCAGCAGGTCCGGCCCGCCCTCCGTGTCCGTGGTGTTGTGAAAGACACCGAGCAGAGCATGGGGCGGCGCTAGCGCTACGGCTCGGAGACTCGGAGGGCGCCTCTGCGCTGCTCAACGCTTCGTAAGCTCGTCTCAGTGTCCACTGACACTGTCGAGACTTGGGATCATGAGCCGGTGATTGGGCAAGTACTGACTACTGAGGTGCGCAGTCGTCGTCAGATCGACAGATCGGGATCTCGTGAGCTAAGGGTTGGCCGCTTGGCTCGAGCGAAACCTCGACTGATCAGTTCGTCAGTTAATCACGTTTGCTTGATGCGTCGTTCTTCCGTTCAGCCGCCAAGGCGCCAATGAGATCCGGCCGGCAGTAGTAGGGGCCAACGACACGAGGCAGCCGTGCTGGTACCTACTATTCCATATATGGGACTCCGTAGATAAATTATGCAAGAAGACCGGAACTAGAACGCTGACTGAAGTCGATTAACAAACAACTCTGAAAGCAGGTAACAGGTACCATAAATAGCCTGTTATATGTTCGTACCAGGCAGCAAATGAGCATCACTAAATTAAGTCTTAGAAATCACATTCAACGGCCACCAAATTCACCCAGATCAGGCTCCTGAACTTAAGACGACAGACGCCAACACAAGGATTACCAAACCACTCAGTGATGGTGACCCCATAGGCATAGGCGCTGAACCGCGCGCAACAGAGCTCCACCTACAGCATGGCGTCCGTCAGCAGGACCGCCTGCTCGTTGGTCTTATCGGTTGTCCACACCCTGAAGTCCTCGTTGAAGAAACCGCCGTTGCTCCACTGCCGCAGCTGTGCCATCGAGAATGGTCCATGCACCTGTCCAATAGGGTCTGCGTAGTGCCACGTGGCCAGACCCTCCATGGCGATCCTGGCCAGGGGTATTGTGTCCTCCATAGCATCATCGCCTGCGTGTGTTCCCGCTGCATCTACATTCAGTTAGTCAAGATCACGCTGGTTACATGCATGGTAGAGGAAAAAGGGATACTTGTAGCTAATGTAAGATCACGATTTAGCTCTGAACTTTTGTATATGAAATGCAAGAATAGCATTAAACATAAGCTTTCACGATTGTCTACCTTATCCGCATCCACTAACAGTAAATATATTCTCAGATGAAGTTTAATATTTACACCAGCGGTAGTTTATTTGAGGACAATTAGCCTGCCCCAACTTGCTTGGGACTGCAGGGCCTGTTTGCCTGTTTGGTGCCCGTCTACAAAAGCCACGCCACACGTGTGGTTCGTCCACCACACATTTGGCAAGCCACGGCACACAAAATGAACTAGGTGTGTGTGGTGAGTGTGCCGGCGGCGCTGCAACTTCAGCAGCAAACCAAATAGGCTAAGTTGTGGTGTGCAACCAACCACATCCTAAGAGGAATTGACACAAATTTGTAGTTTTGAGGTCATTATTGTGAAACTACATCAAGTAGAGAAGAACACTAAACGAACCAAGTTCCATTGCTCCCGTTCATGATTGCCACTACCTTTTTTTTAACAAAGGCATTTATCCATAGCATAATCCTAATCAACTAAGAAATAGAAACTGATCACCAACACAAAGTTCAATTAAACCCGTACAGTTCATCAAAAAGCGTCATAAAACTAGTTAGCCCATCTATGAACCAGAAAACTTAATGAAGACATCACGAACAACTTTGCATTGTGCTATGATGGCTGATATATTTGTTGTTGGATTAATTGGGCCATTGACCCATTTTAGTCTCAATTAATCAAAAGAAATTAAAGGTCCATTAATAGGGGTATAAATCCCGGATTGAGAGTCAACGGGAATCCTAACTAACTTAAATGGTGGACCAAAGGCGGACCACTTGTGAAGTTGGTAAAAGGAGAATGGCATGCCACACGCGCGCGCGCTCGCTCGCCTCGCCGAGCCGTGGCCGTGCCGATGAGGGCTGACTAGTAACTGACGGCATAATGGTCATTGCTGCCCTGCTGAACGCGTCCAGGTTCATCCTCTCCTTTCTCCCTGAGCGCCTATAAGAGGAGGCCTTTCCTCCCAGGCAGGAAAAAAACTCGAAGCTCTCTCTCTGGTATTCCTTTCAGGAAACCACTCTCTTCTCCCTGTTGTTTGCTGCTCTCTTGCATTCCCAACGCAAGCTTCGCGCGCACTCTGCTTGCGTGAGCAGTTGCCTCCGAACCCCGTCTGCCCTGAGATCCTACTCGGGATAGGCAGGCGATAAGGTTTTTGGGGAGCGTACTCGTACGCGCCTGCTCGCTTGCTGTGAACGACTACTTCGTCTACTTCCCGGCGGACATCTCCACCAACCCGGCGACCACACGCTGTACGACTACGTCCTCTCCATCACGCGAACGACTACATCCCGGAGGCCGTTCGAGGGACTTCACTGCATCACCTCGCCGCTGCCTCGAATTTGATCGACTACTTCAAGCAGGCTAGTCACAATGACTGGTAACAGCGTTTCCGGTGCCTCTGGTTCCGTTCCTGGGTACAAACTAAACCTTCTCTGGTTATGCTTGCTGTTCATGTTTCTTTTGGGAATTAACCTGAACACTAGCACATGCTTTGCTCTCACTGGATCACTCACTGTGGTCATGAATTTGTTAATAATTTCTGGAATTAAAATATACCAAAAAATGCCTAGATTTCTAACAATTGTCACAGGTAGAGGTAACGATATGGTATCAAACATCCAAATAATATATCATGTGAAATAATCACACAAAAGAACACGCATAATCTATGCACTTGAATGAAAGACAAGTAAGCTAGCTAGTACCTCTAGTGTAGAAGTCCGCAAAGGGATAGATTCCAAACTCGCCCTGTTCGTTTGGATTGTTTCCAACGAGTCAATAGTGTTTTTCTCTCAGCGAAAACCAGCGCCAGCCACCAGCCACCAACCAGCCAGCAGTGTTTTTCTCTCAGCAAAAACCAGCGCCAGCCACCAGCCAAACAAACAGGCCCACTGTCTGCCACCTTGGCACAGCTTCCTTGATCTCATCGACTCGAGCTCGATCACGAACACACCAGACTGAGTCCAGACAAAAATCGCATTGCTCTCCTCATTAAACCCCAGCAATGACGGTTGTTCTTGTTCCTCCATCCAGTTGAACGGACCCGGAAGGCAGCCGTCCAGTTGAACGGACCTGTACTTGGACCATCCACACTCATCTGCTCTGTCCCTCTTCCACAGCTCGATGCTGCCTTGTGTCCGCATGGCGAGCCCAAGCTCCTTGGCCTTGGTCAGCAAAAGCTGGCACTGCCAGTACTCGAAGTCGAGAGAGCTTGCTATAGACGCTGGGACGGAGATCACAGCTAAATTATAACTCACCGTACGTGTCGAACTCGAGGATATTGTTCTCCGGAAGCAGCCAGTACAGCGCGTCGCCGGCGAGAGCCCCGGGCTTCCGCGCGTTACTCCCGGTCAGGGCCAACGGGACGGTGTGCGCGACCCGCGTCTCCACGGAGATCACGCGGCTCCATGCACCGGACTCCGACGAGTAGATGGCGGCGGCGGCCCGCCAATGCGGCGTCGTCGTCCCCGCATCCACCAAACCAGGATGATTCGGAAGACGCTGAACCGGCAGCCGCACGCGGGGCCGCAGCCGCGGGAGCACAGCACCGCCCCGTGGCAGACGGCCCCTGCGTCGAGGGGCAAGGGCGTATATGGTAGGATCAAATTTAAAATACACCGGAGGTTCTTAAACTTGTCACAAGGTATTATCTATGTCCCCGAACTCTCAAAATGCATATTTGAGTCCCTAAACTTGGTAAACTATGTCATTTAGGTCTAAAATTCTAAAAATACCCCTACATTATTGATTTTTGTCCATCTCTTGATCTATAATTATCGGTATGGTACAATCAAATAAAATTATTTAATTATTGTGATGGAACAACCGATTTAGTTAGAGAAATAGTATAACATTTCATGCTCAATTGACAGCCATGTCATCATGCATAGGGGTATTTTTGAAACTTTGGACCTAGATAACACAGTTTAGCAAGTTAAGAGACTCAAATATGCATTTTGAAAGTTCGTGGACCTAGATGACACCTCGGGACAAGTTTGAAGACCGCTGATGTATTTTACTCAATTCCCTACCGTGCGGAACCCCGCTGGTTGCATGCCGCGTGATGTCAGGATGAAATTACACGAGAATCCTGATTTCAAAGAAAAGGAAAATGGGGATACGGTGAAATCGGCAGACGCTGTGGATTTAATTGTATTGAGCCTTGATATGGAAACATGATAAATGGCAGTGGCGTAGCTAGGAAAAAAACTCACCTGGGGCGAACTTTTAATGATCGACTGAATCGAAATCAAGCACGTTACAATTCACATCGCATTAATGCATCCATACATTGCAATCACACAATTTAAATGCGAAGTTGAGATATTACCTTAAATTTGAAGAAAAAATTGATGATTCTTACACTAATACATGGTAATATCGCTGCCGTAGCTAGGGGTGGATATCGAGCCAGCTCGGCTCGTTTTGGCTCGGCTCGTTCGAGCTCGTTAGCCAAACGAGCCAGCTCGGCTCGGCTCGTTAAGGAAACGAGCAAAAATCTTGGCTCGGCTCGGCTCATTAAGCTCGCGAGCTGGCTCGTTAAGCTCGTTGAGCTAGAGTAAAATTTAAAATTATCATAATAATATATATAATTAAAAAAGTATAGTATTTATATGGTCTTAATATCTCTAAAATCTACTCTAACATTATATAATAACAAAATATAATCATAACATCATCTATAACTACACATATACAGTAGTATACATATATTATTATTAATTAATAATTTGCTCATTAGTCTATTAAACCTTCTAGCTCGTTTGGCTCGCGAGCAGCTCGCGAGCCGGCTCGAACTCGCTCATTATACTAACGAGCAAAAACTCTTGCTCGGCTCGTTATAAATATGCACCGAGCCGAGTCGAGCCGAGCCGGTTGCGATCCGAGCGAGCTAACGAGCTTCGAGCATTTTGTCCAGCCCTAGCCGTAGCTCTAAAAATTATCGGAGAAGAAGGGAGAAGAAGGAAATTTATATGGGCGAGCTGGAGCAACCCAACACAGATCCGCCGGTGATAAATGGTAACTTTCAAATTTAGAGAAATCCTGAAATGAAAAATGGACAATCCTGAGCCAAATCCTTTTTAAAAAAAAGATTGGACGGACGTCTTGCTCTTTAGACGCTCCCTCGTCTCTCGACTCAACGGCGACATCTTTGACTTTGCATCTCCTCTTTCACGTGCACGCAAGTACATTGCTGTCGTCTAATAGACGGTGTCATGCAGCGACACGTATTCTTGATACGACTTATCAAACAGTCTTATGCAGCGATATATATTTTTGATATGACTTATGAGGAAATCTGTACAATAAGTTGTTGTAGTTGTTTCATAGCAATATAAAATCCCTTAATTCGTGGGAAAAATAAAAATATTATTGATTGCATGGCAACAAAGCTCGTACAATGGTTGCTGAGTTGTTTATTCCTAAAATTTAGCTCATGGGACAGTTGTTTCGCGAAACAACGATCCCATTCTCTCACCTCGCTCTTTCTCCTCCACATCGGTAAAAATCCTACGTGGCACTGCATCAGACGACCTATCAAATCGCTTACGTATATCAATGTACCAGCCCGTCTCGTCTGTCGCCATTGTCCTCGTCTCCATCGTCCCGTGCAATCGTCGTCTTTCTCGTCTATCTCTGTTGTCACCTCGTTGTCCACCGTCATTTGTCGCGGGTCAGCCGCAACGGTTCCAAAGACAGTGGAGCCAGGAGCGTTGTCGGTGCCGCCGCCACGTTGGCACAGAGAAACCGCTTCATATAGGTAAGAGTGTCAGGATCTCTAGTGTTCCTGTATACAATCGCTGCACAGTTCTGCTCATGAGAACTCGATGGAGCAGTTCACAGTGTAAATGCGTCGAAAGAGTGTGGTGTTTAAAAGAATTATACGTGATTAGATAATGAGATGCGGTAGTGGAAATTACTATACCACGTCGTTACGGACTATAGAACCCACCATTGGCTTTCGTCTAATATTTGTATATGATTTTTCTTGACCACATTTAACAGTCCATCTTATTTAAAAAATAATACTAAGTATTACTTTGTCATTAAAAATTCTCTAAGCAAATAGTTAAATGCTGTGACAAAAGGTTATTGGCAAACAATAATTTAGTAGGATAGAGAGAGTATTTGTATAATTTTTTAAATAAAATGAATGGTTAAATTTTATAAAAAAACAACAACAAAATTAATTTGGAACGGAGATAATATTTCTTCACCTTCAGAATCATATTTGAAGTAGTAATAGTCAGGTCACTTTTACGGACAGAGGGGGAAATCTGGTGAAATGGAGCACAGAGCACTAGTCTGAGCTGAGCTTGCCTGAAAACGCTCTTCTGATGCAGCTGTTTGCCGGTTTGGCCAACCATTGCACGAGTTTATTCCTTTTTGCTGTTTTGGCCATATTAGCATACATTTTGGTACTCACTAAACTTTGAATTTGCTGTAATATATTGTACATTTTAGCCGCGTTCCTAACAGAGTGCATACCCATGCCTGAGTGCCTGACAACAGTGAACAGATGTACAGTAATATTCATTTTTGTCTCTACGCAACGCAAGATTGTCACACCCGGTTTTAAAGGCAAAACCAGGTGCATCTCATATGTGCGCCAGGATCAGTTTACACACATATGGTAGACGTCACAAGTGAATATCCATAACCATGCATAACGAAAGAATATTATAGAGCAATTATTACAATCTCAGAGTTGACTCAAATGTCATAGAGGAAGACTTAAATAAACGTTCATCTAACGAAGCAAAAGTGACTCCAACTCCACAGGCATTGACTGGGGGAGACTCGCCTAGAACTCCTCAAAATCAGCAGTGAAATCCTCAAAATTCTCCCAATCTGAGCAGCATTCCGGGTGTAGTTGATGCAATAAAAGAAAGAAAGAAAACAAGCATGAGCACATGACGTACTCAGCAAATGTAATATGACATACAAGGCTGAGGCAAAAAGGTTGGCTGACCATACTGCAGTAAGCACTTTTAGTTGGTCAAGTTTTATTAAGCAACTATTTACTAGCAAATGAAAGTATATACCACCCACAAATTAATGAATGTCATATTCCCAACATATTCATATAACCACGATTTAGATCATGTTCAAGTATGATTATCATGTAAGGGTCCAGGCCGCTCTTGACCGTGAGCACGGCTGTTATAACAGTTTTACACTCTGCAGAGGTTGTACACTTTCACCATAAGCCGTGATTCCCATTGCCCGAGAGCATTGTACCCTTCCCTTAATAATTATTAGGATATTTGCATGACATAATACACTTGCCTTCTTTCCAACTCTGTTGCTGCTCAAATCCTTCTCCAACAGTTGGATCTTCAGCGAAATCCTCGAACTGGTCGTTTCCTAATCGCATCACACATTTACATGCAAGGAAACAATACAACAAATAAGAAACAGTACACCAAACAATTCCAACAGAAGAAAACAACAGCACAAAACTAATCTACGCGTTACAACGAACGTGTGAGCGCGAGAATCACTAAAATTGGAGTTAAAACGCAAAAGATACGGCTTTTCTAAGGCTCAGGGACTTGCTGGCAAAGTTTTAAAAGTTTCAGGGGCTTAACTGCGAAAAACCAGGGGCCAAAACATAATTTTGTATAAAAACTCGAGGGCTTACGGGTAAAAAGACCAAAACAGGACCTCGGGCATAATTTTAAATCTTGCAGGGGCTAAAACAGAAGAAAAAAGACCTATTTGGAATTATTTTTGAACTAAACTTGACCGCGGGTTGATTTTTGAAAACTACAGGGGCTCTTTAGCAAAATCGCCACGCTGACCGTTACGCTCGAGTTTGTCTCGAACGCTAGGGCTGACGTGGACCGTTGGATCGCGATCGGACGGCTCAAAATGGATCGGCCGAGGGGGGGGTTGCCGGCGACAGCCGGGACGGCGGCGCCGCCCGTTTCCGCGGCGGACCTTCGCCGGAGAACTATGGAAACGCGCTACGAAGCACGACTAGCTACGGGACTTGGACGGGAAGCAAGAGGAGAGAACGGCGAACTCACTGAGGGTGATCTTGACGAGAGAAGAGCAACGACGGCGGCCGGCGACGATCAACGGCGGCGGCGGTGCTCGGCTTCACACGAACAAGGGGCTCCGGCGGCCGAACTACGACGAGAAGCGGCGGAATCGATGCGCCACGACAAGGAGAAGCTTCTGGCGGTCTTGGTTTCCCTCCCCGAGCAACGACGACGGCGAATTGCCGGCAATGGCGGGCGGCGACTAGGGCGGCTCGGGCGGCTTTGGTTTCGAAGCTCGGGTCGATGGGAGGGACAGCAGAGGCGGCGGTGGTTAAATAGGTCGGAAAAGACACTTGATTCAACCAAAACTCACATTTACTAAACTTGGCATACAACTGGTTCTCTCTAAGAGTCTGCAACACCAACCTCAAATGTTCTTCGTGCTCTTCCTCATTCTTCGAGTAAACCAGAATATCATCAATAAACACCACCACAAATTTATCCAAGTACTCCATGAACACCTTATTCATCAGGTACATAAAGTAGGCGGGTGCATTTGTCAATCCAAACGACATCACCGTATACTCATACAATCCATACCTGGTGGTGAATGCTGTTTTAGGAATGTCGGAACGCCTGATCCTCAACTGATGGTAGCCAGATCTCAAGTCAATCTTGGAGAAAACCTTAGCTCCTCTCAACTGATCAAATAAGTCTTCAATTCTGGGCAATGGATACTTATTCTTGATGGTTACCTCGTTTAATGAACTTAATCACCTTACTCCTAGTAACTCTCTCAGCTATCTCCAGTATCTTAGCTGGATACTCCATATATATAGGTCAAATCATCTTGCACATTCAACTCATCCAAGGGTAATTCTTCCTCAGGAACTCGAAGACACTTTTTCAACTGAGAGATATGGAACACATCATGCACGTCTGACAGTCTGGCTGGCAACTCCAATTGATAAGCAACCTCACCTTTTCTATCAACAATCTTGAAAGGTCCAATGAAACGAGGAGATAATTTACCTTTCACCTTAAACCTTCTCAAGCCTCGAATAGGAGATACTTTCAGATACACATAATCACCCACCTCAAAGGTTAGCTCTCTCCTTCTTGTATCTGCATAGCTCTTCTGCCTGGACTGAGCCGTTCTCAAATTCTCTCTGATAATCTGAACCTGTCTCTCAGCTTCCTGCAAGATCTCTGGCCCAAACAGCTGACTTTCACCTGTTTCACTCCAATACAAAGGTGTTCTGCACTTTCTACCATAAAGCGCTTCGAAGGGGGCCATCTTTAGACTTGCCTGATAACTGTTGTTATATGAGAACTCTGCATATGGAAGACTCTTGTCCCAACTGCCTCCATGCTTCAAAGCACAAGCTCTCAACATATCCTCCAAAATCTGGTTAGTCCTTTCTGTCTGACCATCTGTCTGAGGATGATATGCAGAACTGAAATTCAACTTTGTATCCATAGACTCATGCAACTTCTGCCAGAATCTAGATGTAAACTGAGTACCTCTATCAGACACTATCTTTTTAGGTACACCATGGAGACAAACAATTCTGGACATGTATAACTCTGCTAACTTAGCGCTGGTATAAGTAGTGTGAACGGGTATAAAGTGAGCTACCTTAGTTAATCTGTCCACAATAACCCATATGGAGTCATATCCTCCTCGAGTGCGGGGTAACCCAACAATGAAATCCATACTGATTTCTTCCCACTTCCATTCAGGTACCTTGAGTGGCTGAAGCAAACCGGCTGGTCTCTGATGTTCAGCCTTAACTTTCTGACAAACATCGCACAACGCCACATGGGCAACCATATCCCTTTTTAGTTCATACCACCAATACCTTTGCTTCAGATCCTTGTACATCTTGGTGCTTCCAGGATGAATAGAATACGCGGAATCATGAGCTTCCCTCAATATCTGCTCTCTGAGAGACTCGATATCCGGTACACATATCCTCTTCCTAAACCAAATTGTACCTTGATCATCTTCGGTGAAGTCGGGAGTTTTCCCTGCTAACATGGTTTCCTTGATTTCCTTTATCTTATAGTAAAAACGAAGCAACACGGGGTAACTTAATGAATCTGCTAGATCTTGCCGAAATCTAACAGAGCCGATAACTTGGTCCATACTAGATCTTAGCCCACCGCATGGCTCATGACCTAACAGAGGAACCTTCTTGAAACCACAACTTTAGCCCGCTAAGGTTTCCGGTTCACATCAGCAACGAAATTAGCCTTGCCAGGATGATAGTTGATTCCTAGGTCATAATCCTTGATCAACTCCAACCATCTTCTCTGCCTCAAATTCAGATCCTTCTGAGTAAATATGTACTTCAGGCTTTTATGATCAGTATACAATTCACATCTGTTACCTAGAATATAGTGTCTCCAGATCTTTTAAAGGTGTACCTTGTTTCGGCATCCAATAGTCTTCTACTCTCATATGCAACCACATGTTCCTTTCCTTCGGTTTCTTGAGTCAAAACGCCTCCAATGACATTTTCTTCCGCCGCCACATACAACTTGAATGGAACCCCACTCCTAGGCGCTTTAAGAACGGGTGGCGAAGATAAATATTGCTTGATCTCATCAAATGCCTCTTGTTGTCTTGCCCCCCAAGTGAAATCAATGTCATTCTTCAACCGAAGTAAAGGAGTAAAGGCATTCACCTTCCCGGACAAGTTACAAATAAATCTCCTCAAGTAATTTACTTTGCCCAAGAACCTTTGTAAATCCTTCTTACAAGTAGGGGCCTTTACATTGTTGATAGCTTCAATCTTTCATTCCAACACATCCTTGACTTTACTTGGATCCACTGCGATACCTCCATCAGTAACAATATGACCAAGAAAAGACACTTGATTCAACCAAAATTCATATTTACTAAACTTGGCATACAACTGATTCTCTCTAAGAGTCTGCAACACCAACCTCAAATGTTCTTCGTGCTCTTCCTCATCCTTCGAGTAAACCAGAATATCATCAATAAACACCACCACAAACTTATCCAAGTACTCCATGAACACCTTATTCATCAGGTACATAAAGTAGGCGGGTGCATTTGTCAATCCAAACGACATCACAGTATACTCATACAACCCATACCTGATTGTGAATGCTGTTTTAGGATTGTTGGAATGCCTGATCCTTAACTGATGACAGCCAGATCTCAAGTCAATCTTGGAGAAAACCTTAGCTCACTCGGCCAGGAGTTCAAGGGGCAAAAACGAACTCGGCTGATTTAAACTTTTCTAAAACTCAAACAAAAGCAAATCAAATTCGAATTTAAACAGAATTTAAATTCCAACTTGATTTACTAGCAACCAAAAAATATATGCAACAACATGAATGCAACAAAAACTTATTTTGACTAAAATAATTATTTAATGTGATATTTAAATTGAGAAAAGGGCTAGAAATTCCAATTAAATCCTAGAAAATTTATTTAAGCCTTAATAAATCCTAAAAAAATTCAAAGGGTTGCTATAATTTAATTGTGATGAATTTTAGGGTGTTACAAACCTACCCCCTTTAAAGAGAATCTCGTCCTCGGTCTGTCTCTTACCA
>OAMR01000231.1:1860043-1871477 GCA_900205405.1 Echinochloa crus-galli | reverse complement strand
TGGCATGTATATGTCGACAACATTACTTATCCCAATTTCTAGTGACTCCATGAATGGCCATAAATCTAAGCTTCGACAACCATAAACTATACATCAATTTGTCTGGAGTGTAGAGTGAATTCTGGAGCTGTCCAATCAACGCAACTTTGAGTCTTTTGTTCGCACCAACTCTTTCATTGGCCTTACAAAGCTACCAAGTGCTAGAATTCTCCCAAGTGTGCATCCAACTATGTTTCGACTCAACTAGTTCAAACCACTAATTCTTACCCGGTCTCTGTAGTACGATAAAAAGATTATGAAACTTAAACTACTTTAAGTGACCTTCATATCCTCTTTAGCACTTAGAAATAGAAGGTCTTTAATCTTGATGTCCGAGACCTTTGATTGCTTGTTTAATTCGAATTGGGGACCAGGATTTCCGACCATCATTGTGACATAATATTTTCGTCCTTCGAACAACTTTGTTAGTCATAATTATTCAATTCTCATTAGTCACAAAAACCTATCACTTACCTTAGGTCCAGATACTTTACAAGATCCATATAGGCCCAAAATATAGAGCACATCTCGAAAAAGAATGGTAGACCATTAAGGCCCTTTGAATTCTAGGCCCAAGGCTTTCATTTGCTTTACCAACCCTTCAGCATATCCGTAAGAATATATCCACAATGAACTCCTTCCACTTTTCACTACAATTCCTGAAGAAAAAAAATCAAAATAGAGAGTGTTGGACTCCTTGGCTAGTGTGGTATGCTGAAGGGTTGGTAAAGCAAATGAAAGCCTTGGGCCTAGAATTCAAAGGGCCTTAATGGTCTACCATTCTTTTTCGAGATGTGCTCTATATTTTGGGCCTATATGGATCTTGTAAAGTATCTGGACCTAAGGTAAGTGATAGGTTTTTGTGACTAATGAGAATTGAATAATTATGACTAACAAAGTTGTTTCGAAGGACGAAAATATTATGTCACAATGATGGTCGGAAATCCTGGTCCCCAATTCGAATTAAACAAGCAATCAAAGGTCTCGGACATCAAGATTAAAGACCTTCTATTTCTAAGTGCTAAAGAGGATATGAAGGTCACTTAAAGTAGTTTAAGTTTCATAATCTTTTTATCGTACTACAGAGACCGGGTAAGAATTAGTGGTTTGAACTAGTTGAGTCGAAACATAGTTGGATGCACACTTGGGAGAATTCTAGCACTTGGTAGCTTTGTAAGGCCAATGAAAGAGTTGGTGCGAACAAAAGACTCAAAGTTGCGTTGATTGGACAGCTCCAGAATTCACTCTACACTCCAGACAAACTGATGTATAGTTTATTGTTGTCGAAGCTTAGATTTATGGCCATTCATGGAGTCACTAGAAATTGCGATAAGTAATGTTGTCGACATATACATGCCAGACTTATGAAGTTGTGGAGTGGATGTTGAGTGTTGACACTCAAATAAAGTAGCTATTTTTTGCGAGGAAATAGGAATGTCAGACCTGGAAAATGCCATTTGAAAGCAGCTCTCCTTCAGCAACAATAACAGTATTTTCAACAAAAAATCCTGATGTGATTTTGTGTTTTGTGTTAAGAAAAGTGGCAGTACTGTCTCAATAATGAGGAATGGGGAGTAAACTAATTTGTCCTAATAGATGGTGGTGTAGTAACAAAGAGTGGAGAGAAATATAGGTAGGTGGGTAGATAGGGTAATCAAGAGATAAGAAAATTTTCCCGTAACAAACGACGAAGGTCATAAGTTACTTATGAATGTTTACTTTGGGTGCTTGGGAGAAATCAATTTCATCGAAAGAGGTAAGAAGGGGAGCTCGATCACCTACTATTGGTCCTATAAGACAGAACTACTAGACGTGAATGAGGTACCTGTAAATGAAGGCAATTGAAAACATATACTTGATTAATAAGTGGGAACCAGAGTTACCATACAAGATCTGGGAATGTTGTCACATGAAGTTGAGCATCATCCACTAAGGAACAAAGTGGAAGAGAGGCTAGTAGCGCTGGTTTCTCCACTGCGCTCTAACCTCTTCTCTTGCTAGATATTTTATAAGTATA
Source organism: Echinochloa crus-galli (assembly GCA_900205405.1). Lineage (NCBI taxonomy): Eukaryota > Viridiplantae > Streptophyta > Magnoliopsida > Poales > Poaceae > Echinochloa > Echinochloa crus-galli. The sequence continues at coordinate 1,869,421 of OAMR01000231.1, read as the reverse complement.
GTAGTGGCAACGCTTTGCATCTCGTGTCAAGTAATGAGGCAAGCAGCTTCATGTATAGGCCCATAGGGTGAGTAGGTCAGTTCTTCGGCATGGGTACTTGTTGGTAGGTAACAATGATGGTTGTGCATGGGCCTAGATTTGGTTGACCCTCCATTTGCACTAACTTACCTCTGAATGCTCAGGATTGGATCCCCTTGTTTGGTAGTTAGTGGCCTGATGGTTAGAGTCTTGTGGAAAACAAGTTTGTTGGTCAACCCTCCTGCCTTGCGCGCTTTGGTTCGATCCTTGGTGGTTCATTTGTGGACATCTAGGATGACTCTTGAGAGGTGGTGGTTCCGATCAAGTCAATGTTTATCTCTGATTGGTGGACCCATAGATCTAATGGACATTTAGACCCTTGGATCAAACCACCATAAGTCTAATGCTCCAGATCAATCCTTGTGTTTCTCTGCATGTGTGGTATATTGGACTAAGAACGTGGCAGGCTAGGGTCAGCAGACCATGGTAGGGTAAGCCAAACCTGGGCCATTTTAACCCAAACTTGCCTAGTGAGCTTATATTCAACAAAATTATGAACTCATTAATAGTCCTCTCCATCACAAAATGAAGCCTCGTGCTGCAGGCGTCCTGTCCACACAACATCCACAAACACCGAGAGCCATCACAAACACCCAGATGACATTAGCCCTTTTTTAAGGACGGCATCCCCTATGCCCTAAGACCCTAACTCACCGCAACAAAAGAAAGAAGATTAACAGCGGATAGGTCCCACCTGCAAGGAAGTGTTGCCTCCTTCTGGGACCCGATGATTTTTAGTAAAACATGCAACTGCAATTATTTGCAGACTTTCTCATCTGATGAGCAGTCTAGTGTTCTGCATCAGCACACAGTACTTTAAAGCTGAAGCACTCTCTTTCAGAGCTTCAAATTGTAATGAGTTCAAAGTTTACTCAGTTTGTGCAAAACATGATCATGCCAATCTGTGCACATTGAGATGTCTTCATCATCAAACTGTGTCACAAGGAAATGTTGGTGTGACGTCGGCAGAAATTCATATTCTATGCAGAAATTCATACACATGTAGTACCTGATTCATTTTTCCTTTTTCAAAAAACCATATGAGATAACAGACAAGTGGGCAATCAGATACTTGAACATAGAACAACGCTTTCAAAAGGGTGTTTTGTTGCCATGATTTACAGCAATTAGAACTAATGGTACATGTAAAAAGTTTTGGTAAAATATACTGTTGACACCAAAATTAATGCCAGTGAGACAGTTAAATCATTTAGTTCTGCTCATCCTACTGCTTTCCTGAGCCTATGGCGAGATGTCAGCATCAGTTCTCTTTAGAGAAACACCACAGCTTCATCATGTATGACATGCTATTTCCTCAGATTCTTGCATGGAAATTCCCAGCTCCTTAGTTTATATGTCAAAGACAGAAACATCAATCCGGCTGGCTGACGTACAGTGGTAGAAAACTTGGAGAATGCTGGGTTGAATGATAAACTCCAACCAATTGGAGAACCTCAGCTTGTTGCCCCTTTATATTAGCCTTCTAGAGCAGAAAGCTCAACCTCGTTAGTGCAAGGACGGTATGCTGCGAAGGTGCTATCATTCGCAAATGAACCTGGATTAAAGCAAGTAATTCCGGTATATTTGAAGGCTTTCTGCTCACTCTTGTCACCTAATACTATCTGAACAAGTTATGAAAAGAGATGAATGAGCACAACAACATCCGAACTTTGTCATGAGTGGCTAGTCATTCAGTAAATGAACACTATGAATTGTGCATGGTCAAGTTATATGATATGGCATACCGTGTGAGGAGTTGGATATAATCGAAGGCAATGATCGTAATTCCATATGATAGGTTGTACAGTAAGAGGCAGTGGACAAAGATGGCTCTGATGGGTGATAGTTGCCACAAGCTGAAACGAAAAGGATAGATTAATGTACGAAAAGAGATTAGGCTAACCGTAATACAAAAAGTAGAAGTTATTTAACTAACATGCTCAAAAGGGTCACTTGTTTCTTCCGTTGTTGGTGGAATGAGACATGACCGTCGCATCCTGTAAAGAAGATCTTGCCGGAAAAACACAATCTCTTGTGTATAAAACTTCACCCTGAAAAGGTATAGTATAGTGCTTATTTATTGCATACAGAACAGATGAGAACTGATAAATCTGTAAGCTGAAGCTGAAGTATTGTTTTGACCATGATGAGATCTTGATTAGTGAAATAATTTGGACAGGATGTTGTGTTCAAACCCATCAGTTTCTAGTATTCTCAGTAGTGAGAGAGTGTGAGGTTTTTTCCATGACTTGACTGAAATGTCAATGGATTACGATTCAGAAAATAAACTAAAGTAGATAATACAATACAGGCATCATGCATACCTTATGTTCCTACCCAAAAGCATAAGTGCACTGTGCATCATGAAAGAGTGCAAAGAGGTAACAAAATAATTAAGAGCAGCTGTATAAGTTATCACAACTTCAGAGCGTCCTTAAAAAACAATTACAGTATATCAACAGCTTAGCTTTATACACTGACTGTTGATCATCCACTACACTTTCACTGATAATTATAACACATAATCATTATGGGTTTAGGATGGTAATAACATCTAATTATGAAATGATATGCAGCTCTCCGGATTTTTTTTTGTTGGAGGGGGGCAAAAGAAACAGGACTCATGTTGAACATATTCCCTTTGGCTGATACTTCAGTCCATCATTGAAGGCATAATAACAGTATACAGCTTCATATTAGTATAATCCTGATACCGGCGGGGAGTTATAGGAATTAGTTTCATCTTTCATGTCCAACCTGCACGGGTTGCTTACGAAGATTGCATTTGGTATGTGCTTCTGAAGTTCTTCAATTAAATATTTCGGAAGTGCACACCTTGGCAGAGCTTTAGAAGGGCCTGCATGTTTGTTATCAAATAAGAATCAACATATTAAGTGATGAAGAAACATCACATTGCAGCTATCAGGGGAGGCAGCTGCCATTATATTAGTGAACAAGCGCATTTCAAGTCATATCACTATGAGCACCACAGAAAATGTTCCTACATCTAAAATGGCATGCTAAAGCTACAGAATTTGGATAATAAAAGAATATACCGAGTAAGGTAACAGAGATCACAATAACATAAATATACAATCTAAAATAGCGATGGGAAAATTGGATCTAGGAGAGCATCATAGTTTGGATGTGAATAGGTATAAGCTAGAAGTGTATCATTAAGTTTTGGGGTACCTGCGTCATCTGGACCTGGAACAAATAAGAAACGACTATGTTCCTTTAATCTAGATCGAGCTGCAATCATCTCACCAAGCTTTCCAAACTGCAATCTGCATTAAGTTACATAGTTAAGGCCTTGTTTTACACTGCTCTAGCAAGAATAAAATACAACTTTAGGTCAAAAATTCAGACCTGAGTTCTTCAAATGAATTGAATGCTAGATTGCAGGGCCGGGAGCAGAAATTGCCCATCAAAACAAAGAGGGAAGGCACCACTTCCACGCTATCATAACCATCAAGGACAACCGCTAACTTCTCCATAGTCTTTTCTACGAGACAACACATATGAACATCCTGAGAGTAGGACTAAATAATAATAGTAACACAAAATTAAGAACTAATGTAAAAATAGAAATACCTCAGGATTGTCCAGCCAAACATCTGATAGTATTACAAACATATCATTCACAGCCTTTTTTTCCAGTGATGATAATCTCAACTGTTTGATATCAATGGTACCAAAAATCATCAGTAAATATAACTTTTACAAGACTCGGTTATTCAACATTCAGAGCGAGCTTTTTGAACTTACTATTTCTTCAGTTGGTATCACACCTCCCCCAAAGAAATCAAGACCCATAAGCAATGAAAGTGATGCTTCCCTGTCCTCTAGGGGAGGAAACCCACATGTATTGACCTGTGCATGATTTAAATATAATCCCATTCAATAGAAAAGAAGCAGGGAAGTAGCTATTATTTGCTAGGAAATGGGAATGTCAGACCTGGAAAATGCCATTTGAAAGCAGCTCTCCTTCAGCAACAATTACAGTATTTTCAACAAAAAATCCTGATGTGATTTTGTGTTTTGTGTTAAGAAAAGTGGCAGTACTGTCTCAATAATCATGAAACCCACATGGATAATGCAAGATGTTAAAATTATTGCAGATATGGTAAGTCTTCTAGGCCAGCCCATAAAACAAGACAAATATCTTTTGGAAACCCTCAGGTGGCTAGAAAAGGGTAGCACATTTTTGAACGACAGAAAAGATATTAATAAAGATTCACACGAAAGTAACAGTAACTAGAAGATAACACTGTGTTGATAGGATATGGCATTCGATAAGTCAATTGGAACTGCTCCAGTAAGATCCTCCAAGTAGAATTGGCGCTCCTCCAACTGAGATATGACCCCCATAATCCATCTCCGTCCAGTGCACCCAATTAGAGACTGTATAGAAGTTATCTGCATGAAAAATAACTGTATAAATAAATCCACATATAAAAACTACAGAAATGAAAAAATCAAAGAACAAAATAAGGAAGAAAGAAAGGGTGAACAATTATTCCTTGAGGAATATACCAATATTTGGAGAAGTAGTAGGGATCACAGAAATCAGTCCATGATAGACAGATGCAGCACAGAAAGGAAAATTACCTCACAGCTACTATCTTCTGCCACAACCGTGTCAAAAGCTGGCTTAGAGAAATATTTGTCGCGAGAGAGTCTCTGAAGCAGCACTTGATACCTATCCCTATAAAGGGAAGCTTTATCTCCAGCTTCCCCATGGATAGCTAATCTGCCTGTGTGCCTGTTATGCACAGAAAATCTCAGCATAGCATAGCGTCAAAGATAGAACCATGGTTCAATTCACATGACTAAGCTAAACGGTGAGTGATGACAATTGACAAATTATTAAGCAGCCAATTCCTGAATATAACAGTGATTACACATTTTTCGAATGCTTGGAAAGACAGTGTTTAGTTCCTTTCTTTTACTAGCAACCGCTCAAAACTTAACGCCGGATTAAGGCGAATCAGTTACTCAATTAGATCTTTTGTGGCACACTGCCCACAATCAATCCAAAATCACTAATCTGCATACAATTTTGGCCACAATAGCCATATTTAACTAGTATTCAATAGCCAAAACCCAAAGAAAGGGAACAAATTATTGACTCGCTATAGAGAAAATTGCCCAGATCTACTAAAGAAAAAGGCAGCGTTCACATACTCGTAGAAAACTTTCTTGATTGGGTCGTAGTGGAACCGCGGCACGAGGAACGCGTCCACCACCCGCAGCGCGGAGCGGGCGCTGGTGACCGCCGGCGACGCCGCGTCGACCGCCTCCTCCGCCTCTAGGAGCAGCGCCACCACGCGCCGGACCGCGTCCCGATCCAGTATCGACGACTGCACTGCGCGCACCACACAGAAGCCCAGAGCCGCAGGCGTAAAAACCACAGCCGCCGAAGAAACAACAGGAGACGAGAGGACAGACGGCGCGCGGGGCCCAGAGCGAGAAGAGGCTTACGGGGCTCCTTGTCGAGCTCGTCGAGGAGGAGGTCCAGCGCGTCGTCCTCGGCGTCGGGGAAGCGCTCGAGGAAAGCGGCGGCCTCCTCGAGGGCGTCCACCTTGAGGGTGAAGCCGCGCAGGCGGAACTTGCGCTGCAGCTTCCGGCGCGTGGCCGCCGACGGCGGCGCCATGGGAGAAGGGGGCGGAAAGCGGCGGGGGCGGGCAGGGAGTGTGGCGGGAAAGGGGGATTGGGGTTTTGGGGAAATGGCGGGATAATAATGGCGACTCCCCTGGGCTTCTCTGCCTGTGTGTCTTCTTGGGCCGGTGGCGGTTTGATACCATATGGTCTGGGCCCAGCATTACGTCTTTAACAGGGGCCAGCGCCTACGAAACTTCCCGATTTTCTCCTAAAAAAAACGAAACTTCCCGATTTTCGTCATCTCTAAGGGCATATATTGCTACACTTAAGCGGTCTCATAAGTCGTCTCATGCAGAGCCACGTAGGATTTGTGATGATGTGGAGGAGAGAGAGCGAGGTGAGAAAATGAGGTCGTTGCTTCGCGAAACAACCGTCTCATGGGCTAAATTTTAGGACTATGAGACAACTCCCACACCATTGTACGAGTTTTGTTGCCATGTAACCAATCATATTTCTTTATTTTTTCATAAATTAAGGGATTTTGTATTCCTATGAGACAACTAAAACAACAATCTATTGTATAGGTTGTCTGATACGCCATCTCAAGATTACGTGTCGCTGCATGAGACCGTCTATCAGACGATACCAATGTACTGAAGGCTTTCTGCTCACTCTTGTCACCTAATACTATCTGAACAAGTTATGAAAAGAGATGAATGAGCACAACAACATCCGAACTTTGTCATGAGTGGCTAGTCATTCAGTAAATGAACACTATGAATTGTGCATGGTCAAGTTATATGATATGGCATACCGTGTGAGGAGTTGGATATAATCGAAGGCAATGATCGTAATTCCATATGATAGGTTGTACAGTAAGAGGCAGTGGACAAAGATGGCTCTGATGGGTGATAGTTGCCACAAGCTGAAATGAAAAGGATAGATTAATGTACGAAAAGAGATTAGGCTAACCGTAATACAAAAAGTAGAAGTTATTTAACTAACATGCTCAAAAGGGTCACTTGTTTCTTCCGTTGTTGGTGGAATGAGACATGACCGTCGCATCCTGTAAAGAAGATCTTGCCGGAAAAACACAATCTCTTGTGTATAAAACTTCACCCTGAAAAGGTATAGTATAGTGCTTATTTATTGCATATGGAACAGATGAGAACATTTCCATCATTGAAGGCATGATAACAGTATACAGCTTCATATTAGTATAATCCTGATACCGGCTGGGAGTTATAGGAATTAATTTCATCTTTCATGTCCAACCTGCAAGGGTTGCTTACGAAGATTGCATTTGGTATGTGCTTCTGAACTTCTTCAATTAGATATTTCGGAAGTGCACACCTTGGCAGAGCTTTAGAAGGGCCTGCATGTTTGTTATCAAATAAGAATCAACATATTAAGTGATGAAGAAACATCACATTGCAGCTATCAGGGGAGGCAGCTGCCATTATATTAGCGAACAAGCACATTTCAAGTCATATCACTATGAGTACCTCCAAAAATGTTCCTACATCTAAAATGGCATGCTAAAGCTACAGAATTTGGATAAGAAAAGAATATACCAAGTAAGGTAACAGAGATCACAATAACATAAATATACCATCTAAAATAGCGATTGGACTACAAAAATTGGATCTAGGAGCGCATCATAGTTTGGATCTGAACAGGTATAAGCTAGAAGTGTATCATTAAGTTTTGGGGTACCTGCGTCATCTGGACCTGGAACAAATAAGAAACGACTATGTTCCTTTAATCTAGATCGAGCTGCAATCATGAAAAGGATAGATTAATGTACGAAAATAGATTAGGCTAACCGTAATACAAAAAGTTATTTAACTAACATGCTCAAAAGGGTCACTTGTTTCTTCCGTTGTTGGTGGAATGAGACATGACCGTCGCATCCTGTAAAGAAGATCTTGCCGGAAAAACACAATCTCTTGTGTATTAAGTTACATAGTTAAGGCCTTGTTTTACACTGCTCTAGCAAGAATAAAATACAACTTTAGGTCAAAAATTCAGACCTGAGTTCTTCAAATGAATTAAATGCTAGATTGCAGGGCCGGGAGCAGAAATTGCCCATCAAAACAAAGAGGGAAGGCACCACTTCCACGCTATCATAACCATCAAGCAGAACAGATGAGAACTGATAAATCTGTAAGCTGAAGCTGAAGTATTGTTTTGACCATGATGAGATCTTGATTAGTGAAATAATTTGGACAGGATGTTGTGTTCAAACCCATCAGTTTCTAGTATTCTCAGTAGTGAGAGAGTGTGAGGTTTTTTCCATGACTTGACTGAAATGTCAATGGATTACGATTCAGAAAATAAACTAAAGTAGATAATACAATACAGGCATCATGCATACCTTATGTTCCTACCCAAAAGCATAAATGCACTGTGGATCATGAAAGAGTGCAATGAGGTAACAAAATAATTAAGAGCAGCTGTATAAGTTATCACAACTTCAGAGCGTCCTTAAAAAACAATTACAGTATATCAACAGCTTAGCTTTATACACTGACTGTTGATCATCCGCTACATTTTCACTGATAATTATAACACATAATCATTATGGGTTCAGCATGGTAATAACATCTAATTATGAAATGATATGCAGCTCTCCTGCTTTTTTTTGTTGGAGGGGGGCAAAAGAAACAGGACTCATGTTGAACATATTCCCTTTGGCTGATACTTCAGATTTCCATCATTGAAGGCATGATAACAGTATACAGCTTCATATTAGTATAATCCTGATACCGGCGGGGAGTTATAGGAATTAGTTTCATCTTTCATGTCCAACCTGCACGGGTTGCTTACGAAGATTGCATTTGGTATGTGCTTCTGAAGTTCTTCGATCAAATATTTCGGAAGTGCACACCTTGGCAGAGCTTTAGAAGGGCCTGCATGTTTGTTATCAAATAAGAATCAACATATTAAGTGATGAAGAAACATCACATTGCAGCTATCAGGGGAGGCAGCTGCCATTATATTAGTGAACAAGCGCATTTCAAGTCATATCACTATGAGCACCACAGAAAATGTTCCTACATCTAAAATGGCATGCTAAAGCTACAGAATTTGGATAAGAAAAGAATATACCAAGTAAGGTAACAGAGATCACAATAACATAAATATACCATCTAAAATAGCGATTGGACTACAAAAATTGGATCTAGGAGCGCATCATAGTTTGGATCTGAACAGGTATAAGCTAGAAGTGTATCATTAAGTTTTGGGGTACCTGCGTCATCTGGACCTGGAACAAATAAGAAACGACTATGTTCCTTTAATCTAGATCGAGCTGCAATCATCTCACCAAGCTTTCCAAACTGCAATCTGCATTAAGTTACATAGTTAAGGCCTTGTTTTACACTGCTCTAGCAAGAATAAAATACAACTTTAGGTCAAAAATTCAGACCTGAGTTCTTCAAATGAATTAAATGCTAGATTGCAGGGCCGGGAGCAGAAATTGCCCATGTTAGCGAATTCTTCCCATTCATTGGGGGCAAATAGATCTTGTGGTTCAGCCTGTATTGATCAAGACAATCAGGGTTCTTATTTATAAAAAATCAACTAAAAATATCAATTCAAGATTTGGGACATTACCTCCAACAGTGGTTGTTCACTAGACAATTCTCCAAAAAGGACAGGTTTTTCATGAACACCAGTAAACATCTTATTCAG
>OAMR01000231.1:1837819-1854037 GCA_900205405.1 Echinochloa crus-galli | reverse complement strand
TCTCAAGATTACGTGTCGCTGCATGAGACCGTCTATCAGACGATACCAATGTACCTGCCCTAAGAGACGAAATGCCGGTTATTCCCCGAGCTGTGATAGGGCCACGTCGTCACCAAAATCTCAACCGTTGGTTTTGGAATCTACGATAAAAGCTTGGGCGTCTCAGGCAGCTTCGCGTTTCTTCTACCTCGGGACTTCTCGGGTAGCGTCAACCGATGGAGCCGACCGCGCCTCCATGGCTCCATGTGCCACCACCTCCCGCTGCAATCACCGATGCCGCACTCGTCGACCCCTGTTCGACTTGAGAGGTCTGAGATTGTGGAAGTCGCGAGATCAGCGCAGCGTCCGAGACCTCGCCTCTAATCTCGTTCAACCTCCACTGCTCCTCCTCTGATCGGTGTTGCCCGCTGCCGCCGTATCGCACTCCACCTTGTGCAGCCCCTATTGCTCCTTCTCCCTGCCCTGCTGTATCCTCCGGAGACCGCCTCGCGTGCCTTTGATGTATGTGGACGTGACACACCTCGTCTGCCCATGACATGTTCGATGGAATGCGGCGCCAAACCGCAGCGGACTAGCCCCACCTGAATTCTCAAGCCGGTGTGCTCGTGGAGGACGACGTGTGCCCCCAAGATACAGGGAGCGAGGGTGGACACAGCCCACAGGCGAAGATGAGACGGTTAGATGGTGTCCGACACCAACCAGTAACACAAAATTAAGAATTAATGTAAAAATAGAAATACCTCAGGATTGTCCAGCCAAACATCTGATAGTATTACAAACATATCATTCACAGCCTTTTTTTCCAGTGATGATAATCTCAACTGTTTGTTATCAATGGTACCATAAATCATCAGTAAATATAACTTTTACAAGACTCGGTTATTCAACATTCAGAGCGAGCTTTTTGAACTTACTATTTCTTCAGTTGGTATCACACCTCCCCCAAAGAAATCAAGACCCATAAGCAATGAAAGTGATGCTTCCCTGTCCTCGAGAGAGTGTGAGGTTTTTTCCATGACTTGACTGAAATGTCAATGGATTACGATTCAGAAAATAAACTAAAGTAGATAATACAATACAGGCATCATGCATACCTTATGTTCCTACCCAAAAGCATAAATGCACTGTGGATCATGAAAGAGTGCAATGAGGTAACAAAATAATTAAGAGCAGCTGTATAAGTTATCACAACTTCAGAGCGTCCTTAAAAAACAATTACAGTATATCAACAGCTTAGCTTTATACACTGACTGTTGATCATCCGCTACATTTTCACTGATAATTATAACACATAATCATTATGGGTTCAGCATGGTAATAACATATAGGAACGTCGGACAGGCTGGACCTCTCCGGCTCTCCGCGTGTACTTCGCTCAGCGATATCTCACTCGTTGTGGCCATCGCCGGCGCGGGCAGAGCTCTCGTCATCATCGTCTGTGTGTGTTGCCCGCTGCCGTTGGGACTTCCTGCCGCCGGTGGCAGCAGGGGATGTTGGGATCAAATGCAGACGGCTGCAAGGTCCTTGACATGGATCGTGGTGCCGACAACAACGAACTTAAGAAATCTCTGAGGCATACTACTGCCCACCCCTCCCCTCTTCTCACTCGTTTCTGTTAGAATTCATCTTCTATGGCAAAGATTATTGTTTCATTCATTGCCTTGTTTCTCTGAGGCAAAGATAAGTCAAGCACATCCATTGTCCCTGTAATTTATGCCGATGAATAAAATCCTAACTCCTTGTGAGTTTATTCAGAGATTAGCAAGTAATTCTACAAACCAATTTGAACCCATGCTACTGATTGTACAAATAATTAAACTTTCTGATATGAGATTGGTAATAAAGTAATATCAGCTAGGAAATAAGAACATTGTGTGTCGCTGAACTTACCTCCAATTGTTGCTGACCTCACATCAGCTGGTAGGCTTCTATTCGTGGGCTACACCTATGGAGTGCTGAGATCGGAGGAAAGCAAGATAACACAGGACCTTATTAGATTGGCAGGCGCCAGGCAGTGGAAGGGACGGAGAACGTGTTGCAGCTCAGGTTAAGTTTCTACAGACTCACTAGGTGTTTGATGCTTTCAGGGATGCTACCTTGGGACCAATTGGGGGTCAATCCAATGTCAGAAAAGGCAACATGTGGCCTTGCCACTGCATTTGGTATTATTGCTGTTTGATGGAATGCCAACTGAGAGTCCTGCAATGGGCATTGAGGTTTGGATATGATTGTCTACATTCAGGGTATTCATATGAATTTCTGATAAGTAGCATGCTTCTCCATGTTTGTGTATTGTTGTACATTGATGGAAATTAAGGCAAGCTTAGACCAAGGAGTGCACTGCTCAATTGGTTCAGCATCTACTCTGATCATCGCTAGCATTCTCTAGCCTTATCCATCTTTCCTGCCCTATGTGGTATGGAGTATACAAGATTTCATTTCCCATTATAAAATATGATGATGTAACTAACATGGTAACACACTGGCAAAAATCATAGGAGGGCGCGGCAAAGCCGCGCCAGAGTTTCTAGTGAGTACGAAAAGACGGTATCAACAATGAAGTGGGTAAAGCCCAATGGGCCTTTTGAAATCGGAGTCCTGAGATTGTCTCCAACAATCGGAGACCCATTCACCGATTTGGGTCTTCCAAAGGGAAAGAGTAGCCACCCAAAAACTTACCGTCTCCAACAGCCAATGCATCCACGGCGCGGGAAGCAACTCTACACCGCGCCAAAACAGAGAGAGAGAGGAGAATCGGCCCTCCACGTGGGAGGTCGTCGCGGTGCTGGAGGAGATCGAGGCCATGTCCATGAGCGCGGCGAGGCTGGATGGCTCGGCGTCGCGGAACGGACACGCTCGCCGCTGCTTCTTCCGCTTCGGTCGACGGGCCGCCGCTGCTTCCGCTCTGGCAGGCGCGCTGCTGCTGCTCCTCCTCGACGACAGGCTCCTCCTCCTCCTCAACGACGCCGACGGACCGCTTCATGACCCTGGCCGACCGGATCCGGGACCTCGGGGTCGGCCTCGTCCCGCCCGCGGCGGCGGCGCGGGAGCCCGACGCGGCGGCGGTGTCGACCTCCTCCTCCTTCCGCTCTGGCCGGCGCGCCGCTGCTGCTCCTCCTCGACGACGGGCTCCTCCTCCTCCTCGACGCCGACGGACCGCTTCATGCCCCTGGCCGCCGCCCGCGCAGGGGAGGGAGATGCAGGGCGCGGGAGGTGGAGCTCCCGTCGGCCGGCGGGGGAGGGAGCTGCGGCGGCGGACGAAGGGAGCTGCGGGCGGGGGAAGCGGCGCGGGGAGGTGGGGCTATCGCCAGCGGGGATGCGGCGCGGAGTGAATGGGTAGAGGAGAGAGAGAGCCATTTTTGGGTGGCGACGAGGTGGGTCTCGGGTTTGGGTGTTCCGTTGGAGACGGTTTTGGTGACCCAAAGGCACTGTACGTGACCTAAAATGGGTTTGGGTTGTGGAATGGGTGCTTTGTTGGAGATAGCCTGAGGCTTGAGATATTATTCGCTTGTGGGTGATATTCTATGGTGGGGATCAAAGATGATCTCGGTAAAGCTAGTTTTGATTATTTGATGTTGATATGTCGGGAGACAAATGCAAAAAGGAAAAGCGGCAGGGGATTCTATTAGGATTGTATAAGCAGTATACATCCGCATTTCGAAGTTGCAATCGCATCATTTCTCTATAAGGCAGGAAAACATTTTAAGATTCAAACATCGTGTGACTTGTTAACACATATTTATTCTTACAAAGAAATTGGGACAATTGAAGTTTGTTTGCTGAAATATCACAGCACAAAGAGAAAGTATAGATCAGAGTATATTTTTGTATCCAGCTAATTCATTTCTCGAAGTATAATTTTATATCTAACTTAGAGTTTATTTGGATGCAGCAGCTAATTACTAGTTATCTAATTTTAGCTAGACCTAAACAAGATCATTTAATTCTCAGCTAATGCCTTTTTACTAAGCCAAATAGCAACTATCTAATTAGTTGATCAAATTAAGTTAATTTCAGTTAAACAGCTAATGAAGTGGACGCAGTTAAGCTAATTCAAGTTAACTATCTTAGCTCAGAGTTAGATGATTATATTTTTCTAAAAACATGACACGTCCCATCCAGGTAGTTTCTGTTTGCAGTCCTGCAGGGCCGGGCCGCAGACAATCCGCTCCCGGTCGCTGCCGACACACCCTTCCTCCCTACACGATGAAGCGGCACATGTGAATGCCACACCCAGGAATCGGCACATGTGGTGGGATCCGCTGCATCAGCGCTGAAAAAGCATTAGCCTGACGGAGTACACGTACGTACGTGTCAGTGTGCCAAACAAAGCTCCGGCCCCTTTGTTCTTCCCTGCTTTAAACCCCTCCTTAAGACCTTAACCACCGTGTCGGTCTCGCCATGGCTTAGAGCATGTTTGCCGACGAGTGGCAGCCGCGTACAGCCGCAGTGACGCCGCGAGCGATTGCGTTCGCCTTGCCTATCCCATGGATCCGCAATAAACAACTGCCTCGTCGCTCCCCCCGCGCCACCACGCGGACCCCTCGCGGCGGCGCCGCGTGCCATGGGCCGCGACTACGTGTGCGACGCCCCACTAAACAAATGGCCGCGCCTGGCTCCTGAAAGCTGAAACGAAACCCGCCGGGCCCCCAACGGACGAGACGCCACACCGCAGCGCACCCGGCCGCTCGCTGCCTCCCGAGTCCCGACGCGTCGCCCTCCTCCCTTTCGCCTTTCCTTCCGGTCGAATCGATCCCCGTCGCTGTCCGCCCGCCCGGACGCCGAGATGGTGGTTACCGTGGCCGCGACGGGGCCCGGCACGGACGCCGAGCCGGTGAGCTCCACCTTCTTCGCGTCCCGCTACGTCCGCGACCCACTCCCAAGGTCAGTTGCTATACTAGTATACTGGTGCTCTAGACAGGAGCGGCAGTTCCAGTTCCGTGTCGGCCCGCCGCGCGGAGGCCGGTGGTTGGGCCAGGTCGCCGCGGCTTCCATTATTAGTAGTACCACCACTACCACGCCAGAGTAGCAGTGTACCCACTCCCACCACCACAACCACACAAACGGCGCCACCCCCTCACGCCGGGAGCAAGGACAATCAGCAGGGGAGCGTGAGCAGCAACCATGGTGCTCTCGCACGCCAACTCCATCGGCCGGCAGTTCCAGTTCCGTCTCGGCGCGCCGCGCGGAGGCCGGTGGTTGGGCCAGGTCGCCGCGGCTTCCATTATTAGTAGTACCACCACTACCACGCCAGAGTAGCAGTGTACCCACTCCCACCACCACAACCACACAAACGGCGCCACCCCCTCACGCCGGGAGCAAGGACAATCAGCAGGGGAGCGTGAGCAGCAACCATGGTGCTCTCGCACGCCAACTCCATCGGCCGGGACGACGCCGTGGCGAGCACCTTCGCGTCGCGCTACGTGCGCGAGCAGCTGCCGCGGTGACCACCGCCGGCCTATGCGATCTGTTTGCTACACGGCTCGCTAGCTTGATCTGTCCTGCTGACCGGCCGCCGCCCTCCCTCGCTGCACTGCAGGTACCGGATGCCGGAGCGGTCGATCCCGCGGGAGGCGGCGTACCAGATCATCAACGACGAGCTGATGCTGGACGGCAACCCGCGCCTGAACCTGGCCTCCTTCGTAACCACCTGGATGGAGCCCGAGTGCGACAAGCTCATCATGGGATCCATCAACAAGAACTACGTCGACATGGACGAGTACCCCGTCACCACCGAGCTCCAGGTACTCACTACTTGTCGAGTACTTGCCAACAGATCACATCGTCTTCTTCTGGTTTCACCAGAGCTTCAAGTCTTGGAATCGCGGTTCAGAGTCTTTAAAATAAAGTTGCTTTTTTGTTCTTGCTGGTTTCGACTTGCTGACAAGGTTCTGTCAGTCTCGTGTTTCAATCTGCCCGATTTCTATATGGAGTAATGGATATGTGCAGACCTGGACTAGAATCTCTTAGGATCTGATACTTTGCCAAGAATAGAATAGAGAGATCTGGCCATCTGAACTCTGAAGTCCCCAAGCATTTGGGGTTCAGGTACCTGAGTTTGGATAAGTCATACTACTACAAGTTTCAGAGTGATTTGTGTGAACACGTGAAAAAAAATGCGTTTCATGTGTTTCTGTATAACCTGAATACCTGATAAACGTTAAGGTGACAAAAAAAAGTTGCTTCAAAATAATCAGGTAATCTGGTCAGAGTTTTTTTTAATAACATGGTCAGAGGTTGCACTGTTACTGGCTCACATGATAACGCTGTGAAAACATCACTCGGTCTTTTTTTTTTCTTGCGTGGAGTTGGTATGCCTGTTTCACTGCCTGCCTTTTGGTTTTCTACTCCAATCGCCCT
The DNA here is from genome assembly GCA_900205405.1 of Echinochloa crus-galli. Classification (NCBI taxonomy): domain Eukaryota; kingdom Viridiplantae; phylum Streptophyta; class Magnoliopsida; order Poales; family Poaceae; genus Echinochloa; species Echinochloa crus-galli. The sequence continues at coordinate 1,847,677 of OAMR01000231.1, read as the reverse complement.
TCCAGGCATTTTCCTGCACTAGTAAGTAGTAGTAACAGCGTGGTTTCAGAGACAGACGAACAAATCGAATGGTTCAGTTCAGATGGATGAGGCGATGAGTTGTGGGAAAATTGTAAGAGGTGGTTTTTAGGTGTGTTTGACTGATCTGGGCCATCAATAACTACTGATGCCAGCAGTTTTCCATTGGGGCATGGCTTCTATTTGCTACGAGTAGCATACTTCTACATTTTTAGTTACTGTTGCACATTTGCTTATTGATTGGTAAAATCTCGGCAGAACCGTTGCGTAAATATGATAGCTCACCTGTTCAACGCGCCAATTAAGGAGGATGAGACTGCTGTTGGAGTTGGAACAGTGGGATCCTCAGAAGCAATCATGCTTGCAGGCCTAGCATTCAAGAGGAAATGGCAAAACAAGATGAAGGAACAGGGGAAGCCGTGTGACAAACCCAACATTGTCACTGGTGCTAATGTTCAGGTATTTGCTTTGCTTGTATAAATTATCAGACAAGATGATTGTAAACAACAAGTATCTGAAAGATGCCTCTGGTGATTTCTAATGTCACTAGGTCTGCTGGGAGAAATTTGCAAGATATTTTGAAGTAGAGCTAAAGGAGGTTAAGTTGTCTGAAGGATATTATGTTATGGACCCTGTCAAGGCTGTTGAGATGGTGGATGAGAACACTATATGTGTTGCGGCTATCTTGGGATCTACTCTCACAGGAGAGTTTGAAGACGTTAAGCTATTGAATGATCTTCTTACCAAAAAGAACAAGGAAACTGGGTAAGCATTTTATCTGTCATCTAGGCCTCTAAGGTATTATCTTCTGAATGCCTGATGTATGTTTTGGGGGTTCAAAGTGGTGGTTAATCATCGTTACAAGTTTTGATAAGAGCCTTAATAAACAAATTTCTTGAAAGAAAGGCTGCAACTTATTTCTGAAAATGAACCCCGATTGAATTATATTTGTAAAACAAATGGGCTGTGCCATGGGCCATGGGTGAGTCAGAAACTTATTTACAAAAATGAACATTAGTTGAATAACAAATGAACATTGGCAATGGTGCCATCTAGTTCACTGCCATGTTAATCCTTTTAATTATGTATGTAGCTGGCATTTTCCTGAAACCATCCCGATGAACACGTCTAAGTATCTTGTGCTTATGCATATGCTGTTGCTGCAAAGCACAGCAATAAAACCTACTCTGCTCAAGTTTCTGTCAAGGTGCTTACTCTGTTATTTATGCAATGAAGGTGGGATGTGCCTATCCATGTTGACGCTGCGAGCGGAGGATTCATAGCTCCCTTCCTCTACCCCGAGCTTGAATGGGACTTCAGGCTACCACTAGTGAAGAGCATCAATGTCAGTGGGCACAAGTATGGCCTTGTGTATGCTGGCGTTGGCTGGGTAATTTGGAGGAGCAAGGAAGATTTGCCTGAAGAGCTCATTTTCCATATCAACTACCTAGGGACAGACCAGCCTACGTTCACGCTCAACTTCTCCAAAGGTATCCCTTTCAGTCCTGACTCCTGGGTCATTCAGTTCTTTTGGTCTTTCTCATATTGCAGGAAATTGATAGCTTGGAAACTTTTCTGCAGGTTCTAGTCAGATCATTGCTCAATACTATCAGCTCATTCGCCTAGGCTTTGAGGTATTCCATCGTCCCTTTACAGGTTCCAAGAATTTGTTTCAGACAAACATGTACCAGCAGGCACAGACAAAATGAATTCCATTCATCACAAGTTCACAACTAATCGTCGGTTCCACCTTACTGCTGCAGGGGTACAAGAACATCATGGAGAACTGTAAGGAGAACGCGGCGATCCTGCGGGAAGGTGTCGCGGCTACCGGCCGGTTCGACATCCTCTCCAAGGAGACCGGCGTGCCGCTGGTGGCCTTCTCGCTCAAGGACAGCAGCGGGTTCACCGCGTTCGACATCTCCGAGAACCTGCGGCGGTTCGGCTGGATCGTGCCGGCGTACACCATGCCTGCCGACGCCGAGCACGTCGCCGTGCTCCGCGTCGTCATCAGGGAGGACTTCAGCCGGAGCCTCTCCGAGCGCCTCGTCAACGACATCGTCAAGATCCTGCACGAGCTGGACGCCCGCGCGACGCACGCCGTGCGGGTCTCCACCGCCGCCGCCGCGCAGGCCGCCGACGGCGGCGTCGTGACGAAGAAGAGCGTCCTGGAGATCGAGCGCGAGGTCGCCGCGCGCTGGAGGAACGCCGTGGACAAGAAGGAGACCGGGGTGTGCTGATCTGCGCGTGGAGCGATGGAGGTAGAGGATTGGAGGATATGATTCGAAGGTTTCGGTGTGCTTGATTTGACCCAGACGCCTTCGTTTGTATTGTACGTACGGAGTATGTGCTTATGTATCTGCGTAGACGCTTGTATGCGCGGTCGAATTCCGGGTACTGCCGGGCGGCGAGCGCCTCTGGGACTCTGCCTGTATGTTTGCCGCCGTGGTCTCGTTACGTACGTGTGACATTTTCGATCTGGCTGTTTGCAACCCTTGTGTTTTAGATGCCAAAATGTTCAGGTACGAACCAGAAACAAGGGTGAAAATTTTTAGATGCCAAAATGTTCGGAATTGTGTCACAGGGCTTGCAATCTTTCGACAGAAGGAAATTTGATCGGGCACTCGCTAATTATTTTGCAGAGTTAGGTGTTCAAACTGCTCAATTGTACACTCAGAATCAAAATTAGTCTATGTTTGTCTATGAGCCCATCTGTCTTGTCAAAGGTGAAAATAAACGGGAACGGTTGGAAAACCCACACCTCATTTTCACTTTTATTACATTTGTTTCTAAAACAAGAACGAACAAAAACAACAAGCACGTACAAAACATGGAATTCACGGGATATAAAAATTTAGCAACTATTTTACCGTTATCAATGTAACACTAGACAGCAGTGTGACTAAAAGGCGAGTGATAACGCGTTGAAAAGTTATTGCACCAACAAATTACATTTTGAAAATAAAGGACTAAGACAACAGTGCAAGCTATTTCGAGTGCCACCTCCATTCCAAATTATATTTCGTTTGACTTTTTTATAACAAGTTTGATCACTCGTCTTATTAAAAAATATAAATATAGTCAAATTTAAATTATTTTAAAGATTTTTTATTAATAAAGCAACCCACTACACAAATATGATAATTTATATAAAATTTTGAATAATACGAGCGCTCAAATTTAAAGTCAAACGAACTATAATTTAAAACGGGGGTAGTAGTACGAAACGTGCGACGCCTCGAAATCGAAAGCCAGAGCCCATATCGTGACAGAGCCGACCATTTCCTTTCCAAGTCTCACTTCATATCATATCTATAGAAATCCAAATGCGCAACCCAACCCTAACCCGATCTGGCCTGGGGGGTCTTATCTAGCTTCGGTTCACTTTTTAAGTTAGTTGGCTTAGAAGCCCATTGAAGCCCACCAAACCGTGCGGGGGAGAACAGACGAGCGAACGGCCCAACAAAGGAAGCTAAAATTTAGACTATTCTATTCTGTTACATACAAAGTCATATATTTGGACTTTTTTGGGGGTGTTTAGTTCCAAAAGGAGGGTGAAAAAGTCACATCGGACGCCGTAGCGCACTGTAGCACTTTTCGTTTGTTTGTGGTAATCGTTGTCCTATCATGACCTAACTAGTCTCAAGATATTCGTCTCGTCGTATACATCAAAACGATATACTTAGTTTTTGTATTTACCCACATTTAGTGTTCCATGCATGAAGAGAGAGATTTGATGTGATTTGATGTGCTAGATGAATAATGAAATTTGGAGATAGAATTTTTGGTTTTTGAAGGGAACTAAACAGGGCCTTTATAGTATGGAATTCTATTAATCTCTAATAGTTTTATATGATATCAGATGAATATTTTTTATCAACCCGATTCAACATTTTAAAATATTGAAATAGTATATTACAAATGTTGATACAACATGTAAAAAATGTTGAAGTAGTACATTTCTAATGTTGGACTAGATTCAATATTTATTAAAACCTAATCATTAATATTTTCAAAAAACTATTTCAACGGTTCTCACGTAGAATGTTGAAACAACATAACGAAAATGTTGAGCTAGTGTAATGTAAATGTTGATTTTTTTAAAACAAACAAAAATATAAAATATATTGTAACTAAGACTATGGTTCAAACCGATAAAAATAAATTATAGTTTGAGAGAAAAATGAATGCAAAGATCAAATTTTAAATGGAATCATTTCGATTCGTACCATGCATGTTACCAGCCACGTGAGGACACCAGCCGCGTGAGGACAGCTGCCTATATGCACCTCTCGACTGTAGCCAGCTCATCGTTCCGCATTCATCGTATCCGTTCATTCAATCCATACGAATCTCAAACATTGAAAGCTAACTTGACAAAAAAAACTTTCGAAATCTATAGATTTCTCGATCTGGCTCGGCCAGCCCTATAAAAGCCCTATAGGTTATCGTGCCGGGCTACCGGCCCAGGCCTGACACTATGGCCTGTTTTTCATGCTGGTCCGGCACGACAGCCTAGTATGCCTATGCAGCGCAGGACAGTGACGCGCGGCTGCTCCAGGGCCCCCCGCAGCGGCCATGGCAGACGCCAGCGCGACCGGGACAGACAACAGGCGGCGCACGACCCTCTCGCGGCGGCGGCGCGTGGCACGCAGCCCTCGGCGATAGGCAGCTCTCAGCGGCAGGCGGAGAGGCTACGCGCGCGGCCCTCGCTGGCAAGCGGCTAGCGAAGGCTGGCACGGCCTCCCACGACGGCGAGCAAAGGCCAGCGCGCCGCTGAGGAGGGAGGGAGCGGCGTGGAGGGTCGACGGCAGCTTGTGAGGGTGGTGGAGGACTAGAGTTTGGCCGTTTGGGGCTCCATTTTATACGGAGAATTTACTTGCGCCTTGAAGGGCATGTACAGCCCGTCTCTACCAGGCGTCTGTAACACGGCATCTTTGCAAAAAAGACCCCGCACGCTCCATCGACGGGCCCGAGCGTCGCCTCCGCCTCCGTCCCGTTTCCAGAGGCGGAATCGCCCCGCGACGACGCGCTGTAGAACCCGTCCGCTCACATCGCCGCGGCAAGCTGGATCCCGTGCGCGCTCTTCCTCCCCCGCGTGCGCTCCTCCCCCGCCAAAAATCAGTCCCCCCGCGCGTGCGTACTCCTTCCGGTCGCCGCAGATCGAGCCGGTCGACGCCCTGGCGAAGACCAACCTCCGCCGGCACAAGGCCACCGCGCCGTCGTTCGAGGCCGAGACGCCCGCGATACATTATTTAGAACAAATCACAAAATAGTATACAAATATCATCTTTTGAGTCGCACAATGACATACACAAATATATTTATAGTTGATCCTAAACTACATACAAAGCATTAAACAACTTACAGACGGTCTCTCTGTCTGTGGGTTGTATGAACTGTCTGTCTGTGTATACGCTAAATTCGAGATTCTACAGTATAGACGGCGAGTCGTCTGTGTGGGCTGTACATGTCCTAACGGACCGACTTGTTAATCGGGTCGCCGTTGTGTCGGCCCATTAATCATGCGGTGCCTCAGCGACCGGTGCGCACGCCGCGGGCGGCAGCTCCGGGCCGGGACCGCGCCTGGCAGCGACCGCTTCGTTCTCAGCTTGGGCGACCACGAGGAGGTCGCCGACGAGTTCCAGGGCGCCACGGTGTGGTGGAGCTCCGTGCCGGCCGCGCCCCCCTGCCAGAAGCTCTACCGAGATGGCGGTGATGATGGGAGGCGCACGTACCGGCTCGTGTTCCACAAGCGCCACCGCGAGCTCGTCGTCGACTCCTACCTCCCTCACGTCTGCCGCGAGGGCCGCGCCGTCATGGTCGCCAACCGCCGCCGGAAGCTCTTCACCAACGCCGGGGGCCACGGGTACATATATATTAATAATATAACTTTTGATCTGCTTCCCCGCCATTAACGGCTTTCGCGTGGCGTGGTCTGGTGTTCCTGGCAGATACTACGGGAGGCGTTGGAGGCACGTGGTGTTGGAGCACCCGTCGACGTTCGACACGCTGGCCATGGACCCGGTGAAGAAGAAGGAGATCATGGACGACCTCGACGCGTTCCGCAACGGCAAGGAGTACTACGCGCGCGTCGGCAAGGCGTGGAAGCGCGGGTACCTTCTGTACGGCCCGCCGGGCACCGGCAAGTCCACCATGATCGCCGCCATGGCCAACTACCTCGACTACGACATCTACGACATCGAGCTCACCTCCGTCTACAGCAACGCCGAGCTCCGGCGCATGTTCATCGACACCAGCGGCAAGTCCATCATCGTCATCGAGGACATCGACTGCTCCCTCGACCTCACCGGCAAGCGCCGCAAGAAGCCGGCGACCAAGGCGGCGAGCAAGAAGAAGAAGAAGCGTCCCGCACCAGCACCACCTAAGCCCGACACGACCGCGAGAAAGGTGACGCTCTTCGGCCTGCTCAACTTCGTCGACGGCCTCTGGTCGGCCTACGGCGGCGAGCGCAGCAAGAAGCAGCCGCTGCCGCCGCCGGGCGCCGCCGCCGACGTGACCAAGAGGGAGTCTCGGCATGCAGATGCACCAGCCCCCGAACCGACCGAGGAAAGCACGACGGCGGTGACTCTCTCCGGCCTGCTCAACTTCATCGACGGCCTCTGGTCGGCCTGCGGCGGTGTTGGTGCTGGAATTCGATAGGTGGCACCGAACAGGTAGATCAATATATCGCAAAACGGGAAAAAGCTTAGACCATAAATGAGTAGGTAAAACAGTCGGTCTTCCTTTTTCTTTTTCATCATCCTCTTCACAATGTACAGAAACCGACTTTTATAGTGGCGATTGGGATTCCACTTTACCCCCGGTACCCCTTACCTGCTCCGCGCACGCATGACCCTATCAGACAACGGCCCGGGGTACCGTGGGGATTTTACATTAGAGTACAAACTCAAATTGACTACGTTATATGGGACCTTTCTCGGACCTATCGAATATGCAACCATCTGGAACCTGGCCCTATTCTCGGGTCGCCGTTTCTGGTCCACAGAACCTTTCTTTGGGCGCGTCCGAGCTTTCCGCCTTGTCGCCAATCGCGGATCTCTCTCTCGCTGCGCCCGGGGTCGGTACCTTGTCTTCCAACGCAAACTTCTTCTTGGCGCGTCGGAGCCCCGCACCTTGTTACTAGACGCAGACCTCCCCTCGATGCGTCGGGGGCTCTGCACCTTGTAACTAGACGCGGACCTCCTCTCGACGCGCGCGGACTCCGCACCTTGCCGCCCGACGCGGACCTTTTCTCGGCGCGTCGAAGCCGCGCACCTTGTTTATTAGTCGCGGACCTTCTCTTGGCGTGGATCCCAACTGTTGATGTTTTGCCTGCGTAGGAAATTAAAGAACAGAGTACTTGCACTAGCTTTGTAATTTAGGTAGACCGAACCTTTTTCCCAACAGGGTACGCGGGAGTGTGCCTTTAGTCAAACTGATCCCCAACAGGGTCCATAGAAGAAGTGGTATCACGGTGACTTAGTACCACTTCTAGGAAGTCGGTGTCAAGGTCGGGGCGCCGATTTCTCAACATACTTTTTGTGTGAGCTCATAAAAAGAACGTCCAATTCGTTTGTATTGTGGAAAATCCATCCGAATTGGAGACTGTGCAATGTGCACATTTCATTAAAGAAGATACCAATATTACAATGACTTTTATGCCAACTTAATTAGCCTGAACGCGGAGCAGCTTGCCATCAGAAAGAAACTTTTGAGGAGTCTTCTATGTCTGCTATGATTGGCGATGCATCCACGGCTCTTGGCAGCAAGACGAGCTCCTACTTGTTCTAAAAAAAAAGTAATGTTGGCAAAATCAGTAACCATGAACACTTTTTCCTGAAAAGAAGTAGTAATTTTTAATAGATCAACCTGTTCTAAGCTCAATAATCAGCTTCCCTTGTCAATTTTGTTCTTCTTTTATTTCGTCAGTTTTTGATAAACAATTAGTGGAGTTCTTTGCGATACGTATCTTTATAATAATAGATTGTTAGGAATGAGCTACTCGCACTATCTCCCCATAGAGACCGCTGTTGTTGCCGGGGTGGGAGACGAAGCAGCCGTCGTCGTCGACGGAGATGCGGGAGAGAGAAGATGTCTGTGCCGCATCCACAGCATCCAAGCGAGCGATGGACAGCGTTGAGGGGCACGCCTTCTTCGACGCCGCAGACGAGCACCGGATGCAAAGACGGAGGCAGCTGCGGCTCGACTGCGAGGCCGGCGGATGGTCCACCCGTCCAAGGTCTGTACCCGGCGCGATGGCCTGCACCGTCGGATGACGGCGTTCTGGAGATTTCCAGCTTCGTCGGGCAAAATGCAGAAGAAACTCCACCGTTCATAGGAGATCGGACGGCTGGTAACCGATAGAGCCTCAAAACTGACGGCCACGGCGTTCAGTGTGACGTGGATCGACGAGTTTGGCTTTTTTGTGCCGCGATTCGTTCATCAGAGATTTTTGCTTTCTTTGATAATTGGTAGGAGCGGGCTAGCATAGCAAGCGGTTTGACTGCCATTTTGCATGGCAATTGCTGGGAAAGAAATGTATGAGTTCCACTACCAGCCGAAGAGAACTGTTTTTGAGGGGATTACTTATGATGCTCACTATGGCTGCTTGACCTTTCGCCCTCGGAGGAAAAAGAAAGGTCTTGCTCGTGTGGAATTGGTTGCCGCTCAAAAGAAAATGTGGGAAGAGAGCTGGCACCGATACTGGTTTTATGTCAAGGTGCCCGGCGTGCCGAGCCTGTTTGATCCATCCGCGGTGATTTTCCGCTTCATTCCGCTATCGCTGAATTGGACCCAGACTGTGCCCCAAAATTTAACGAGACTCGCTCGTTTCAGAAATGTTTGTCGGCTTTTATGCGAGCTACTCTGATTAGCAGTGGCCGTGACCTCTATGAGGAGTTCGAAGCCTCTGGTGTTTCGGCTTTGTCGGATTGGAGACCGAAGTCTTTGAAGAAAAAGGTGCTTCCCTGTGGGACAGAGGTGCTTTTTCCAGAGTTTGAAACAGCTGTGGTGCCCCCGGGCTGCACACACTGACAGCTATGTTTATGACATTGAACGGCGGGTGGTGGACATCCTAGGACCTTTCTCAGCTCGTGAGTTTTTGGACTGCAAGGCTTCTTTGGTACACAAGGGTCGTTTGAATCGTGTTTTCGATGAGCTGGGGTTAGCGTATGGGCCGCGGGTCATGCCTGCCGGTGGGCGAGGGCGTCGAGCCGGCAAAACTTCGAAGGAAAGAAAAAGGAAAGAGAGCCCTGAGGGAGGTGATGCAAATGTGTTGGCGATTCGACCGCACAAAACCTCTGACCTAGAAAAAAGGAAAAGGCATCGCTCTTCTAGCGTCGAAATTCTCTCTCAGGAGAGGTTGCCAAAGACTGCGAGGGGTGAGGTGCCGTCGACGGCTAGCGGGTTGATCACCTTGTCAAGTGCCGAGCAGTCCCAGGCGCCCCCGAGCCGAACTTGTGCAGCTGATGTGCCCCGGATGACGCAGTCTGAGGTGGGGCAAACTGACTTACCTGCTCAGGAGCAGGCCCCAGCTCCTATGCCTGTTGTCTCAAGGCGAGGCAGGGACGAAACCCCTCCCCGGGAGCGGGTGTCGATACCCTCGTTTGGTCATTCTGAGGAGGATAACGTTCAGGAGACTGCATCGACCTGTTTACCTTCTGATGGTGGTAAATCAATGGATCTGCAATCAGCTGTTTTGCCGTTGCCTTCCGCCGCTGACAAAACCCGTGATTCTCGCGCTGCTTCCAGGACAGCGGGGACCTCATTACCTGGGTTAAGTCGATTGGATCAAACACCTGTCTCTTATACACATCTAGATGTGTATAAGAGACAGGC
>OAMR01000231.1:1795156-1829217 GCA_900205405.1 Echinochloa crus-galli | reverse complement strand
TTTTTGAGCCTTCATACACCCGTGCTATACTTGCTAAGTAAGAGATTTACTTACACTTGATATTATTCAACAAAATCCCGGATGGGTAACAGATAGAATGAATGAGTCTACTTCCTGCGGATCTTCCATACTTCTGAGCTGTGGTCAAACAGTCGGTGTCCCTGACTCCCTGTCTCTTATACACATCTAGATGTGTATAAGAGACAGACCTATGGGGAAGCAGCCTCCACTATTGCTATCAACAAGAGCATTGGAGAACTGTTTGAACTTTTCTTCAAAGGCTTTGCCAATCCCCTCTGGTTCCCATATATGGATAATGACAATCTCACTCTCCCTTGTGAATTCAGTTTCGAGACTGGATGCATAGTCCTTGTGAATTCAGCAATTTTTAACACTTTCATTCGGCCCTGCATCTTACCAGCCGAATTTTGTGGAGGAAGGCTGGTTCAAAGCTCATATGAATATTACCAGCCAAATATAGTAGCCAGGCAATTAGGATGTGGCCAAGTGCCCCCAAGATTACTTCTCCATGAATTCCTCAAGCCTAGGCAGATCATCAAAGACTCCACAGAAACAAGAAGAATTTTTGATTACAAGTGTTGTGCAGCCATCTATCAGATCGAACCTTTTGTGCCAACAGCACTCATTCATCCTTCCTTCACCCTTTGGTGGCAAGAATTTCATGATCATATCTTCAATGCACCAGTTCACCCTCTTTGCCTTGAGTTAATGCCTGATTATCAGCCGAATTCAGAGGTAAACATGCTTATAATCCATCTATTTTTCCAATAACACCCTCTTTCATCGACTTTTGATTCTGTTATTCTGCAGGACACGGTCCCTGCCCCTCTGGCCAGAGCAATTGTATATAACATTGCAGGCCCAATACCTATTCTGGGGCATCATTCTCCTTCTTTGGCACAAATAATGTCCAGGCCTGCCAGTCTGGATCCAATCCTTGCTGCACCATCTGCTGCCAAGAGGAAAACATCTTCTCTAACTGCCCCTTCAGCTATAAAGAAGAAAAGAACAAGCAGCAAAAGAATTGCTCAGGTCAGATATCTCCTTCCTCGAGTAAAATGCTAATTTCATTCTGCTCACTTCTACTCCTTTATGATTTCAGGCCAAATCACAACAATTGGCCATTAGCACGGAACTTGCCGATGCTTCAGTGATTGGTAAAATTTCTCACTATTTTGTCTTTAAAGTTCCTCTCCATCGACACTGACTCTTTTTCAGTCTCAGAGCAAACCTCAATGGACCCAATCTTGGAGAGCTCTTCTTCTCATCAAGAACCAGCTTCAGCTTCACCTGATGTTCCTCAGCCAGAAACCTCTTCCCCACCCCTCTAGGAATGTGTTGTAGAATTACTGACCGAAAGCTCTTCAATATTTCTTTGCATTCTTCATAGTAATTCCTCAAGATATCACTTTTGCATTCATATTCACCATTCAATTGTTTTATGACCAATTCTGAATCTCCAAAAATTTCAACTGCAATGGCTTTTGCTTCTTTCAAATATTGGAGCCCTTTGAGTAATGCCTCATACTCAGCCTGCTCCACCACCTTTGTCGCATGAAGATCCATCGAAGAATAATACCCAAGGAATAATGTTAAGCAAATTTATTGATGTATCATGATGTTCAGTAATGAAGTCAGCAATAATCTGCCCCTTGACAGCTTTTGCCGATTCAAACCTTAATTCGAATTCAGATAAGGCCAAAATCCATTTGCCAATCCTTCCATTCAAAATTGGCATTGACAACATGTGCTTAATTACATCAAATTTTGAATGTACAATGCATTCGGCATTTAGCAAATAGTGCCGAAATTTTGTACATGAGTAATAAACACATAAGCAAAGCTTCTCTATAGCCGAATACCTTGTCTCCGGGTCTAGTAACTTTCGGCTAAGGTATGCAACTACTCTTTCCTTCCCTTCAAATTCTTGAATAAGGGCCGATCCAATAGTTTGGGCATCGGCCGCCACGTACAACTTGAAAGGCTTGTTCAATTGTGGAGGCACCAATACTGGTGGCTTCTTCATGTACTCTTTTATTTCATCAAAAGCCTTCTGTTGTTCGTCACCCCATACAAACTTTTGATCCTTTTTTATTTTCAATAGTGAGGAAAAGGGCAACACCTTCTGTGACAAGTTTGATATGAATCTTCTCACAAAATTTATCTTGCCAAGCAGTGATTGTAACTCTTTAAGATTAGTTGGAGGAACAATTTCATCAATTGCCTTCATGCTTTTCTTGCCAACTCCTATTCCTCCTTCATGTATCAAAAATCCCAGAAACTCTCCAGCCGAAACTCCAAAAGCACACTTGTTCGGGTTCATTTTAAGCCCATGCTTCCTGGTGCATTCTAGAGTTTTCCTTATGTCAGCCAAATGGGACTCATGATCCAATGACTTGATCACTACATCATCAATATATATTTCCACAATCTTGCCGATCAACTCATGAAAAATATAATTCATAGCCCTTTGATAAGTTGCACCAGCATTTTTCAATCCAAAGGTCATGACAACCCACTCAAACAACCCTATGTGTCCAGGACATCTAAAGGCTGTCTTTACTATATCTTCTAATGCCATAAAAATCTGATTGTATCCTGCATTACCATCCATATCTGTAAATGATGTGCTCTTTGACAAATTCGATCATATCTTCTGATGCCGCCTTTCTTAATGGAATCGCCTCGACCCACTTGGTAAAATAATCTGTTGCTAAAAGTACAAACTTATGCCCCTTGCTCGATGGAGGATTTATTTGGCCAATCAAATCTATTCCTCAAGCTCACTGAAGATAAACAGCTCAAAACGAAGCTCTCTGCTCTGATAAAAACCCAAGAAGCAGGCCAAAATCTTTTGGAGACCATTAATAGAATGATATCTGATGCTAAAGATGTAATCTCCAAGTACTTGGGTGTGTAGTTGTATCGAATATTTAATTAGCCGAATGTCTTACCAACTTTGTAGTCTCACCAATCTTTGCTTTCTTCCTCGCTTTATTGTGAACAACACATTCGGCAAAGCTTAGTCGTAACAGCGTCAGACCCGAAAAACGACCTAACACAACACAGCCGAATCCAATTCAGTAGAACCGAACCCGATTCGGCATGAATCCCAAACGACACGGCAACTGCTCGGTTCGTGGGGCTTTCCACCTTCTGAAATTTTGGGATGCGCGCCACGATCTCCGACCACGATCTCCTCTGTGGGTTCCATAAATAAATACCCAGGTAGCCCACAGTTTTTTCACCAAGTTCTTCGTCTTCCAAGTTCTTGCCGGCCCAAGTCATTCTTTTCCCCATCCACAGTAACTCCGAGGAACTTCCAATGGCCGACAACAACAGGAGGCTCCCGGCCGGCGATGAGGCCGAAGGGAGTCGCGGTGGTGCTCGCCGGAGGTGATTGGCTGCTTGCTTCTCTCTGTTCTTCTCGAGATTTGCCCTCTCCTTGACGAATCTCTTTGTTTTTTCAGGGTAATCCAATGGATTGTCGCCGCTGGTGCGCCAGTTGCGGCTCCAGCCGCTGCTCCTGCGGCGTCCAGCTCCTCGAATTCGTCCAATCGGACTCACTCGTCGGACGACTTCCGCTACACGGATGGCGATGCTCGCCGATTCAAAGCGGAGCGTGACGACACTCGCCGCGAGTTAGAGGTCATCTCTAAGCAAGCCAGGATTGCTGACCTTGAATGGCAGCACGAGCGCAAGCAGCTGCTCGAAGTCATTGATGGTGAGTCCTGCAATCTGCTCAATCTCAATCTCGTCCTCCAAATGATATTAATCTGCTATCGTTTCGCCAACAGCAACCCAGAAGACATCGATGACATTGACGCCTCCATTGATCGTCTTGATGGCCATGGTGCTGCCATTGCCGATTCCATTCATCCCCAGTCTGTTTTGAACAGGCTCTTCCAGTAGTTTGTACTAGGGATTTATGGAATTTCGGCAATAAAACTTATCTTTTGTGATCTTGCATGAACTCCTGATGTAATATATTTTGTGCTAAGGGCAATACATTCAGTACTGGCCATTTTTCTTTTTCTCCAATGTCTCTGTTAATTTCCCTCTAAAGACGATTTCTTCCCGAATATCGGCTGTTCGGCAATTTAATATATCAATCACCGATCGATTTCAATACTGGGATAATACTTCTTCAAATATCTTCCATTTATAGCAGAAGCAAATTCTTCTCCCAATAATGTCTTCAAAATATATGCATTTCCAGGCACACATCTAACCACTCTGAAAGGACCTTCCCAATTTGGAGACCATTTGCCGAATGCTGCATATTTGGTTCCAATCGGCAATATCGCTTTCCAAACCAAATCTCCTTCTGCAAATTGCCTGACTTTTACCTTCTTGTTGTAATATTTGGCAACTCGCATCTTATTTTTCTCAATATTTTCCAATGCTTTGAGACGAATCATATGCAAATCTTCCAATTCGTCCATCATCAAGTTACTGTAATCTTTAGAACTTAAATCTTTCTGCAACTGTATTCTCCTTGACTCTGTTTGTAATTCCCATGGCAAAATGGCATGATGTCCATACACTAGTTCATAAGGAGACGTTTTTGTAGCCCCATGAGGAGCCATTCGGTAAGCCCACAATGCTTCATTGAGTACCGAATGCCACCTTCTTGGCTTTTGATCAATTTTCTTCTGTATGATTTTAATCATGATCTTGTTGGAAGCTTCTGCCTGTCCATTGGCTTGAGCATAATAAGGAGAAGAATTCAGTAATTTTATCCCCATACTTTCAGCAAAATCTCTGAACTCTGAAGATGTAAATTGAGACCCTTGATCTGTGGTAATTGTCTGAGGAATTCCAAATCTGTAAATGATGTGCTCTTTGACAAATTCAATCATATCTTCTGATGCTACCTTTCTCAATGGAATTGCCTCAACCCACTTGGTAAAATAATCTGTTGCTAAAAGTACAAACTTATGCCCCTTGCTCGATGGAGGATTTATTTGGCCAATCAAATCTATTCCCCATCCTCTGAATGGCCATGGCTTGATAATGGGATTCAAAGCCGATGCTGGAACTCTCTGAATGTTTCCAAATTTCTGACAGTCTTGACATCCCTTATAATATTCAAAGCAATCTTCCAACATTGTCGGCCAGTAATATCCAGTTCTTCTAATAACCCACTTCATTCGGTAAGCTGACTGATGTGCTCCACATAATCCATCATGCACTTCACTCATCAACTTCTTTGCTTCTTCTTGATTTAAGCAACGTAATAATACTCCGTCCAGGGATTTATAATATAAATCTTTATCAAGAAGAACAAACTTTATAGCTTTATACCTGAGTCTTCTAGAAACCTTCTGGGATGGATTCTCCAAATAATCGGCAATTTCTTTCCTCCAATCACCTTCTGCCAAACTACTCCCGAAAGCACAGTCATCAGTAGCAAATACCTCTTGATTTTCTCTGTAACCTGATGCACTTTGGGCCAATCTATTTGCCTCTCCATTATCCCCTCTAGGAATGTGTTGTAGAATTACTGACCGAAAGCTCTTCAATATTTCTTTGCATTCTTCATAGTAATTCCTCAAGATATCACTTTTGCATTCATATTCACCATTCAATTGTTTTATGACCAATTCTGAATCTCCAAAAATTTCAACTGCAATGGCTTTTGCTTCTTTCAAATATTGGAGCCCTTTGAGTAATGCCTCATACTCAGCCTGATTGTTAGTAACAGTAGATTGAATGGGAATAGCAAACTCAAATGTTTCTCCTTTGGGTGAAATTAATAAAATACCTGCTCCACCACCTTTGTCGCATGAAGATCCATCGAAGAATAATACCCAAGGAATAATGTTAAGCAAATTTATTGATGTATCATGATGTTCAGTAATGAAGTCAGCAATAATCTGCCCCTTGACAGCTTTTGCCGATTCAAACCTTAATTCGAATTCAGATAAGGCCAAAATCCATTTGCCAATCCTTCCATTCAAAATTGGCATTGACAACATGTGCTTAATTACATCAAATTTTGAATGTACAACGCATTCGGCATTTAGCAAATAGTGCCGAAATTTTGTACATGAGTAATAAACACATAAGCAAAGCTTCTCTATAGCCGAATACCTTGTCTCCGGGTCTAGTAACTTTCGGCTAAGGTATGCAACTACTCTTTCCTTCCCTTCAAATTCTTGAATAAGGGCCGATCCAATAGTTTGGGCATCGGCCGCCACGTACAACTTGAAAGGCTTGTTCAATTGTGGAGGCACCAATACTGGTGGCTTCTTCATGTACTCTTTTATTTCATCAAAAGCCTTCTGTTGTTCGTCACCCCATACAAACTTTTGATCCTTTTTTATTTTCAATAGTGAGGAAAAGGGCAACACCTTCTGTGACAAGTTTGATATGAATCTTCTCACAAAATTTATCTTGCCAAGCAGTGATTGTAACTCTTTAAGATTAGTTGGAGGAACAATTTCATCAATTGCCTTCATGCTTTTCTTACCAACTCCTATTCCTCCTTCATGTATCAAAAATCCCAGAAACTCTCCAGCCGAAACTCCAAAAGCACACTTGTTCGGGTTCATTTTAAGCCCATGCTTCCTGGTGCATTCTAGAGTTTTCCTTATGTCAGCCAAATGGGACTCATGATCGAATGACTTGATTACTACATCATCAATATATATTTCCACAATCTTGCCGATCAACTCATGAAAAATATAATTCATAGCCCTTTGATAAGTTGCACCGGCATTTTTCAATCCAAAGGTCATGACAACCCATTCAAACAACCCTATGTGTCCAGGACACCTGAAAGCTGTCTTTACTATATCTTCCAATGCCATATAAATCTGATTGTATCCTGCGTTACCGTCCATGAAACTGAGCACTTTGTATCCAGCAGCAGCATCAACCAATGAATCAGCAATAGGCATTGGATATCCATCCATGGGTGTAGCCTTGTTTAGATCTCTAAAATCTATGCAAACCCTCATTTTTCCATTTTTCTTATAGACAGGAACGATATTAGAGATCCAATCCGCATATTTACATGGCCGAATGAAATTTGCATCTAGTAATCTTTCAATCTCTTTTTTCACATCGGCCAACACTTCTTCCTTGTAGATTTTTCGGGGTGGTTGCTTGTAAGGTCTGTATCCAGGTTTGATTGGCAACCGATGCTCAACAATAGAACGGTCTAGACCGGGCATCTCCGAATAATCCCAAGCAAAGCAGTCCTTGTATTCTTTTAACAATGTCACCAACTTTTCTTTGAAAACCGAATCCAAGTTAGCACTGATAAATGTCGGCCTTGGCTTGTCACCATCTCCAATGTCCACTTCTTCCAATTTATCGGCCGACACAAATCCACGTCCTAATTTTCCATCAGTTCCATCAATTGGGTTTTCCATCAAAAATTACTATGAGAGCCGACTGCTTCGATCGGCTGTTGATCACTGCTGGCTGGTGCAACAGGACCTTCTCCCCAGTCTTTGCCTGAGAAACAATCTATGCCTTGATATTCCCAAAAAGCTGGTTCCATATTTGCCACGCTTATTGAATCATCTGCTTGGACAATCTCCACCTCATCATCTATCCACTGAATGAGCTGTTGATGCATGGTTGATGGGATACAGCAATTTGCATGAATCCAATCTCTTCCAAGCAGCAAACTATATGCCCCTTTGCCCTCAATGACAAAGAAAGTTGTGAGCAGCACTTTGGATCCAATCATCAGTTCTACATGAACACAGCCTTTGGTGTCTGAAGGATTTCCAGCAAAATCATTTAGAATTATGCTCGTTGGTGTTAAATCTCCAGGGCCCATGCCAAGCTTCCTAAATGTAGTATATGGCATCACATTCACAGCAGCTCCACCATCGACGAACATCTTGGTTAAAGGCTTCCCATTGACAAATCCTTTCAAATATAATGGCTTCATATGTCGATTCTGGATTGGCTTTTCAAAGACAGCTTGCTTATTGAGCATCAATTGTGCCATTAGCTGTTCGACTTCATCTACCTCTGACAACGCTTCCTCCTGCACAACTTGATCAGTGGGAGCCATAAATTCATTCGGCAAAAAGCATACCATGCATGTAGGAGCCGAATGACCATCTTCTTCAGGCTTGTCCTTTCGACGCCATATTGATTTCATCTTAGGCCTTGCTTGCTTTAATTCTTGATTCCTCAAACGTTGTACTCTTCTCTTTTGGCTTTTCCTCAAGCCAGGTGGACACCATTGTCCTTCTTGCCAAACATAAGCATGATCTTCTTCTTCTTCATGATCAACCCACCTGTAATCAGCATGCCTCTTTCTTGGTTGATCATTAAAACGCCGATCATCACTAGGATGCATCCTGCCAATTCTTTCATGGACAGATCGGCGATTGACATCATTGTGCCTATACTCAACATATCCATCGTTGCATTCGGGACAATTATCCCACGTGGGAAGCTTTAAGCCTTCGTTCCAACAGTGCCTGAAGAAAGCACATCCCCAATGAGCACGTTCTTGTTTTCGGATAAATTCCTCTTGTTCTTCCCTGTGCCTTTCTTCTTCATGTCTTCTTTTCTCCTCCTCATACTTACGCCTTTGAAAATGCTCCTTTTCTTGCTGACGCTGCCACTTGTTGAGGAGAATGCGTGTAGTAACCCTAGGTTTAGAGGATTCTCCTACTTCAAATCGGCTATTCGGAAACCGAAGATCTTTCTGGCGAATCTGTTCAATTGTGATCTGCCGAGTGGGATCAACTGAGCCATCCTGTCTTGCCTTCCTTGAGGTTAAAACTTTCAATCTTCCCTTTTCTCCAGATGGAACAGCATTCACCATGTTAACCGAGAACCCGATCATATTCTGAGGGAAAGGGTTACTGTCCAGTTTCATCTTGTTGTCGAATTTCAGATGTCCTTCCTGGATAGCTTTCTGAATCTTCATCCTAAAGACTCTGCATTCATTAATGGAATGAGAATTTCTATCATGAAACCCACAATACCTTTTGTCTTTCACTCCATCAGGCCGAAGCATGGAGTGTCCTTCTGGCAATTTGATTCGGCCTTCTTTTACCAGGAACTCAAACAATTTATCTGCCTTAGTTACATCAAAATCATATGTTCCTTTCATCTGTTTGATCCATCTTTGAGTCATTGTCACTGGTTCCTTACTCCACACTATTTCTGCTGCAGCCACTTCTTCATCATTTTCGTACTCATCTTCTTGATCTACCCTTTCGAGGAACTGGTTGTAGATACTGGCTATATCATTGTGCTTAGCAAATCTAGCATCTTTCTTAAAGCCATATGCTTCATTGCTCATCAATGCTAATCTCTGTGATAGCTGGCCAAGATCATCAAATTCCAATCCGAATAGCTTCTCCCGAATGGTAGGCAGCATACCAGCCACAGCCATTCCGGCCAACTGATCATCAGGTATGTTCAAGGAAAAGCACAGGCCTTTAGTTTCTCTAAATCTCCTGAGAAATTCTGTAGGTGTCTCGTTATTTCTTTGCCTCAAGCTGGTCAGATCAACCAACTTCTTCTCTGTACTACCGGTATAGTAATGAGCATGGAATTTCTGCTCTAGATCTTTCCACGTGCAAATTGACTGAGCAGGCAAAGAAGCAAACCATGTAAAAGCTGGACCTGTTAATGACAAAGGAAAGTATCTGATTCTAAAGGCCTCATCTGCCGAAGCTTCTCCAAGCTGCATCAAATATCGAGCTATATGTTCCACAGTACTTGTATCATCTTGTCCCGAGAATTTGGTGAATTCTGTAGGAACCTTGACTCTACTCGGCAACGACACCCTTTGGTACCACTCTGGAAAAGGAGGTGAGTACATATATCCTTGATTCTTGGGTTTCAGACCGAATTGATTTTGCAGCACTTCGGTCATTTTCTGTACCATGAGATCGACATTTGAATCTTGATTCCCCGGTCTTCCAGCGGGCATCCCCGCAACGCCTACATACCCGGGATTCGGGAGAGCGTCAATAGCATTGTAGTCCAGGAACTCCAAGTATCCATTCCCATATAAATCCCTCTGCAGTCTATTGTTCAAGGGAGATATCTTGTAAGCAGAAGCAGGCGGATTCCCTGTGGTGCCGAATGCCATATCACCGTATGTGCGAGTTTTCGGCAGTGCAAGCTGAGGATCTTGCCGAATCGGTTGACCATTTGTATCTTTAGTACCAGAACCTCCAGTTTCATCAGCATTTCCTTTACCATGTGGCCTCTGAACTTGTGCTTGAACATTGAAGTATGTCGGGCCACCCAATTGCCCATGTATCTGTTCGAAGGGTTTATCCACATGCTGACCAAAAATGCTCATCATTATATGCCGAAAGCTGTTCAAGAACGCAGCATTGTGATTGGTCATTGCTTCCCCCAAAGCTTTGTATAACAAGCCCGAAAATCTCTCCCTCTCTTCTTCTTCAGTAAGATCAGATTGCCCAGGAAGGAGAACTCTTGGCAGATCGGACTTGAGAAACGGTGCACCACTCCTGTTCTTGGCAAAGGACAGTAAACATTTTTTAATGAATTGGTCAGCAGCAGCCTTTACCATCTGTTGATGCTCTTCAGACAATTCTTCCAAAGTGACATCCATGATGTCGCTCAACTCAGGCATCTTGAAAACTTGTGTGTGTCCCACCGGGCGTGCCAAAAAGTGTGTTGACGCAAAATATGCAGTTCGCGCCAAGCACACAGCAAGCCGAATCAGCTAGCTTCAACACGTGGCCCGGCTTTCGAATTCCGGAGGCGTGCCAGTCAGTTTGCCTGAAAACTAACAAAGGGATAAAAACGTTTAGATCAAAACCTGGAACGTGCCGGGTGAGACCAGACAGTTCCATATTTACGGCATTGAAGCCAATCTCGAGAGACATATAGCTACGGACAAGCTATCTGTCATAATTCGGAGTATCATTCGGCAATCGGTAAAAACATGTAAGAATCTCACTGCCGAACGCACAACATCAGCATGACGTAAGATCGGTCCTTAAATAAGCAAAGGAAGCAAAGTACATCCTTGACCGATTAACGAGGACAGACATGATATGAGAATAAATAAAGGGTGAAACATGATCATAAATTCGCAGTAAACAAAGAATGCATAGGCCGAAAGCAGCACCCGTCAAGCATGGCAACAAACAAGTTAATCCACCGCATGATACGACTCGTTTGAGGCCACACCACCAATCAGATTAGATCAATCCACCGCATGATACAATCTAACCATGAAAAGCTAAAAGCATTCAGTGTTTAATACGAACCCACAACACAGTCACGAATTTACATTGAAAACAAGAATGCATAGGCCGAAAGCAGCACCCGTCAAGCATGGCAACAAACAAGTTAATCCACCGCATGATACAACTCGTTTGAGGCCACACCACCAATCAGATTAGATCAATCCACCGCATGATACAATCTAACCATGAAAAGCTAAAAGCATTCAATGTTTAAATACGAACCCACAACACAGTCGCGAATTTACATTGAAACAAGAATGCATAGGCCGAAAGCAGCACCCGTCAAGCATGGCAACAAACAAGTTAATCCACCGCATGATACAACTCGTTTGAGGCCACACCACCAATCAGATTAGATCAATCCACCGCATGATACAATCTAACCATGAAAAGCTAAAAGCATTCAATGTTTAAATACGAACCCACAACACAGTCGCAAATTTACATTGAAACAAGAATGCATAGGCCGAAAGCAGCACCCGTCAAGCATGGCAACAAACAAGTTAATCCACCGCATGATACAACTCGTTTGAGGCCACACCACCAATCAGATTAGATCAATCCACCGCATGATACAATCTAATCATGAAAAGCTAAAAGCACTCAATGTTTAGTTACGAACCCACAACACAGTCACGAATTTACATTGAAAACAAGAATGCATAGGCCGAAAGCAGCACCCGTCAAGCATGATAACAAACAAGTTAATCCACCGCATGATACAACTCGTTTGAAGCCACACCACCAATCAGATTAGATCAATCCACCGCATGATACAATCTAACCATGAAAAGCTAAAAGCATTCAATGTTTAAATACGAACCCACAACACAGTCGCGAATTTACATTGAAAACAAGAATGCATAGGCCGAAAGCAGCACCCGTCAAGCATGATAACAAACAAGTTAATCCACCGCATGATACAACTCGTTTGAGGCCACACCACCAATCAAATTAGATCAATCCACCGCATGATACAATCTAACCATGAAAAGCTAAAAGCATTCAATGTTTAAATACGAACCCACAACACAGTCGCGAATTTACATTGAAACAAGAATGCATAGGCCGAAAGCAGCACCCGTCAAGCATGATAACAAACAAGTTAATCCACCGCATGATACAACTCGTTTGAGGCCACACCACCAATCAAATTAGATCAATCCACCGCATGATACAATCTAACCATGAAAAGCTAAAAGCATTCAATGTTTAAATACGAACCCACAACACAGTCGCAAATTTACATTGAAACAAGAATGCATAGGCCGAAAGCAGCACCCGTCAAGCATGATAACAAACAAGTTAATCCACCGCATGATACAACTCGTTTGAGGCCACACCACCAATCAAATTAGATCAATCCACCGCATGATACAATCTAACCATGAAAAGCTAAAAGCATTCAATGTTTAAATACGAACCCACAACACAGTCGCAAATTTACATTGAAACAAGAATGCATAGGCCGAAAGCAGCACCCGTCAAGCATGATAACAAACAAGTTAATCCACCGCATGATACGACTTGTTTGAGACCACACCACTAATCAGATTAGATCAATCCACCATGGTCCTGCGTTATCGAGCCCCCATACTCCGAAGGGCCAAGATGGTGGGATGGTGCATAGCGCCTGAGCCGGCAGGTGCTTTTGTTTTTGGAAGAACTGACACCCAGCGCAACGCTGGATGAGCTTTTTTGCATCGGAAACCGCAGTGGGCCAAAAGAACCCAGATCTGTAAACCTTGCTGACCAGTGTTCTTGCGGCCGCGTGATTGCTACATGTGCCAGAGTGAGCTTCATGCAGTAACGCCAGGCCCTCGCTGCGTAGGATGCACTTCATGAGTACTCCTGAGGATGCCGACTTTCTGTAAAGCTCAGTCCCACTTGCCGACGGCGGCGCTGTGAGTTCGTGGCTGCAGTGGTTGGGATGCTGAGGGGCGGTGGGGTTCGGCAGCTTTTGTAGGGCCGAGGGAGGGTGCAGAGAGGCTCGGTTGGCAGGGCGGCGCTAACGCCCAGGCGGCCGAGGCACGCAAGCCAATGCGGCGGCGGCGGGAGCTGGAGTGACGGGCCCGGGTGGGCCAAAAGGAGCGGTGGGCCGGCTTGGGGCGAGCCGGGCCGTGTTGGGCCGAAAGGGGAGAGAGTCGGGCCGGGGAGATGGGGATGCGGTGCTGGGCCGGGGAAAAAGTCGGAGGGGCGAGGACGGACCGGGGCGAGAGTTCAGGGGGTGGAAGTGGACTTCGACTGGAGAGAGGGGTTGCTGCTGGGCCGCGCGCGGGAAGCGGCTGGTGGGCCGAGGCGGGCTGGGCCAGGTGTGGCTAGAAGGGAGAAAGAAAAAGGGGCAAGAGCAGCCTAAGGAAGAGTTCAGGGAGCGAAATCGAACTCGGGCCAAAAGAACTTATCTAGGGCTCCAAACAAGGCGATTCAAATTCGAATTTAAATAGAATTTAAATTCCAATTGAACCGCACACAACCAAAACGCAATGCAGCCAGCATGAATGCAACACGCACAGCATTAAACCTATATTGTTTTTAATTTAATTTAGAAAATAGTATTTTCCTGTACTAAATTCCCTGGAAATTATATAAAGCTTGGAAAAATTTTAGAAAATTGAGAAAATCATTGTATTAATTATGCAAATAAATCACATCCCAAAATCCAAAAATTTTGGGGTGTGACAATTTATGGGCCCACGAAACCCAGCCCAAAGCTCCCCCTCTTGGCTCCGCCACTGCTCAGTTGCTCCTATCCTACTGATTCAAGTGTCACTACGCTGTGAAAGTACGTTTTAGGAGAACTTGGTAACGATGTCCGTTACAAGAAAAGTTAAAGGTAAAGGTCATTCTTTAAGTCCATCATTAATAAGGCCCCCTCAATCGAGCAACACTTAAGTCTGTTAGCATTAACTTGTTATTGGTAACGGACATCAGCAACACCCGTTACCAATGATATTAGTAATAGACTTTAACGTGTCCTTGTGATGAGGATTTCTCCCATGACATTCCATCAGCAAATGTTGAACAAGACCCTCAGTCTCACAACTACACTTATGAGAGACCAGTTACTCGGGCCAAAGCGAAACAACTTCAAATCGGTGGAAGCATGTAAGAATCGCGCTGCCGAACGCACAACATCAGCATGACGTAAGATCGGTCTTTAAATAAATAAAGAGAGCCAAGTATATCCTTGACCGATTAACGAGGACAGACATGATATGAGAATAAATAAAGGGTGAAACATGATCATAAATTCATAATAAACAAGAAATGCATAGGCCGAAAGCAGCACCCGTCAAGCATGGCAACAAACAAGTTAATCCACCGCATGATACGACTTGTTTGAGACCACACCACTAATCAGATTAGATCAATCCACCGCATGATACAATCTAATCGTGAAAGGCTAAAAGCATTCATTGTCCAATGCAAACCCACGAACACACGTTCACTCGTGAGAGCACCCGAATGCTTCAGAGAAAGCCTCTTAGCCGAATGGCGACGCGTTCCCGACCGCAGAGCATCTTTGCCGAATGCTTCAGAGAAAGCCCTTTAGCCGAATGGCATCCTTCCACCAAATCCGGCCCACATGTCAGCCTCTTCCTGGTGCTAATTTTTGGTGTTAACAATAATATACCGGGAGCTGCTCTTTGGAACCCTCCTTCTCTCGCTCCTGAACCAAAGTTGCACTGACCGCAGACTGTGAGGCGGCTACATATAGCAATAAGGTTGCCCCTGCTGCTGGTGGAGACAAGGTTGTTAGATGTTGCAGATAATCCTTGAGGTCTGCGAAGGCTTGCTTCTGTTCTGGCCCCCATTTGAACTTGTCGGCTTTCTTGAGTGCATCGAAAAAGGGTAGGCTTCTTTCAGCTAACTTGGAAATGAACCTGCTCAGGGCGGCTATGCGGCCAGTGAGCTTTTGAACGTCTCTTCTGCACTTTGGTTCCTCCATTCGCGCCAGGGCCATGACCTTGTCGCTATTTGCTTCGATTCCTTTGATTGAAACCAGACATCCAAGGATTTTGCCTTTTTGAACCCCGAATACACATTTTTCGGGATTGAGTTTCAGCCCTGCCGCTCTCATGTTTGCGAATGTTTCGGCGAGGTCTTCGACATGACTTGATCTTTCTTTGCTTTTTACAACAAGGTCGTCGACATAAGCCAACAAATTTCGTGGTATTTGATCTTTGAAGACTACCTTGCTCATTCTTGCAAATGTTGGTCCTGCGTTCTTGAGCCCCTCTGGCATTCTGACAAAACAAAAAATGCCGAAAGGTGTGATGAAGCTTGTGTTTTCTTGGTCAGAAGTTTTCATCCAGACCTGGTGATACCCCGAGAAGCAATCTAGCAAGGACAGAAGAGCACTGTTCGCTGCTTCGTCTACGACTCGGTCAATTCTGGGTAGCGGGAAATCTCCTTTGGACAAGCTTTATTGAGGTCAGTAAAATCTATGCACATTCGCCATTTGCCGTTCTTCTTCTTGACCATTACGGTGTTTGCTAGCCAAGTTGAGTATTTTACTTCTCGAATCACTTGGGCTTCTAACAACCTTTGTACTTCGGCTTTCATTGCGGCAATCTTTTCGTCCGAATATTTTCTGAGTTTTTGCTTTTTGGGCTTGACCTTGCTGCTGATGTTTAAGCTGTGCTCGATTATGCTTCTGCTAACACCTTGCAAATCTTTGGATGACCAGGCGAAGACATCAGCATTGCTTCGTAAGAAGGCCAAGATCTCATCCTCTTCTTGCTTGGCGAGTCCGGTGCCGATGAAGACACACCTGTTCTTGACTAGCGGGTCTAAAGGCACCTTTTTTGTTTCTTCGTCGGGAGCTATGGCCACCTTTCCCTTGTCCATAGATTTTTCGAGCTTTTCTGCTTCGGTGTAGAGCACCTTGTTAACCTTTCTTTCATGTAGGAGATGGACGTTTCGATGACCTGGTGTTTCACCTTTTTCGATGTTCCTTGCCATTTGCTGGTCACCGAAGATAGTGATGACTCCCTTTAGGGCTGGCATTTTCATGCAGAGGTAAGGCTGATGGATAACCGCTTCAAACTTGTTGAGGAAACCTCTCCCAAAGATCGCAAAATAGGGGAAATATATGTCCACCACATCAAATGTGATATATTCGGTTCGTGCATTGTCAAGATCCCCGAATGAGACCGGCAGATCGACTTTTCCGAGGACAGGTACCCTTTTCCCCCCAAACCCACACAACGGGTTATCCGCTGGCTGGAGTGAGGACCTGTCTAATTTCATCTGGTCAAATGTGCTGGCGAAAATGATGTCGGCTGAGCTACCGTTATCGACTAGGATTCTGCCAATGATCCACCTTGCTATGTTTGCCTCAATGACCATTGCATCATTGTGTGGGAAATTCCTTAGTTTCAGATCATCTTCCGAAAAGGTGATGGGGATATGCGACCATTGTGACCTTTTTATCGGTCCTTCGACTGCGATGTTGTTGACGCATCGGAAATAATCTCTTCTCTGCCTTTTGTTTTCGAAGGTTAAAGACGACCCCCCGGAGATGGGTAAAATCATGCCAACTGTTGGCAAGGCGTTGCTTTGGGTATTTGCTTCTTGTTTTTGCTGTTTCTGAGCTACCTCTTCTTCTTTGGGCACTTGAGCTTGGATAGGTTGTTGGACTGAGACACTGTTAGCTTGCTGGAAATGGAAAGGTGATGGCTGAGGCTGTATATTGTGTGGTTGATAAAGGATGTAAGCTTGGTGATGAAAAGGTGGTACTTGATACGAGTATTGCGCGGAGTGTTGACTCATTGCTGGGCGAGTCGGAAAAGGAGGTGGATTCCAGGATTGGCTTGAAGTGCAGTTTACTGCTTTGGGCTGTTCTGACTCAGTTTTTTCGCTTGCCATTCTTTCGAGGACTTTTTTGCTTTCCGGACAATACTTTGTTCCATGATCTGTGTTCTCCCCGTGGAATACACAGTAGTACAGCCTTTCACCTTGCTGATTAAATCTCCCTCTGCCTCGCCCTCGGCCTCTGCCAGATCGCCCCCCTCTGTAGCTATTGTTGTTTTGCTCTCTCGGGGAAGGTGTTGCAGGATCTATTTCTTGATTGGTGATGAAGTTCGACTCTTCAGGGTTCGGTACATTTTCCACTTGATAGATTGGTTGAGCATGCCTTTGGTAGCTTTGTCGTTGATGACCTTGTTGAGGTGCGTTGCCCCCTTGAGCGCTCAGTTTGCTTCTCCTTGCTTCTTCAATTCTTCTGCGGTGATCGTTGTCTGCCCGACACCATTTTTCAAGGGTGTCGTAAAGCGCAGCAAGCGAGGGAGGAGGTTCTAGAACGAGGGCATTTGCGCATTGGCCGATCTTGAGGCCTTTTATCGCGGCTTCTATTGCCACCTCGTCTGAAACGTTTGGTGCTTGAGCTCTCATTTGAATGAATCTGTGATAGTAAGTTTGCAGAGGTTCCTTGTCTCCTTGAACACAGCTGAACAGGTCACTAGCTGTGAGTGAGTTGCGACGGAAACCCTTGAAATTGGCTATGAATCTCTCCTTCAGATCTTGCCAAGAAGTAATAGACATTGGCTTTATCAGCGAGTACCAGTTTAGAGCTGCTCCTTCGCACGCAATGACGAATGATTTTGCTAGCACGATCTCATCACCCCCAGCTGATGCGATTGCTGCTTCATAAGCCATTAGGAACTGTCTTGCGTCTGTCATGCCGTCAAACTTGGGTACCGACGTACTTCTGTAAGATAAGGGCCACGGCGCTAATTGAAGGGCCGGAGAGAGAGGATCGAAAGTGTCGATGCTCTTGATGTTGTGGCTTTGTGTCTGAGTAGCTGGTAGATTGCCGCTTGCACTCACGAATTGGTTGGAGACAGGTGTTCTCATGAAAGGTCCGTTGTCGTAGCGGATTGTGAGTTCTTCTTCGAAATCGTAGGGATTTAGAGCTTCGAGCTCTGCTTGCAGCTTTTGGATTTTCGCTCGCGCATTGGCAAGTTCTTGTCTTGTATTTGTCGCGCGCTTCTTGGCGATAGCTTCGGCCTTCATTTTCTCCTTTAAGAGGCTTCTTTGGTACACAAGGGTCGTTTGAATCGTGTTTTCGATGAGCTGGGGTTAGCGTATGGGCCGCGGGTCAGGCCTGCCGGTGGGCGAGGGCGTCGAGCCGGCAAAACTTCGAAGGAAAGAAAAAGGAAAGAGAGCCCTGAGGGAGGTGATGCAAAAGTGTTGGCGATTCGACCGCACAAAACCTCTGACCTAGAAAAAAGGAAAAGGCATCGCTCTTCTAGCGTCGAAAAGCTCTCTCAGGAGAGGTTGCCAAAGACTGCGAGGGGTGAGGTGCCGTCGACGGCTAGCGGGTTGATCACCTTGTCAAGTGCCGAGCAGCCCCAGGCGCCCCCGAGCCGAACTTGTGCAGCTGATGTGCCCCGGATGACGCAGTCTGAGGTGGGGCAAACTGACTTACCTGCTCAGGAGCAGGCCCCAGCTCCTATGCCTGTTGTCTCAAGGCGAGGCAGGGACGAAACCCCTCCCCGAGAGCGGGTGTCGATACCCTCGTTTGGTCATTCTACGGAGGATAACGTTCAAGAGACTGCATCGACCTGTTTACCTTTTGATGGTGGTAAATCAATGGACCTGGCCCTATTCTCGGGTCGCCGTTTCTGGTCCACAGAACCTTTCTTTGGGCGCGTCCGAGCTTTCCGCCTTGTCGCCAATCGCGGATCTCTCTCTCGCTGCGCCCGGGGTCGGTACCTTGTCTTCCAACGCAAACTTCTTCTTGGCGCGTCGGAGCCCCGCGCCTTGTTACTAGACGCAGACCTCCCCTCGATGCGTCGGGGGCTCTGCACCTTGTAACTAGACGCGGACCTCCTCTCGACGCGCGCGGACTCCGCACCTTGCCGCCCGACGCGGACCTTTTCTCGGCGCGTCGAAGCCCCGCACCTTGTTTATTAGTCGCGGACCTTCTCTTGGCGTGGATCCCAACTGTTGATGTTTTGCCTGCGTAGGAAATTAAAGAACAGAGTACTTGCACTAGCTTTGTAATTTAGGTAGACCGAACCTTTTTCTCAACAGGGTACGCGGGAGTGTGCCTTTAGTCAAACTGATCCCCAACAGGCGGCGAGCGCATCATCGTGTTCACCACCAACCACGTCGAGAAGCTGGACCCGGCGCTGATCCGGCGAGGCCGCATGGACAAGCACATCGAGATGTCCTACTGCTGCTTCGAGGCGTTCAAGTTCCTGGCCAAGAACTACCTCGGCGTCGATGAGCACCCGTTGTTCGACGACGTCGGGGCGCTGCTGCAGGAGGTCGACATCACCCCCGCCGACGTGGCCGAGCTCCTCACGCCCAAGCGCGCCCACGACGACGAGGAGACCTGCCTCGTCGGCCTGGTGGACGCGCTGCACAAGCACAAGGAGGCCAAGACGAAGACCGGCGGCGCCAGTTGCAGCAACCAGGGCGAGGAGGAGATCGTGGAGGATGAGTAGAGTAGAGCATTAATTTGGTAATAACAATGTGTGTCTTAACTTAATCTTGCTACTGTATGTTCTAGCTGTGCTACTGCTGTCCATGTTGCATTTCTAGTGTAGTGACACAGTACAGTAGCATTAGAATCGTGATCCAACATGCATTAGTCTTGTTTAATTGCATCCTTTTTGGACGAACAATAGCAGATTATTTTCAGAAACACTTAGCATCCAGGCTCTTGATTGTAATGGCATGACAATTGCCACCTCTGTGCATCTGTTGCAGTCTTGCCCTCTTGCATACTTGCATTGCAGGAAGGTTTCGTTGTTGATGGGGATCTGCTGTCGCTCGTCGATCTGCTGCTCGATCGTCAGACGACTGCGATCGTACCATGTTGAAACGGTTTTGTCCTCTGAAGAATTGCAGAATCTCTCTTTTGTAGGAGTACCTGTGGCAGAGAAAAGGGTTCAGAGCAAGCGTGGCTTTGACCACCTTTCTGTTTTCCTTTTAAGAGGATGCAAGGACGAATCTTGGGCTCTTGGCGGGTGCCGTTTAGACCGTGAAATTGTTTACAAAATCATTTTTTCAGAGTTATAGGACCACAGCCCCCGTCTTTTACTGAAATGACAGAGATAATGTGATCGTTTACAGCTCCAGAAGCTAATATACCACATCGGCCTTATCTTCCCCTAGAGAAGGCTCTCACACCACCCTCCCTGTCTTAGCAAATTCGTTACAGAAACAAAGACGACCCCTCTCCTCTACTCAAAAACTGCATAACCCTTCCGTCTAACATTCGTCACGCCACCAGCTCCTTGTTGTTGCAGGCTTCAACCTCCGTTCTAGAGTAGAACAAGTTGGGGTTACTGGTATTTATATTTAAAAAATCAGTAACTTCCTTCCACATCTTACCATTATCTAAATTATATATTTTAATCCAGGAACCTAACAGACAGATATTCAGATCTCTGAGTTGGGGATGCCCAGACGTCCATAGTCCTTACACTACCACAGTTAACTAAGTGATACTTATGGTGGCCTTCACTAGCACTCCACAGACAATTTGCTAGGTGAGTATGGAGTACTCAACAGCTTAACCAACTCACTTAGGAAATTTAATTAAAGATAACAAATACGCAGGAACTTTGGCCAAGCAAGTTTTGATCAAAGTAACTCTAGCTGCAGTAGAAAGCAATCTGCCTTTGAAGCTGACTATTTTCTTTAGGATTTTAACTTATGAAGCATTTGTTACTCTTGAAGGTGAAGCTTCCAAAACAGCTAGGTGTCGCCGTTAGACTACCGTGTTTGTGGTGTGCCACGGATTGTTTATGAGGGTTGCTTGCAAGTTAATCTAGTTCTAGTGTAACCGAAAAAAATTTGGTGTTGGTGTGTATAAACCTGCCTATCGTAGGCACATCGATGGAGGCGTAGGATTAATTTGGTGAATTTGAAATTTGGGAAACAAATCATTGCCTTAAATTTGTTTTGACTCACTTGTTCATTTCTAGTAAGTATTTGTGATCCTGCTTCGATCTACTTGATTGTGCTTATGTTGTGTGCAGGTACTTGGTAAACCTACTAGAAAACATCAACATAAGTATATCTCCAATTTTGGTTTGTGATAGAATTCTTAGAGGGGCATTTCTACTCTTGTTGGTTTTCTTTGTGTAAAACCGGTCTAATCGGTTTCAGGGCTAAAAATTGGAATTAATTTTGTAATTTGTAGATTTTTCTTATTAAATCCCACCTTTAGGCGACATCAAAATCCTTCAAAATATTTTTAGATTATTTTAGAATATGTTTTTTAGAAATTAGAATACATCTTATGGCTATTATTATCTATTGTACTGAGTTGATGATCGGATGTTTCTGAGCCTAACTGAAATCAGCCCTAACAATCCTATCATATATGCTATCTGGAGTTATGTTTCTATTTTCATTTGCGCCATAAAATTATAAGGCTGTTTCCTGACAAACGAAAACAAAAACAAAAATCTAGTAGTTCTATGTTGCGGAGTGGTCCGTTTGAGCACAACTATTTTCCTAGGATATCTAGGTTGCCTGTAGGCTGTAGCCAATAGCCATGTGCGAATGCAGCGGAATCGATCTGAACTTCACATACCCTACTACTATTCATGGTAGCAATCTTAGGGCAGTCCCAATCCGTTGATTATAGGATAATTTCTGTAGTACCGAATAGCCTATCACATGAGCATTTTGATGAGGTGGGGGGAGAATTAATTATGTAAGAGAAGAAATTAGTTTCTCATGCAGAAAACCATGTCTACACAAGAACCAAGAAAGAAAGGAAGAGAATTGGGTGAGTAAAAGAGAGAAGAAAGATAATTGGTTGATATTTTATTTTGAAGAAACTTCCCTTTACAAGTATAGTTTTCATAGGGTGTCTATATGACATGGCAACTATATAGAAACTATGGAGTAGTGTTCAGGTTAGACATTAAATTTGATAACAAGTACCAATAGTATTATGAGAGAGAAAAGAGGAGGGTTATGAAATGTGA
This sequence comes from Echinochloa crus-galli, assembly GCA_900205405.1. NCBI lineage: Eukaryota > Viridiplantae > Streptophyta > Magnoliopsida > Poales > Poaceae > Echinochloa > Echinochloa crus-galli. Next base: position 1,807,019 of record OAMR01000231.1, on the reverse strand, counting down.
GAGGAGGGTCATCACCATGACCCTCCACTGGCACAGTTCTTAAGATTCCAGTCTAGGTAACTGTGTCGATGACCCTCCACTGAGACAAGCCTTATAATCTCATCATTATTGTGTGTCCATGGTCTTGTTGGCATTTGCTTCTCGAGTAATTATTAGTATGTTTAGTTATGCAGACACCTATTCCAAGAATACACATATGGATTTAGATCAGTCTCAGTTAGGGCTGGACAAAATGCTCCAAGCTCGTTAGCTCGCTCGGATCGCAGCCGGCTCGGCTCGACTCGGCTCGGCTCGTTGCATATTCCTAACGAGCCGAGTAAGAGTTTTTGCTCGTTAGTATAACGAGCGAGTTCGAGCCGGCTCGCGAGCTGCTCGCGAGCCAAACGAGCTAGAAGGTTTAATAGATTAATGAGCAAATTATTAATTAATAATAATATATGTATACTATATGCGTAATTCTAGATGATATTATGATTATATTCTATTATTATAGTATGACAGAGTAGATTTTGAAGGTATTAAGACCCTATAAATACCATAATTTTTTATATTATATATATTATTATGGTAATTTTAAATTTAACTCTAGCTCGCGAGCTTAACGAGCCAGCTCGCGAGCTTAATAAGCCGAGCCGAGCCAGGAATTTTGCTCGTTTCCTTAACGAGCCGAGCCGAGCTGGCTCGTTTAGCTAACGAGCTCGAACGAGCCGAGCCGAGCCAAAACGAGCCGAGCTCGCTCGATATCCACCCCTAGTCTCAGTGCACAGTTTCACTGCATGGTTACCTAGATCAGAAACTAGGTAACTGAGCCAAAGGATAATGAAACTCCTCTCACATCCCGCGAAACTCTTTCTTCTCTTCTATGCCACATCAGCACATTTAATAGCATGTAACTCTCCATGAAACCCCATTGAGACTAGTCTTAGGCCATTCTTAATAGGCATTTCATATTTATGTTTCCAAGATGCCATTTAATTCGATCATAGTTGAAATAGCTCACTCTCAATGCAAAGTTTTATTGTTTGTTTTTTACAAAGACTACATGCAACACAAAAATTCTTTTGAAAATAGTGTACACATGGTTTCATCCTCATGAAACTCACTCCACCTCTCTCTTTGTTGATTCTTTGCCACATCACCAAAAACATTGACATGACTAAGCCTTGTTGCTAATTGCCCCAATATTCTGTTGATCATTTTAATGGATAGAGTACTCAATTTTGTGTACAAGACACACCATCAACTTCTCCAAGCTCTAACACCTCTTAAATGGTCGAGCAATGGGGTATAAATAGCTAATTGCCCTAATATTCTCTTGATCATTTTAATGGATAGAGTACTCAATTTTGTACACAAGACACACCGTCAACTTCTCCAAGCTCTAACACCTCTTAAATGGTTGAGCAATGGGGTATAAATAGCTCTAACAAAAGAAACTAGTCCTTGCCAACTAGTTATTTATACCGGACCGGAAATCATACCGCCGAGGTGTTCGGTTCATTGGACTGGACCAGTTAGACCACTGGTTTTAACGGTTCAATTATTTTAACACAAAGGGTGAAGTGCTCTAGTGCTTAGTTCAGTCCTTGCGCAACATGGAGGGCAGGGTTCGGATCCCACCTCCACCCTATTTTTGCACATTTACTTCTATTGGGCCACCATCGACGCTATTGGGCCACCCTCCCCACGTTCTCTCAGCTCAACACGCTAGCCCACGGCAGGGAGGCCGGTTTGTTAGGTCGGATAGGATAAAAACCGCTCGGTTTTATAAGAAAACCGCCGCTTTGACCGGATATTCTCCGGTTCGATTGCTTACCGGTCTTTTAGGCAGACCGGACTGGCAAGGCCGCCGGTTTCCGGTTTTTCTGGACGAACTGTCAGTCCGGTCCGGTCCGGTCCGGTTTAAATAACTAGAACACCAACTCATTCGATGATGCACATGAAGGGACACCAAATGAATCGGTCAGTACCACCTCAGCTAGCTGTTGGGCTTCTTACTCCGATTAACTCCTGGGCCCAGATATCGATTGATTTGGTTTTGCCCTCCTTTTCACAAAATGGATCGATGCACATTCTTGAGCCGTTGTCTTCTTCTATTACCGATTGATTCAGTGTATATTTGTGGACATGATCGAATGAATAAGTCATTCCAGTGATGAATTTCATCTTGGCTATCAACACCGACTAATTTGGTGTATTCCATAGAAATACATTGGCGCTATTGTTGATCACTCCCGCGAATTGCATAAGTCCCGCGAATTGTTTGTTCAAGAGTCTTTGTTTCAATTCGGCTACTTTGATCTTGCCATCATTTGGAAACTCAAAATATTTCTAAGTCGTTACATTTAGATGGCTTGGAATCAAACTTTAGAACCTATAAACCTACAAGTATTTATCTAGACAAAACTATGTCCCAATAATCACATTGTCACTCAATTATTAAAATCACAAATAATGGCATACAGTCTCTTTCGAAACATGAGTTCCAGGCCGCTGTTCATATGGATGATTGATCGTCGCCTTCATCGAACCAACACGGCAAACGACAGTGATAATGATCAACTGTTATAATTGTATCGAATATATAAAACATTTACCATCTAATTTCAACCAGAACATGAGTTATTTATAAGTGGTGATTAGAGAGAGCTTTTTTTTTATCATACTTCCTATCCCTAGTTCAGTAGTTTGGACCATCGGAAATAAACGTGAGACTTAAGTAGTTTGGAGATGGTGTAGCGACTACTCATTTAACTACTAGTCTACTATGCTTCATTATCGTTCTGACGTGTCAGGTGTGTTTTCTTTGGGCTATGGTACTTCTGATCTTATGGGTTTCTCCGTTCATCGATTACAGGCTTGGTAGTTTCCGTTTATTTTCATCAACTAGCTCGAGAGTTTTAACAAACACAAAAGAACACGTACGGAAATGTTCACGCAACCACACAGCTAGAAAGTTGCTGAACACATAGATATAGGGAAACGGTGTCAAGATCAGAACGACATATGTATGTTTTTTTATTATATATTTAACTGAGAGGCAGGATATGGACAATTGATTAATCGATTTGTTGAAATTAATGGTACTGTCGATCTGAGGCTCTGAGCCTTTCAACTGCCCCTTTCCAACACCTGCCATGTCTAGGCGATGACGACAGGCACGATCTTGAGAGGGACAGCCATGACATTGGCTGTCGTGAACTTCTCGCTCACGTCCAACTGCTCGGCGGACATGCCGTCCGGCAGGTGCCACTCGAACCCGTGCAACAGCGACGCCAGTATGAACGGCACCACACGCTCTGCCATCGGCACGCCGGGGCACACCCTTCGGCCAGACCCGAACGGGATGAACTCGTAGTCTTTCCCCCGGAAGTCTATCTCCATCGCCTCCTCCAAGAATCTCTCCGGCCGGAACTCCTCCGGCATCTCCCACGCCGCCTGGTCACGCATTATCGCCCATGCGTTGAAGATCACCGTGGAGCCCTTGGGCACCGCGTAGCCGGCGACCTCGACGCCGTCCTCCACGGCTTGGTGGGGCAGCAAGATCGGCGCCACGGGGTGCAGCCGCATCGCCTCCTTCATCACGGCATGGAGGTACGGCAGGCTCGCCGCGTCGGTCTCCTCGATTATCTCCTTGCCGCCGAGAGCGCCATTGATCTCGGCGCGCACCTTGCCCATGACTCTCGGGTTGCGGAGCAGCTTGGCCATTGCCCACTCCACTGTGATGGCAATCGTGTCGCTGCCGGCAGTGAAGACGTCGAACAGGATGGTCGTCACGTCCTCTCGGGTGATCTTGCCCGTGGACGTGAGCTCGAGGAGCGTGTCGAGGAAGTCACCCTGCTTGTCCATGGTGTGGGAGGCCTCGGCCAGCCGATAGTTGATGATATCATCCAAGACCCGGAAAACTTTCTTGACTTGCCTAGCCGCGTAACGCCGGCGTCCTTGCAGGTCAAGCGGCCGGAGGAACGGGAAGAGGTCGGAGACGTTCGGCTTCGCGATCAGCTCGACGAGGTCCTCCACGACGGCCCGTAGCCCCTGCGCCGACTCGGCGCCGACGTCGACGACGTCGACGGAGCAGAAGGAGCTCGACACGAGGTTGAGCACGCCGCCGTACAAGGCCTCGCCGACGAGCACCTCCCGGCCGGCGCGCCGGCGGAAGTAGCCCACCAGGTCGAGCACCTTGCGCTCTCGGACGCCGCGCGCCGCGGCGAGGCCCCGCGGGGCGAAGACGTGCGCGGCCACGACGCCGCGCAGGGGAGGGGAGTTTCAACGGTGTCACACTGTCACATGCCCACTTTGAATTCCGCTTGTGCTTCTGGTAGAATACGATTTGCCAACCATATGATTCACGCGGACGACCGAGCACATTAAAAATATTGTTTTTTTTTGATAGAATACGATTTACAAACTTCACAAAGACGATCCAAGCACATTAAAAATATTGTTTTTCTGATAGAATACGATTTGTCAACCATATAATTCACACAGGCGATCCAAGCGCATTTAAATACTCTCATATGTATACCGATAGAATATATCCCTTGTCTGAACAAGCTTAGCCACACAAATGGAGCGCGAGAGCTGGCTGCTGCTGGCGACGCTCGCCATCTCGCTCCTCTTCTACCTCGCCGGCCTTCGACGCCGTTCATCAGGCGCAGCTCGGCGGCCGCCCGGCCCCAGGCCGCTCCCGCTGATCGGCAACATCCTCGACCTCCGCGGCGCGGCAACCTCCACCACACGCTCGCCCGCCTCGCGCGCGCCCACGGCCCCGTCATGCGCCTCGACCTCGGCCTCACCGCGGCCGTCGTCATCTCCTCGCGCGGCGCCGCGGCGGAGGCCTTCACGCGGCACGACCGGCGGCTCGCGGCGCGGGCCGTCCCGGACGCCGCCCGCGCGCTCGGGTTCGCGGCGCGGTCCATGGTGTGGATGCCGAGCTCCGACCCGCGGTGGAGGATCCTGCGCGGCGTCGTGGCCGCGCACGCTTGCCTAGCCGCGTAACGCCGGCGTCCTTGCAGGTCAAGCGGCCGGAGGAACGGGAAGAGGTCGGAGACGTTCGGCTTGGCGATCAGCTCGACGAGGTCCTCCACGACGGCCCGTAGCCCCTGCGCCGACTCGGCGCCGACGTCGACGACGTCGACGGAGCAGAAGGAGCTCGACACGAGGTTGAGCACGCCGCCGTACAAGGCCTCGCCGACGAGCACCTCCCGGCCGGCGCGCCGGCGGAAGTAGCCCACCAGGTCGCGCACCTTGCGCTCGCGGACGCCGCGCGCCGCGGCGAGGCCCCGCGGGGCGAAGACGTGCGCGGCCACGACGCCGCGCAGGATCCTCCACCGCGGGTCGGAGCTCGGCATCCACACCATGGACCGCGCCGCGAACCCGAGCGCGCGGGCGGCGTCCGGGACGGCCCGCGCCGCGAGCCGCCGGTCGTGCCGCGTGAAGGCCTCCGCCGCGGCGCCGCGCGAGGAGATGACGACGGCCGCGGTGAGGCCGAGGTCGAGGCGCATGACGGGGCCGTGGGCGCGCGCGAGGCGGGCGAGCGTGTGGTGGAGGTTGCCGCCGCCGCGGAGGTCGAGGATGTTGCCGATCAGCGGGAGCGGCCTGGGGCCGGGCGGCCGCCGAGCTGCGCCTGATGAACGGCGTCGAAGGCCGGCGAGGTAGAAGAGGAGCGAGATGGCGAGCGTCGCCAGCAGCAGCCAGCTCTCGCGCTCCATTTGTGTGGCTAAGCTTGTTCAGACAAGGGATATATTCTATCGGTATACATATGAGAGTATTTAAATGCGCTTGGATCGCCTGTGTGAATTATATGGTTGACAAATCGTATTCTATCAGAAAAACAATATTTTTAATGTGCTTGGATCGTCTTTGTGAAGTTTGTAAATCGTATTCTATCAAAAAAAAACAATATTTTTAATGTGCTCGGGTCGTCCGCGTGAATCATATGGTTGGCAAATCGTATTCTACCAGAAGCACAAGCGGAATTCAAAGTGGGCATGTGACAGTGTGACACGTTGAAACTCCCCTCCCGATCCGGGTTCGAAGTACGGCACCTTCTTAGAATAAAGTCTGGTGGGAGTCTCTCACCACGATCGAGTTCTGTGACAGCGTGACACGTTGAAGATTGTGGGTGTTTGGCTAAAAAACGAAGGATGTACATTTATATCAGAAGGACAAGCGGAATTCAAAGTGGGCATGTGAAACCTTGAAGATTGTGGCGCTTGAAATTTTCAAGGTAGTTGTTATCTAATAGGCTTCCTCAATTATATTAATTTGTATTGTCAAACATAATACATATGCAAAAATTTATATACATATATGCACATCCATCCAAATGAATAATATATGCAACCTCCTGAGTATCTCTAAAACTAATTCAACTGATTTTGAGATTGACGAAGTCACTGGACGCAGCTCATCGTCGACAGTCACATTGTCTTCTACTAAAAAATAGCTCATAAAAATCTGAAATAAATCCCGAAAATACGAAGACATACGCAGAGTGAAGAACTCTCTAGTCTCTCCCCATACCAAAAGAATAAGTGTTTCTAGGAATTCTAAGACATTGGTAGATACATAAACAAGCCAAATTTAAAATCGGCATGGTGGCATGTTGCAGGTTGCGGCCTTGGAAATTTTCACTAAGTATGAGTGGTTATCATCTAATAAGCTTAGCATTTAATTGGGCATATTACTTTTTTGTTTATTGGTGCTTTTTGGGATAGCACGCGGAGGGTGAGATTATAATAGCTAATGTTTGGTGCATAGCTTATGCAAAGGCTCGAATAAAATATTCTTTTTCTATCCCTATTAAACACTCCATACAGAAAAATAAAGTATTTCTCGGAGTTCTAGGACAGATTGGTGGACCAGTAAAATGACCACGGTGTGATATTTTATTGAATTTAGATTTTAAAAAGGCCGTGTGTCTATTGTTGAAAGTGTACCGGTACTTTACATTTGCACCTATAACTTCAGCCGATGGACACTACACCAAAACGTATGCTAACTAAATACTATCTCTGTTTCAAAATGTAGGTCATTTGGTCCTTTTTACCATAAATTTAACCGCTCGTCTTATTTAAAAAAATTATAAAAATATAGTAAAATTTAAGGCATTTTTAAAGATTTTTATTAATAAAGCAAGCCATCACAAAAAATATGATAATTTGCAAAAAAAATTTGAATAAGGCGAGCGATCAAACTTAGAGTCAAAAAAGTCAAATAATCTATATTTTAGAATGGAGGGAGTATACTGGTGCGAATACTCACATTCACATATATGTAAACGTACCGGTGCATTTTCGAACCGATTAAAATAAATTTATAGTTATGCTAATCTATAATTGTACCTACACGTTTCTAAATTTTATCGTTTCGGCGTAATTTTTTACCGATTAGACCGTTGCAGTCAGCACACATGAAAATAATACACCAGTAGCAGTCTATCGCCTTCTCCGATGTAGGGATGTGAAATTGAGAATTGAGATACGGCTGGTGAAGTTGAACCGCTTCGTCTAACTAAATTAAAGGCCCATGCCATACAGTTATAAATATGTACTTTCTGATCTCGTTCTCGTTTAACTAGTCTCTATGATCTCGATTTATACATTATGCTCGGTCTCGCCATAAATCTCTCGCGCATGACTCCATCCATCCCCTCCTCATCGAGATGCCTACTATCGCTGGAGCTGGCGCGTCATGGCCACCATCCGAAATCCTCGAGATATACGTGTCTTGGCGTTAATAGAGTTGTCTTGGCTTACATCGAATGAAATCGTTATGATTCTTTGTGACCCTATTCTAAAAATGATTCTTTGTGACGGCGGGCTTCTACATGGCACATGTGCTCTGTAGCTACGACAACTGGAGATCGCCAAGGACGACGATGCCGGGGAAGGCTTCAACCTCTTCGTCAAGGTCGATGATCCAGATGACGTCAACAAGTTCGACGGCCCCTTTTAGACATAGTGGAATGAGCTCGTCGACTTCAGGCGGATTATATGAAGCTGGAGATTCTTAATGAGCACTGCTGCATAGAGAGAGCAGGCCGTCCTTGGCAACTATTTTAAGTACAATGATGAAGTGTGGTACCACGTGTTAGTGTGGTACCATGTTAATTATATATTATTGTTCTACCTAAACAATATACATTGCTCCCCCTCCCAACCCCCAACACAATGAAAAAGCTCAAATCAAACCTCCGGCATTCCTATGTGGAAGCCACATAGGACAATGGGGCTAGATTGACCCAAGAAGCAAAAAAAAATGATGGACTTAATTGGCCTTTTTGAAAGACGAGGGAGGAAAACTGAGCCTTTGGCCAAAGTTGAAGGACTGAATTAGCTATTCCGCCCTTACGATATCAAATTTCCCGCTCAAATTCAATTGTTCAGCGAATAGCTACAAATGATTGCTATAAATATTGGTTGCCACTGGGACAGCCCATTATGATTTGACCAAAGTTGAAGGACTGAATTAGCTATTCCGCCCTTACAATATCAAATTTTCCGCTCAAATTCAATTGTTCAAAGATTGCTATGAATTTTGGTTGCCACTAGGGCAACCCATTATGAGTTGAAACTATTTCTCTTTGCTATTGTTGCATGGTCACTGTGGACTGTGACATAAGATGGCGATTGAACATATGTTTTTGCTATCACCTAGCTTTCTTGTGTACAATATGGGCGTGATTGGTAGGGTGGGCTAGATTTGGCCCAGCTAGCATTGATGCAGGGCCAGCCAAGGCCAGGCCTGCGCTGGCCACAGACCTTTGATTGGTAGGATGGAGAAGTCACTTCTGGCTCGCGCTAGCTCGTGATTGGTAGCCTGCACAAGCCTGTGGGCTGCATTGCGAAATGCGGGGAGCGGTTGATTGGTAGCCCGCACAGGGTCGGTCCATGGACCTCTTGCACACGGTGGGTGACTTACCGCAAGGGCTAATAAGCCAAAGGGTCGGGCGGAGGGGTCGTGCGGTTACTTATCTTCTTCCATTCACCACCACCCGCTCTTCGTCTTCCTCGTCTGCACCGCCGCTTCATCGCCGACCACTGACGAGATGGCTCGGGGTAAGGGCGGAGGGGATCGATCCGAGGGGAAGGGAGCCCGCCATGGCCGTCCAAGCTCTTAGCACTCCATGGAGGTGAGTTCTGCTGCGGCCATCTTTGCCCTTTGCTCGGAGGGAACCCCATGCATGGCGTGCGTGATGACCAAGGTCGCCAAGAAAGGGAATCAAGAGAGAGACTGATACTAGGAGATGGACCCATTCCTCCACCATCCTACCTCGCCGCAGGAAGAGGAAGACGAGACCGCCCTCCTTCAAGCTTGCATCGATGGCGACGGCGGATGGGAGGCGCAGGTGAGCGAGGGCGAGCGAGAGGAGAAGGCGAGAGGCTACGCCGGCGGAGGCGGGCAAAAATGAGCACAGTAAACCCTAGCGGGCGGTGACAGTCGCGTTATATACGGTGGCCAGTCGGGTGCGGTGCTGCATAACGTGGGCCCACCACATTTGGCCCGCGCGGGCGCAATGCAGGCTGCATAAGCTGGGAATGCGGCCGTCTCGCGTTCCCGCTTATGCAGGCCGTACCGGCCGTTTTGGCCCTTCGGGGCCTGGCTAACGGGCCGCCCAGGAAACCAATCAACCCGGACCTGCACTATGTGATGAGGACATGACACACATGCATATGTATATGAATGGTGCATGGAGTGGAGAAGAAGAAGACCAACAAGGTTTTACAAGTCAACAAGAAGGCACAAGATTAATCCGATTCGAGTCCCCAAGGTGAAGGCCCAAAGAAAGTCAAGTTCGAGTCCGTCTCGGAGTCCAGGAGCAGCCCGCACGAAATTGGTCGCCCAGGTCGCATACGAGCTCAGTTTTTGATGTTCTACATATGGTTGGAAAGCTAACGAGATAAGCTTTCCAATGGCACCGGTCCCACCTCAAAATTCGATCTGAGTCATCGGGAATCAATGAAACAATTTGACATCCAGAATCTGTCTCGGTGCTGCGTCGCCGTATTTTGGCCTTTGGGCCACATATTGTGTTAGAGCCCATTAGTGGGGGCGCCCCAAACCCTAGCTTTCAACTTAGTATAAACAAAAAGTATCAGGCAGCAAGTATGAACATCCTGTTGTCTGGATTGTTTTGTTGCTCAGCAGTTGGTGATCGTTTATCGGTTTGTAGAACCCCAACTTTCGATCTTAATTATACATCTGCAGTGTCACTTCATTTGAGAGCTGCGTTCTTTCGAGTTCTTGCTTGTGTTCTTCGTTTCGCAGGCAGGGATTAGCCTTCTCGGCGAGGTCAACCGGGTTGTGACACGGTTGAAAACCAAAGGAGTCGTGGTGCTAAGATTGCAGGGTTCGAGTTTGCTGACTTGAAGCCGGATCGGTGTGTTGGGCTCCGCCTAAAACGAATTATCCTTCACCTGACGGAAGATCGGGCACCCCAGTCCCCATCACTATGGAAGCCTGGCTAGGGTGTTGTGCACCCTACCAATCAGGCCCTATATGTCTTTCATGCAGATGTGGCGAACATGGCCGCGGGCGGAACTAGGTGAGCGTAACACGCAGCGCATGGTGGGCTGGGCCAGGCTAAGCCAGCCTGCATAGCGCGCGCGTTTCCGGCTGGCCAGGCTAGCGGGCCTTTTTGCGTTGCTGGAGCCTAGCTTAGAGGCCTGTCCAGCCATCCAAACACAAAAAGAGCCCTCCATTCCACAAGTCTGTCTAGGGTCCTGTGCAGTACTGCCTCTAAAGCATTCCACAAGTCTGTTTGTTGTATTAGCTTACTTTCATCTTCCTGTTCTTTTGGAGTCATCTTTGTCATTCATGTATGTAAAGCTGGACTCCCAGCGTTAAACTGGCCGTAGCATCTCTCTATGGTTTCTATAAAAGCAGGAAACCTTTGAGAAAAAAACGGCACCATCAATTTGTACCTTTATTTGCAATTGAACCTAGTACACAAACACAACTAGGTTCTCACAATAGGCACTGCCCTAAGCGGGACGGCCAGTACATTCACAGTTGTAAACTTCTCGCTCAAGTCCAATTCCTCCGCGGATACACCCTCGGGCAGGCGCCAGTCGATCCCGTGGAGCAACGATGCTAACATGTGCGGCACAACACGCTCTGCCATGGGCAGGCCAGGGCACAGCCTTCGACCGGCTCCAAACGGGATGAACTCAAAGTCCTTCCCCCTCAACTCCACACTGTCCAAGAACCGTTCCGGCATGAACTCCTCCGGCCTCTCCCACACCACCGGATCCCGCATGATCGCCCAGGCGTTGAAGATCACGGTGCTTCCCTTGGGCACCGCGTACCCGCCGATCTCGACGCCGTCCTCCACGGCCAGATGGGGCAGCAGTATCGGCGCCACCGGGTGCAGCCGCATCGCCTCCTTCACCACGGCCTGCAGGTACGGCAGCCTCGCCACGTCGGGCTCCTCGACGGTTTCTTTGTCGCCGAGAGCGCCCTCCAGCTCCACGCGCACCTTGCCCATGGCGCCCGGGTTCCGGAGGAGCTCCGCCATTGCCCACTCAACCGTGATCGCGATGGTATCGCTCCCGGCGGCGAAGACGTCGAACAGAATGGTCGTCAGGTTGTCACGGGCCACCTTGCCCGCGGACAGGAGCTCGAGGAGCGCGTCGAGGAAATCGCCGTGCGTGTCCCCGGACGATGAGGCCTCGGCTAACCGGCGGTCGATTATGCCATCCAAGAAGCGGAAGATCTCCTCGTAGTGCCGGGATGTCCGGCGCCGCCGTCCCTGCAGGTCGAGCGGCCGGAGGAAAGGGAAGACGTCGGAGACGTTCGGCTTCGAGATCGCCTCGATGATGGCTTCCACGAGCTCCCGCAGCCCCTGCGCCGACTCGGC
>OAMR01000231.1:1766760-1793553 GCA_900205405.1 Echinochloa crus-galli | reverse complement strand
GTTCTTACCTACCACGGGGAGAATTTTTTTTTTCTAGGAGATCCGTCTGCCTTGCTGGCTGTTTAGACTGAAACTTTGCAAATCGAAAGGGTTGGCTAGTGATGGGTTTGGTTCAATCTGCTAGAAACAAACAGGTGGTTTAGCTTGCAGCTACGCGGTTTAGCAAGATAGATGGAAGAAAGAACTAGACGCCGTCCTGTCTCCTGCAAGCATATGCGTTTTTGCGGTTAAACGTGGTGTTAAGGTCTTGATTCGCCAAGTCGTTGCTGAAGTAGTGCTCGTAGGGTCATAGCCTCATACTGCTTTTGAGTTTTGACTTCCCGCAGTTGATATGTCCGTCAAAGATTACTCAACTGTAGCAGGCCATTTAGTGAGGCTGTGAAACTGCAATGCGCTTATGTCAAGTAGTAATTCCCAGTCTACGAAGCCGGTCCTGAGCTTTAAACAAGCAAGTAAATACTCCACGGCGGTGCGTTTCCATGGCTGAATTTTGCAGTTCTTATTAGTGCACTGCACAGAGGATGCACAAAGATAAATAGATAACGTCTTTGAATGATCTGTGTTAAAACTTGAAAGATCTTTTTCTTTTGCGGGTGTTAGCCTTTGGAACCGACTAGCTGGCAATTTTAACGGCTTATTGTTGCATGGAGCGCTTCCATGGACCGATGGACGGTTAATCTTTGTATGGAGGACGGAAAACATGGCTCGTTATGCCCCTCTAGTTGTATGTACAGTGCATGTGCTCCGCACAAATAGAAGTACAGCTTTGCTCCACTCAAACTGAAAGGAATTGTGCTCCACTCAAACTGGAATACAATAATTTCTGTGGATGTACTTAACAAGAATTATTGGTATATCAAAGGTTGAGACATGGAACTTTTCCTTTTTGCGTCACATATAGCTGGCTACATGTTACTTCATATGATTATTAGAAATCCTATATTGCTGCAAAAGGAAAGAAAAGAAGGCAATTGCTCTGTATCTGTCTGTGTATTTAATTAAGCTCATTCGCTTGATAGTGGATCCACGCATGTTTCCATTTGCCTTTTTTCCTTCCTGTTCAAAGTATTCAGAACTGTGCTGCACGGCACCATGGGCACGTTTGGTTCTTGCCCAGGAGAACCACGCCAACGCAGGGCGCGCCAACAATTTGGCGAGAGATTTTGCCGCCGTCGTCTCGCCCGCGCGTGGACGCAAAATAGAACTAGTGCTAGCTTGGATATGCGGGCACGCCAAATCATGGGCGCAAAACCAAATGCACGCCATCGGTTGTCTGGGCACGCCAATTTTGGCACGGCTGGCTTTGGCGTGGAACCAAACGTGCCCAAGATCTCTAACAAAAAAAATTTAGACTAATCAACTGATTATATAGATCAGTTGATAAGGTTTCTTATGATGGAACTATACTCATTTGGATCCAATTTCCCGACTCGGCACGGATGTTCATAATTTTTCTAAACTAAATCTAGAATTTAATCGGCACTATTTTTTCAACGGGCGATGCGCTTGTTATTAACGGTGAGACTCTTACGATAACTTTATTAATTTTAAAAATTGATGAATTTACTTATATGTATTCATAAATATTAGTGTGTGTATATCTCACGTATACTGCCCTAAGCGGGACGGCCAGTACATTTACCGTAGTAAACTTCTCGCTCAAGTCCAATTCCTCCGCGGATACACCCTCGGGCAGGCGCCAGTCGAGCCCGTGTAGCAACAATGCTAACATGTGCGGCAAAACGCGCTCTGCCATGGGCAGGCCAGGGCACAGCCTTCGACCGGCTCCAAACGGGATGAACTCAAAGTCCTTCCCCCTCAACTCCACACTGTCCAAGAACCGTTCCGGCATGAACTCCTCCGGCCTCTCCCACACCACCGGATCCCGCATGATCGCCCAGGCGTTGAAGATCACGGTGCTTCCCTTGGGCACCGCGTACCCGCCGATCTCGACGCCGTCCTCCACGGCCAGATGGGGCAGCAGTATCGGCGCCACCGGGTGCAGCCGCATCGCCTCCTTCACCACGGCCTGCAGGTACGGCAGCCTCGCCACGTCGGGCTCCTCGACGGTTTCTTTGTCGCCGAGAGCGCCCTCCAGCTCCACGCGCACCTTGCCCATGGCGCCCGGGTTCCGGAGGAGCTCCGCCATTGCCCACTCAACCGTGATCGCGATGGTATCGCTCCCGGCGGCGAAGACGTCGAACAGAATGGTCGTCAGGTTGTCACGGGCCACCTTGCCCGCGGACAGGAGCTCGAGCAGCGCGTCGAGGAAGTCGCCGTGCGTGTCCCCCGGCGATGAGGCCTCGGCTAACCGGCGGTCGATTATGCCATCCAAGAAGCGGAAGATCTCCTCGTAGTGCCGGGATGTCCGGCGCCGCCGTCCCTGAAGGTCGAGCGGCCGGAGGAAAGGGAACACGTCGGAGACGTTGGGCTTCGCGATCGCCTCGACGATGGCTTCCACGAGCTCCCGCAGCCCGTGCGCGGACTCGGCGCCCACGTCGACGACGTCGACGGAGAAGAAGGCGCCGGACACGAGGTTGAGCACGCCGCCGTACACGGCGTCGCCGACGTCCACCACGTTCCCGGCGCGGCCGCGGAGGTACCGCACCAGGTCCCGCACCTTGCGCTCGCGGGCGCCGCGCGCCGCGGCGAGCCCGCGCGGGGAGAAGACGTGCGTGGCCACGACGCCGCGCAGGGCCTTCCACCGCGGGTCGGAGCTCGGGAGCCAGATCATGGAGCGGTCGGAGAACCCCGCGGGGCCCCGGACGGCGTCCGGGACGGCGCGCGCGGCGAGGCGCCGGTCGTGCCTCGTGAACGCCTCCCTCGCGGCGTCGCGCGAGGAGACGACCACCGAGGTGGTGAGCCCCAGCTGGAGGCGCATGACGGGGCCGTGGGCGCGCGCGAGGCGAGCGAGGGTGTGGTGGAGGTTGCCGCCGCGGAGGTCGAGGAGGTTGCCGATGAGCGGGAGCGGCCTGGGTCCGGGCGGCAGCCGTCGAGTGCCCGCCGTGCCGCGTCTTAGGCGACTAAGGTAGTAGAGGAGCGACACGGCGAGCGTCGCCCATAGCAGCCAGAGCTCGCTAGCCATTTGTGAGGCACGTACTGAGGCGTACGGAGTAGTAGAGAAAGAACACATCCCGTTTATATCAAGCTATGCAGATGCCGTGCCATCATGTGCTTCCGGAATTCTCGCATGTCTTCATGTGTTGGAGACAAAATTGTAGACAAGGACTGAAGTGGCTGGAAATGCTTATCATTATGTGCCAGATATATCCTGAGATGTCAGTGTACTGTACCGTATGGAACTGTTGGAGATTTTTTGCAACTTAGTATATCTGTAGTTCACAAGTTAAAGATATCATGCCTAAAGGTCTCTACATGGTATGCGCCTTCATCATACTTTCACTATCCAACTAGGGCACGTTTGGTTCTTGCCCAGGAGAACCACGCCAACGCAGGGCGCGCCAACAATTTGGCGAGAGATTTTGCCGCCGTCGTCTCGCCCGCGCGTGGACGCAAAATAGAACTAGTGCTAGCTTGGATATGCGGGCACGCCAAATCATGGGCGCAAAACCAAATGCACGCCATCGGTTGTCTGGGCACGCCAATTTTGGCACGGCTGGCTTTGGCGTGGAACCAAACGTGCCCAAGATCTCTAACAAAAAAAATTTAGACTAATCAACTGATTATATAGATCAGTTGATAAGGTTTCTTATGATGGAACTATACTCATTTGGATCCAATTTCCCGACTCGGCACGGATGTTCATAATTTTTCTAAACTAAATCTAGAATTTAATCGGCACTATTTTTTCAACGGGCGATGCGCTTGTTATTAACGGTGAGACTCTTACGATAACTTTATTAATTTTAAAAATTGATGAATTTACTTATATGTATTCATAAATATTAGTGTGTGTATATCTCACGTATGTATGTAACAATAAGTCAAATTATGCCAGGGCGTTTGTCTTACAGCTAGAGTCTACCTTACCGCTTTTGTGGTATAGCCACCGCACCAGCTTCGAACTGTTGTTGCAGGCTTGCAGCTTGAAGTGGCACTACTGTTCCCACTAGAGACCACTGAGCAACGGGCGGCGGAAAGGTATTTGACTTTTTTTTTCAATCCACGATTCTATCTATCAGTAGAAGAAATACAGAAATGAGACGGAAAGTTACGGAAACGGATGAGAGTGTTTTCAGTTTAACCGAGATAGGCCCATGTCAACGGCCCAATCCCTCTTAATCCCTCCAGTCCTCGACCCAACAGTAGAGGCCCAAGAACCCTACTTGCTTGACCAACAGTCGCGCGTCCAACGGTAAGACGGTCCAAATCCTGGTACTTTTTTCTGGAATTTATCAGGATTTACAGGCGCGGGTAAGCAAATTTATCGGCGCTATGCGTTAAGTAGTAAGCGGCGTTCCCGTCGACAACGAGGCACCAATAGTAACTTCGGGAATCTCCAGATCTGCCGGTGCTCTGCTCAGTCCTTCGGAGGTGCTCATAGGGGTAGGGTTTGTGTACGTATATTCATAGTGTGCATACGTGTGTGAGCGTTTGCGTTGTACTGTTTAATTAAAAAAAGTCCCGTCGTGCGTTCCTAAAAAAAAAAGTCCCGCCTCAGGCTGGGGCTCCGTGCGCAAACCATACGCAAGTTGCAAAACCAGGGTCCCTAACAAAGTCAGGATCTTTGCGTGGCTGTTTTTCAAGGACCGACTAAGCACCCGTGCAGCATACTTTCTTTGCATACACAAGCAATGCCCAATTTTGGAGCAAATTAAATTTGCATGCTTGATGCTGCTGTATTGGACCCCTTGAACGACCTATGGATGGCTGCCGTCCCGTTCAATCTACGTGGCGAGAATCTATAACAACTATATAATTAATACCCACTAACTATCCATGGCTGACTTCTCTCAACTCTCAGGTATGCCACGTCATCCTTGCATCATCCCACTCACCCCCGCCGCCCCCTCCGCCTCCCTGCCTTCTCCCATGCCTCGAAGGCCGCCGAATCCCGCCGCTGCCTCCTCACCTCCTGCCGCCGTCCCCTCACCTCCACGCCCGCTGCACCTTCTCTGTCCCCTCGCCTCCACACCTCCTCTCCTTCCCACCGCCGCCACTCACACGTCCCCATAAAACTGACCCCTGCGATCGACAAATCCAACCACGGCTCATCATCCACCTCCCCCGTCGCCTCTCCTTGCCCCTGCGCAGTGCAGCCGGCCGCCGCCGCCGCCGCGACAGATCGCATTGCGCTGCTGCCGAGCTCTGTCGTCACCTCCTCCCCCACTCCTGCCACGCCGGCCCCTCCCCTCCCTCCAGCGGCAGCGCGCGGGCGGCGAGCGCCGGAGGCAGCCCGGTGTCCGGCATGAACTCCTCCGGCCTCTCCCACACCACCGGATCCCGCATGATCGCCCAGGCGTTGAAGATCACGGTGCTTCCCTTGGGCACCGCGTACCCGCCGATCTCGACGCCGTCCTCCACGGCCAGATGGGGCAGCAGTATCGGCGCCACCGGGTGCAGCCGCATCGCCTCCTTCACCACGGCCTGCAGGTACGGCAGCCTCGCCACGTCGGGCTCCTCGACGGTTTCTTTGTCGCCGAGAGCGCCCTCCAGCTCCACGCGCACCTTGCCCATGGCGCCCGGGTTCCGGAGGAGCTCCGCCATTGCCCACTCAACCGTGATCGCGATGGTATCGCTCCCGGCGGCGAAGACGTCGAACAGAATGGTCGTCAGGTTGTCACGGGCCACCTTGCCCGCGGACAGGAGCTCGAGCAGCGCGTCGAGGAAGTCGCCGTGCGTGTCCCCCGGCGATGAGGCCTCGGCTAACCGGCGGTCGATTATGCCATCCAAGAAGCGGAAGATCTCCTCGTAGTGCCGGGATGTCCGGCGCCGCCGTCCCTGCAGGTCGAGCGGCCGGAGGAAAGGGAACACGTCGGAGACGTTCGGCTTCGCGATCGCCTCGACGATGGCCTCCACAAGCTCCCGCAGCCCCTGCGCCGACTCGGCGCCCACTTCGACGACGTCGGTGGAGAAGAAGACCCCGGACACGAGGTTGAGCACGCCGCCGTACACGACGTCGCCGACGTCCACCACCGTCCCGGCGCGGCCGCGGAGGTGCCGCACCAGGTCCCGCACCTTGCGCTCGCGGGCGCCGCGCGCCGCGGCGAGCCCGCGCGGGGAGAAGACGTGCGTGGCCACGACGCCGCGCAGGGCCTTCCACCGCGGGTCGGAGCTCGGGAGCCAGATCATGGAGCGCTCGGAGAACCCCGCGGGGCCCCGGGCGGCGTCCGGGACGGCGCGCGCGGCGAGGCGCCGGTCGTGCCTCGTGAACGCCTCCCTCGCGGCGTCGCGCGAGGAGACGACCACCGAGGTGGTGAGCCCCAGCTGGAGGCGGAACCCGTGGCCAATCCGCCGCCTCTCCTTGCCCCGGCGAAGTGCATCCGGCCGCCGCCGCGGGACATGCCAAGCCCCGGGCGCCGTGCACCGCCCCGACCGCCGCGCAGGGAAGCTCTGCGGGCCGCCGCGCGGGGAGGGGGCGAGGCAACAGAGGAGGAGGAGGAGGAGCTCCCACTGGCGACGGCGACGGTCTCCGCCGCGACGGCGGGGAGAGCGAGGCCTGAGAGGAGCGAGCGAAGCAGGCCGCCGCGCGGGGTGGGGGCGAGGTAGCAGACGAGAGGAGCGAGCGAAGCAGAGGAGAGTGGGAAGCGGGGGAGGGGAGGCGCTGCACGCACGGGAAGGAGTGGGTGGTTTTACTACCATGCTCATGGACCGTCGGATCCTCACGAACGGCTGCAATTGCCTCGCATTAGGGTTTTCGCGGGGCAGGCCGGGCCGCGCCGTAGCTGGGCCATCAGTGGGTCGCGGAGCAAGCCGCATGAGCGCTGCGCATGTGGGTTGGGCTGGGCCGTTAGCAGGCCACCTTTACTCCATACTTTTAAGTTTTTACCCAGTGTTTTGATAAGTATTTGATTTTTATTAGTCTGTAATCCCTCCGTTTATCAATTAAACATTGTATCATGATCATACTCAATATTAATTACAGAATAAAATATAATTTATCTTCGTATAAAAAGTCTAAATCTTCACTCACCTTTTCAAGTGCATCAAATAATTATAACCCTAAAGTTTTTCAAGTTCATCAAATAATCATAGAAAAAATTAGCAAAATATCCCGCAGTAAAGCGCGGGAAATTTACCTAGTATAATTTAGACACATGGAATCACCGTTCTGTCTCTGTGACTCATAAAGTCATAAGAGAGAAATACGCCACTGGAGTTTGTAGTGAGCTCCTGTATCCCGAATGCTTCTTCCACGGGGCTTGGAGGTTGTCGTTTATTTTCAATCAAATAGGGGGTGCCTCCCCCTATTTTCATTAAAAAAAATGAGCCAATTTAATTTATTGCTGTAATATTTGCTGCTCGTGATATTATTGCTTCTTACTTGCTACCTCTGTTCCAAAATATAGATCGTTTGATTTTTTATCATAAGTTTAACAGCTCGTCTTATTTAAAAAATTTATGAAAACATAGTCAAATTTAAGGCATTTTTGAAGATTTTTATTAATAAAGCAAGCCAAAAAAATACGATAATTTGCACAAATTTTGAATAAGACGAACGGCCAAACTTAGAGTCAAAAAGTTAAACGACCTATATTTTAGAACGGATGGAGCATATGACAATGTGCGTCAAATTTATACTCTCCTCATGATATGAATATGTCAAATATTAATTTGATTCGTTTTTGGTATCTGGATCATGCCACAACGTACAGAAATCTTCCAAAAACATATGTAGAGACATCATACATGAACTCCTATTGTACTGGTTTATTCCGAGCATAAACAAGACAACACCTTGGCATGCATTATATATGGGGATTCTCATAGAGAACTTTTTAGAGAGTGCATAAAGAAACCGCGGTTGCAGATGCTTAGTTACAACGATCAAATCAGGGCTATCGATCCTCTAAACAGCTTACTTTAAACGACGTATATTCGAGAACGGATGTAGTACAGTGAAATAAGATTATGGGATACGTAATAGATAGCTAGGTTATTACAACGGGCCGGGCACGGCCCTAAGTGGAACGGCGAGCACATTTGCAGTGGTGAACTTCTCGCTCACGTCCAATTCCTCGGCGATCACGCCGTCCGGCAGGCGCCACTCGAACGCGTGCAACAGCGACGCCAGTATGAGCGGCACCACGCGCTCCGCCATGGGCACGCCGGGACACAGCCTCCGGCCGGACCCGAACGGGATGAACCTGAAGTCCTTCCCTCTGAACCCCGTCTTCTCGTTCTCCTCCCCTCCCAAGAATCGCTCCGGGACGAACTCGTCGGGCCTCTCCCACGCCGCCGGGTCCCGCATTATCGCCCAGGCGTTGAATATCACCGTGCAGCCCTTGGGCACGGCGTAGCCGCCGACCTCGACGCCGTCCTCCGCCGCCTGGTGCGGCAACAGTATCGGCGCCACCGGGTGCAGCCGCATCGCCTCCTTCACCACCGCCTGGAGGTACGGCAACCCCGCCGCGTCGGGCTCCTCGACGCGATCCTTCCCGCCGAGAGCGCCGTGGATCTCCGCGCGCAGCCTGGCCATGGCGCTCGGGTTGCGGAGGAGCTCCGCCATCGCCCACTCCACGGTGATCGCGATGGTGTCGCTCCCGGCGGCGAAGACGTCGAACATGATGGTCGTCACGTTGTCACGAGCGATCTTGCCCGCGGACAGAAGCTCCAGGAGCGCGTCCAGGAAGTCACCACCATGTCGCATGTCCTTCGGCTTCGATGAAGATGATGACGACGACGACGACGCGGGTGCCATCAGCCGCCTGTCAATGATGTCATCCAAGACGCGGAAGACCTTGCGGAACCGCCGGGCCGTCCAGCGCCGCCACCCTTGCAGGTCGACACGTTGGGCTTGGCGATCGCCTCGACGATCTCCTCCACGAGCTCCCGGAGCCCCTGCGCCGACTCCGCGCCGGCGTAGTCGACCACCTCGGCGGAGAACAGGGCGCTCGACACGAGGTTGAGCACGCCACCGTACACGGCGCGGCCGACGTCGACAACCTCCCGGCCGCGCGTGCTGGCCGTCAGGTAGTAGAGGAGCGAGACGCC
The DNA here is from genome assembly GCA_900205405.1 of Echinochloa crus-galli. Classification (NCBI taxonomy): domain Eukaryota; kingdom Viridiplantae; phylum Streptophyta; class Magnoliopsida; order Poales; family Poaceae; genus Echinochloa; species Echinochloa crus-galli. The sequence goes on along the minus strand of OAMR01000231.1, from coordinate 1,784,439 downwards.
GAGCGCCGCCCATAGCAGCCAGAGCGCGTGCTCCATTAGTTGTGTGGCGTGCGCGAGCTTTCCCCGGAGAGAATCCGTCCGTCTATCTATTTATGGGCATGTATGTATGTATGTAGTTGAGAGCTTGTGCGGAATTCAAAGATCTCAAAGCAGTTTTCACAAAACAAAACAAAAAACTCAAAGCCGTCGAGCAGTAGCAACCACATTTGACTAGGGCACAAGGCTAATGATGTACGTCGTGACATCGCAAATAAGAACATGCGGAAACTCTCAAGGTGTTTCTACACAAGAGGCACACTCCACCTTGTGATCTTATTTCCCTTCTTCCAATTCGTGTCCTCATGGAGAAAACTGCTAAGTCCTCTTCTCTCCGAAGCGTAGAGCACCTGACGTTCACTCGTTGCGGACGTTGTGTAAAGTAGGATGAAATCGGTCGGAAACGATCGAAAATTTTCATTATCATTTCCTAACTATATCTTTTTACTCGGAAACGAAAATGGAAACGATAAGTTCGGAAACGATATCGATAACAGAAAAGTCGATATATCGGAAACGAAAATGTCGAAAATCTCAAATCGAAAACTTTATAGGCCAATTTCAACAACGAACATTACTACATATTTATATATCATTTATGCATGTACATCAAAAGATAAAAAACAATGGAGCTATGTAGGGTGGCGATTCATTTTCATTTGCGACAAAGAAAATTTAGGCGAACTAGAAGGGATAGCTGTGTATTTTGGACCTCAATGATTTAACTGGGCCGAATTCGGAATTCCAATGAAAAATTTTCGATTAATTCGGTCGATAGAGCTATTCGGCGGTATAAATCCAATATCGTTTCCGTATCGTATTCCAACCTTTACCGTTTCCATTTCATCGGAACGAAAAAATCTCGAAAACGAAGCTCGATCGATCAGGAATTTCCGTAATCGTTTTCATCCCTAATGTCAAGTACTCGAGTCAAGAATTTGGAGTCTCCCAAGCGCCCAAACTGATGGTCGGTCTTTCGTTTGACGGCCATGTCGTAGAGGCACAAAACATGTGGGCATTCGTGTGAAAATTTGAAACTCAACCCAGGCCACATCCAAGGTCGGGCTCTCGTGAACCTCAGGACCCAAACCCGGTTAACACTACCAAAGAAATCCATCATCCGCCCCCTCTATATGCCTCGATGCACTTAAGAACCGGTGCTAATGCAACATTAGCACCGGGCGTAAAATTGGAATGCCCCCGGGACCCTTTAGTACCGGTTGGTAACACCAACTGGTGCTAAAAGTCCCCTTTAGCACCGGGTGGTGTTAAGACCCGGGACTAAAGGGTCCCCCTCCTTCAGCACCGGGTGATGTTACGACCCGGTGCTAAAGGGTGGTGTTAAAGGGTGACCCTTTAGCACCGGGTGATGTTACGATCCGATGCTAAAGGTCCTTTAGCACCGGTTCATAAATACGACCCGGTGTTAATGGGGTGTCACATGCTACATTAAAAGAAACGCATCTTCTATCCTATCATGTGCGCTGCGTAGGTGAGATGGTTAGGTGGGCGCGTGCGAGGCAAGAGGTCTCGAGTTCGAATCCCGCAAGTCCGCAACACGTAAATATGCAAATATTTTTAGCTAGTGCTCCACCTTTAGCACCGGTTATTTGACCCTAAAAGGGCTTCCCGGTTATTTGACCCTAAAAGGGCTTCCCAACCGGTGCCAATATCCATCTTTCTCGTAGTGTAACTCGATTCTGCATGTCTGCTCGTTTTCCAAGTTTGCTCAGTTTTGTGCTGCAACGCAAATGCGCCGTGCAGTAAGTTACAAGTACACGTGGATAGATTTATGCAACCACTATCCGAATATGTGACATTAGCACCGGTTGGGAACTCCATTTGGCATCAGGGTTTTCAACCGGTGCTAAAGGTGCCGAGTCTTATAAAGAGTGCGGATGTGAAGTTTTCTGGTAATGAACAAAGCATGGGTTCAGCAAAGAAGTTTCAACACTTTATCCAACCAATTTCCAACCCCAAAAGGAACTCAACCAAACTACAGGAGCAAAATGGCACGTATGGAATCGGTATTTTATATTATCTCCATGTGCTGCATTTTCCTGAGCAGAACTTTGAGAACTGAGACGTGATGAGTTATACCCATTCCCAGGTATAACTTGCAAGCTGCAGCTCCAAAAGCTTCACGCTACTTACAATCTACTCGCTTTTGAGCATACAGAAAGCAGTTAACACTGAATTTTGAAAACAACAAATGAGTTGAAAATCTTGAAAAGACAACATAAATTGTTTTCCCTTGACGAGCGTAAACATATTCAGTCATTAAAGGTGTGTTTGGTTGGGAGTAGGACGGAACATAGTCATAGCAGCCAGAGCGCCGGCTCATTTGTGATCTCGTGCGGCTTGCGTGTGCTGTATCTATTTATCTCTATCTCTAATTATAAAGCAGGATTGATTCCACGGTACGTGATTCTGCGGTACGTTATAGTTTTTATAATAAAGATCCTAAAAATTCTATTATTAACCCGTAGTCCTTTTTCTGGACCTATACAGTTTCCTTCATCGTTCGCGAAGTGCTTCTGTTTGTTGGTCATAGACTTCGTAACTGATTATTTACTATCCAAATCCGATACGTTTCTGTGTTTTCCAATCAAAAAATAAGGATATAGTTTATTTATTTCTCTAATTTGATGGCTCCGTCAGCAATTTAGTTCATGATGGCCCGTCTCTCTCCGTACGAGAGCCCCACCGGGCGATCGCCGGAGAAGACGGCGCGGAGGAATTCCGGCGAGGGAAATGGTACTCCGCAGACAGCAGGGGCCCCCGAACCGGTGCACGATGGACGCGGTGCAGCTTCGTCATCACGCGACATTTCGGGAGAGTGCTCGCCCCACCTACCCCCACTGACTCCTGGGGCAGGGTTGGCAGAGAGATGGCCGCGGCTCGAATGGAGAGGTGAGCCCTCCCACCCATCTCGGTCGCACTCGTCCTCTTCCCCATCCCCAGAGCAGTTCGCAGGGGAGACAAACCCCACCCCGAACTCCGGGAACCCTTCGTGTTCACCGGCAGGGAGGCGTGGGATTGCTCCGCGTGAGAGCCCTTTGTGCTTTCATAGCGGAGAAGAGGATCCAGATCTTGCCGAGAGACTCGAGCATATTTGGGGAAGGAGCCGATTGGTGGGTGAATGTGAAATTGTTCCAGCCCCAATTAACCCTAGGCACGGGGAGTTGGGGGGAAATTCCGGCCCGAGATCCCTAGAGTGGACGACGCTTGGAGGGGATTCAAGGTCTTTTGCACAAGTTGTGAAGTCCCGGCCGAAGAAATCCTTGATGGCTGACAGAGGACGATTTCCTGGAAGGTGGGATGGCCGCGGGGGTCGTTAGGGAAGAGGTGGTGGAAGATTTGAGAACAATCAGTATGGGGGAGGATTCAATCGTGGAGGTTATGGGAGAGGATACAACAGAGGTGGTTATGGGAGAGGAAGGGCGGGGAACAAGCAGTGGGAAGATTGGGATGAAGGATCTCATCTCAATCGTAACAACCAGTTTGACCTGAGGAACAATCTGAAGCTGAACAACAATAACAATTTGAATAGAGAGGGCCAGGAACAGAGTGGTGGAAGTGGCAAGATGCAAGAGGAGGCCTCACAATCACACAACCAGAAAGAAAGTGCTGCTGGGGGACAGGGAGAAAATGCAGAGAGGGAAGAACAAGAGGCACATAAAGGACCTGATCTGAAGGAGGGGAGGCAGAACTATCCTGGGGGATGTACAAGGTGTGGGAGAGTTGGGCATTCAGCAGAGGATTGCAACAATCCTGTGCTGTGCTCTAAATGTCACAAGGAGGGACATGTGGCAAGAGTATGTGCGGAATTGCAGCCTTGGGATCATATTGCTCCTTTATGTGGGTTTGCAGCTCCTGGTCAAGGCTTCTTCTTCATTCATAGTACTGGGGAGGAGGAGGGAGTCAAGGAAATGACTAATTGTGCCTTAATTACAATCACAAAAGGCTCTGTTACTGCCAGGCAGCTAGAGAATGAGTTCACAGCACAAGCAGGTCCAGGGTCGAAGTGGAGATGGTATGCTAAGAAAGTGTCAGAGAATTGCTTCCAAATGAGGTTCCCAACTGAGAAAAAAGTGGATGAGTTATCCTTTTTTGCTGAAATGCAAATGAGATTTGTGCCTGATGTCTCATTTAAAGTGGAAAAGTGGAGCCCAAGTATTGGAGCTAAAGCTGAAATGCAGTCAGCATGGTTTAGAATTAAAGGTATACCCATTGAAAAGAGATCAGAGAGAAATATTTGCTGTGTGGCCTCATTTGTTGGGTTACCTTTGCAAGTGGACAAAGCTAACTTAAAGAAATTTGACTATGTGAGGGTTAAGATTGGAACAAAAGACATTACTAAAGTCCCAGCAGTGGTGGAGGGGATGCTAGACTTTTACTTCTATGATTTTGAATTTCAGAGAGAGGTTCCAATGGAAGGGGTGACCAATGTAGCTGGTAACAAATGGATAAGGGTGGATAAACCTGGTGGAGGACACCCTTCTCCCAAAAAGCCTAGAAGGGAGGACCCTCAAGCCATGCCCCCTGGTTCACACCAAGAAGAATCTGGACCCTCTGGAGTGAGTAAAGGCAAAGGTAAATATGATGAGGCTCTGATGGAAGTGGACAGAGTGAAGGAAGGAACCAGTTCTTTTGCCCCTGATTTTAGTGCAGTTGCAGAAGATAGTGAGGGGGAAAGTGAAGATAGAGGCTTGCAATTTGGGGATATTCTATCTCCTGGATGTGAGTCCTTGCAGTTTGGGTCCTTTCAAATCTATGAGACCATGAAAATCTGGACTATACAGATTGGGGAATCAGTTTCAACTGCAATTAATGAATATGGTTCCAATTTATTCAAATCCAAATTTGATCCTTTGACAGCCATTGAGGCCAAAAATGCTTTAATGGAGGGTAAAGGGAGGGAGGATATGCTGATAACAAGCAAGGGTAACTCTGCCCAGGTGCAGGAGGCTGTGGAGGAATTGTTAGTGCAGCCAGAGAAGGTTGGAAATATGGAGGAAAAAGCTCTGTTACAAAGTCCAATTTGGGGATCTCAAGAGCCACCTGGGGTGGAATGGTCAAGCCAGGAAGATGTCAAGGAGCTTGAAATGCCGGAGGCAAATGAGGAAAAAGGAGATACAGAGATGGTCACGGAGCAGGCGGAGGAGGATGCAGGGATAGGGACAGAAGGAGTGGAGAGCAGTATACTTTTCCTTGATGACAAGAAGCAAGAAGAGGTACAAAGAGAAAAGAGGGTGGAAGAAGAAGGGCAAGCTGTTAGAAGACAGAGTGATAGAGTGAAGAAGCAGGGGCTGGATCACGTCAAGGCTACTAACAAGGCAGAGGCGCTTACGATGAAGAAAAATCTGGAAGGTACATCCTTTTTCACTAAGAACTCCTTTGCAGTTCTTAATAACTCTGAACTTATGGTGAGAGCACAGAATATGGGTGTGAATACTAATAATTTCAATCCTGAGCACTTTAATATTCTTAGAGATTTAGAATTAGCTAGAAGTAATCTGAATAAAAGAAATATGGAAATGGAAAAGAAGAATGAGGAGGCTCAGGGAAAGTGGCTCCCCTCAGAGGAGCTGAAGTATATTGAGTGGGAGTCTGAAGATTCAGACCCCGATATGTTTCAAAAAGTTGTTAGTAAAAAGGAGAGGAAAAAGAGGAATAGTGCTAAGAAAGGAAAGGGCAGTACCAGGAAGAATGATCCCCAACCTTCTGATGGGGTGAAACTTGCTGAAGGAGTGGTATCTAAGACTTGCTCTAGATACAACCTCAGGAGGGGGGCCTCCAAAAATTAAAAAGTTAACAATGATAGGTCTGATATGGAACTGTTGGGGAGTTTCTAAAAGAGGAATGGGGGGTTATATTCAAGAATTGCTTGCTAATAATCAAGTAGACTTTGTGGGCCTTCAGGAAACCATGAAGAACAAGTATTCAGATAAATTTTTTAGATCAATTGATTACAAAAAGGAGTTTATTTGGCGTTGGCTCCCATCGGGAGGGAGGTCTGGAGGTGTGTTGTGTGGTGTAAGATCAGATAGATTGGAAGTTATTAAATTTGATCAAGGTGCATATTCAGTAACTGCTTTCCTAGTGGACAAGAAGAGTAAACAACATTTGGTCCTAGTGACTATTTATGGTCCGGCCCATGATGATGAAAAAGAGCAATTCCTGATTGAATTGGCTCAGATTTGTGCTATTAAGCAAGGCCCAATGTTGATTGGTGGGGACTTTAATATTCTGCGGTTTAGCTCGGAGAAGAATAAACAGTTTGCGGGAAATAAATTTACAGACATGTTTAACTTTTGTATCAACACGTATGAGTTGAGAGAAGTAGATTTAAGTGGAGGTCAATTTACTTGGAGCAATAATCATTTCGACCCAACCCTTGAATAATTGGATAGAGTGTTGATCAATAAAGAATGGGAACTGGCTTTCCCTTTAACTAATCTAAGGAAATTGGTGAGATTAATGTCAGACCATAACCCTCTGTTGTTATGTACTGATTTTGGGAAGGGGAATAAGCCTAGACCCTTTTGCTTTGAGACTTCTTGGCTTAAGCATCAGGACTTTCTGCCAAAAATCACTGAAATATGGGGGGATTTTGTGGCTGGAAAAAATGCAGTTGAAGTCTGGGTAATTAAAATCAATAAAGAAGTTTCTAAAAGGATGGGGGCAAAGTCTAAAGGGCCATAAGAGAAAGTACACTAGAAGTCTCCAAGAGGAATTATTTAAAATTGAGAAAATGGAGGAAAATGGGATGCTTCCAAGTTATTTGTTGGAAAGAAAAAACAGTGTCCAAACAGAGTTGTTGAAGTTGATGGAGGCGGAAGAGCTATATTGGCATAAAAGGTCTAATAATAATTGGCTTCTCAAGGGGGATAATAATACAGATTATTTTCATTGAATAGCAAATGGAAAGAAGAGGAAGAATTCCATTTTTAGCTTGCATCATGAAGACAATATTATTGAAGGGGATGAGAATATAGTTAAACATGCTACAGATTATTATAAGAATCTGTTTGGACCCTCTGATAGTCCAAAGGTACACATGGATACTAACTGTTGGGGCCCTGAGGAGAAAGTTAGTAGTGTGGAGAATGATTTGCTTGGGAAAAAGTTTACAGAAGAAGAAATAAGGAAAGCAGTTTTTGACATGGAAGCAAACACTGCCCCAGGGCCAGACCATATCCCGGTAGAATTCTACCAGGTGTGCTGGGAGGTGATTAAACCGGAGGTGATGAATATGTTTGCGGAATTTGAAGAGAATAATCTGGATTTGGGAAGATTAAACTATGGGGTCATTACCTTGATACCCAAAATAAAAGAAGCCAACAAGATTCAACAGTACAGGCCAATATGTCTGCTGAATGTGATATATAAAATTTTTACCAAAGTACTTATGTTGAGATTGGAACCTGTTATGGGTAGGATAATAAATAAGTGCCAGAATGCCTTCATTAAAGGGAGAAATATTATGGATGGTATAATGAGCTTACATGAAATTCTGCATGATACGAGAAGTAAGGGTAAAGATGGGATCATTCTAAAACTCGACTTTGAGAAAGCTTATGATAAAATTAGCTGGGAATTCCTTTTTGAATGCCTTATGCAAAGAGGATTTTGTGAGAAATGGTGTGTCTGGATAAAGGAGGTGGTGACTGGTGGAACTTTAAGTGTGAAAGTCAATGATATTATGGGGGATTACTTCCAAAGTGGGAAGGGGGTTAGACAGGGGGACCCTCTTTCGCCTTTCCTGTTTAATATTGCTGCTGATACACTAGCAAAACTGATAAAGGTGGCTTAAAATAATCAGTTGATCAGTGGCCTTATTCCAGAATATATTCCAGGTGGCATTGCCATTCTTCAGTACGCTGACGACACAATTTTGTGTCTTGAGGATGATATTGAGTCGGCAAGAAATACAAAGCTCCTTTTGTATATGTATGAACAGATGTCAGGGTTAAAGATTAACTTTGAGAAGAGTGAAGACATTTTGGTAAGCCAAGATAATCAAAAATCCTTAATGTATTCAAATCTGTTCAATTGTGCGATTGGGTATTGGCCAATAAAATATCTAGGAGTCCCGGTGTCGGGCTCTAGGTTACATGTAATGGATTGGCTGCCCCTGGATGAAAAAGTGCTTAAACGTTTAGATGGTTGGCAAGGAAGTGCTTTGTCTTTTGGTGGAAGGTTAACCTTGATTAATGCATGCTTGAGTAACATACCTTCATATTGTATGTCTATGTATATGTTGCATAAAACCATTATCAAGAAAATTGATAAAACAAGGAAGAGATTCTTTTGGCAAGGAGGAGGGGCCAAAAAGAAATATCATTTGGTTAAATGGTGCAAAATCTGCCTTCCCAAGGAAAAAGGGGGGTTGGGGATTAAAGATTTACGGAAAATGAACCTGAGTTTACTCAGTAAGTGGTGGTGGAAGTTAGAGAAAGGGGAGGGGGTTTGGTAGGAAATTGTCAGAGGAAAGTATATGAATCAGATTTGCTTGAGACAAATAAAATGGAAAAATACAAATTCCCCTGTGTGGAATGATCTGATAAAAGTGAAAGATCTGTACATGCAAAACCGGATGATGATTGTTGGGAATGGGAAAGCTACTGATTTTTGGAGGGACATCTGGTGTGGTATTGTGCCCCTATGTGAGAAGTTCACTGACTTATTTGAGATCTGTAATGAGAAAGAATGGACAGTGGCTGAAGCAGCCAGACATGGGTGGTGTTTTAGCTTCCGGAGATGGTTAGGTGAACAATTACAAACACAATTAAGACAGTTGAGGGATATGCTAAGCACTTGTGCTTTATCTCAGGAAAATGATTGTCCAAAGTGGTTGTTAGAAAAATCTGGGTCTTTTTCGGTTAAATCAATGTATGGCTATTTGAACAGAAATGAAATTACTATAATGAACAGAAAGATCTGGCTAGCAAAGATTCCATTGAAGATTAAGATCTTCATGTGGCTCGTCGGTCAGAATGCTATATTAACCAAAGACAACCTTCTAAGGAAAAATTGGAATGGGGATAAGAAATGTGTCTTTTGTTCTGAAGATGAAACTGTGAATCATTTATTTTTTGAATGTTCAATGGCCAAATACATTTGGAGTCTGGTAGCATGGACGATTGGTTCAACTTGCAGGCCATCTTCTTTTGAGCAATATTGGCATTGGGTGAAATGTTGTATCCCTCAAGGGAAAAATATACATATGGCAGGTTTGGCTGCCATTGTATGGGCTATTTGGAAATCGCGAAATAATGTGTGTTTTGAGAGAAAGATGATCAGATCGCCGACTGAGATTCTGTGCATGGATTGTTCTTTCTTATCATACTGGGCAGGTTTACAAAAGGGAGATGACAAGGGGACTGTGGAGGAGGGTGCTGGGATGCTGAAGGCTGCAGCTCTCCATTTCCATCCGCAAGAAGCAGGACAAGAAGACATTGGAGTGGTGTTGCTCCAATAAGGGCAGAGCAGAAGGGATGCTGTCTCCTTCCTCAAGTTGGCATATCTGTATAGCAGTCGAGTCTTTCTAGTAGTTGGGTCGTTTGTTGCTCAGTGTTGGGCAAAAAAGGAGAGGTTGCTGTTTTGGTCTGGTTTGGAGGTCTTTCTTCTGGAGGTTGTGGTCGATTGGGCTTGTTGTCCAGACACTACCCTTGGTGTAGTAACTAGAGCAGCATGCTGGTAGTTCTAGCGGTTAGTGTTTTGAGACTCTCACAGAACTGGTTACAAAAATTGTAATTTCGTATTAGCTTATAATTTAATCTTTTCTAGCCTTTATCTTTAATTATTTTACTTATAACATTCTTCCTTCCTCTTTCCAATGGCCATGCACAACATCAGTCTGCGCTGCAAGTCAACACTATCCATATCCTACTCCTGCATTTCACTGCACAATCTTGCAAGATGCCCCAAAGAATTTCTTTTTTTCCAGTCACTATGTTATTCTTCTGACCAACCAGATTGGAACAAAATATGTTCAATGTGAAAGTTCCATACGGCAGATTGCATTTTGACATGACTTCAAGGGTTACTGTTTCTTGTGAAAAAATGATTTTACAACCCCCAGAATAAGGATATTAACATGGTTTCACCTCTAGCCTACCCCAACTTGCTTGGGACAAAAGGCTATGTTGTTGTTGTTCAAATTACTAGCGTAAGTATGGATAAAGTTTGAATAACCCCCCAAAGTATGTTTTGGTTCATTTTACACTCATAATTATCTCAATCAATGCAATCTACTCCTTTGTAAGATTTGTATTTTTTGTTCCTCCATGCACAGGTGGGGTTTTAAATTAAAATTTTGTGGGATGATATAGGGCCACATATATTTTTTTTAAAAAAATACAATACGAATTTGTCATCTTTATTTCTCATAAAATTCCATATCAATATGTTTAATTTATTATTATATACCATAGGCTTTCAAAATAATGATAAATAAATCATAATGTATTTTTTAAAAATAATTTATGATTGCCTCAATTATACCACAAACTTTCAACTTAAAACAACATTTGTTGCATGGAGAAACAAAAAAGACAATCTTACGAAGGATCGATTAAGATAGTTGCTGGTGCAAACTGAACCAAAACATATTTAGGGGGTTATCCAGACTTTGTCCATACTTGAGGGTGGGAATTTGGAGTTTTTCCTTTATTAGCTTATAATTTAATCTTTTCTAGCCTTTATCTTTAATTATTTTACTTATAACATTCTTCCTTCCTCTTTCCAATGGCCATGCACAACATCAGTCTGCGCTGCAAGTCAACACTATCCATATCCTACTCCTGCATTTCACTGCACAATCTTGCAAGATGCCCCAAAGAATTTCTTTTTTTCCAGTCACTATGTTATTCTTCTGACCAACCAGATTGGAACAAAATATGTTCAATGTGAAAGTTCCATACGGCAGATTGCATTTTGACATGACTTCAAGGGTTACTGTTTCTTGTGAAAAAATGATTTTACAACCCCCAGAATAAGGATATCTTTTGGGTTTCACCTCTAGCCTACCCCAACTAGCTTGGGACAAAAGGCTATGTTGTTGTTGTTGTTGTGTTGCCGTTTGGGAATGAAATTCGGGTCAACCATTTTGGAAAAAAAAATTATTTCTCTAATTCTTCAATCTTCAATCAGAACTAAAACTCCACTCACCTGGCCACCCGTAGCAGGCAAGAGTAGGAGAAGAGACGAACTAGGGGCAGGCAGCCACGGTCGCGTCCGCCCCACGTTTGGCGTCGAGTTCCTCTCCTTCAACTACGATACCCTCCCGTTGCCGGCCGCCACCTCTCCCGACAGAATTGGTGCATGTCTCCTCTCGTACGGAACAAAGATGTTACGACTGAAACGAATCGGCACGTGATTGATTGAATTGACATACTGTTTGGAGAACTGGAGAAGCATATTGTCGAAACAAAGCCAGAAAGAGGTTCCTGCCGTGGTTCAATAAGCCATACTTTATCAAGCAGGTTCGCGACGCATCTTCGGTTGTGTACCGATGACGTTCCTACCCAACTCATGCGAAGGAAATTTGTATGAGAGCGCATCTTCAGTTGCCCTTGCTCGACTGGCTGGCGGAAGGCGATCTGACTCGTTGACGCACGCCATTGCATGCGGCAGGCACGATAATCCTGATCAGTAGAGCCTAAGGCCTAACTTTATCGTGTTCAAGAACAACAGCAGCGACCAACCCGCTGACGTCCAAGTGATGCCGCTCCTCTCACGCAAGAGCAGGCTCAAAGACCAGCACAAGCATCGTCCGCAACCTTCACGTACCTCCACTCGGATTATTCAAATTAATAGCTAGATTTGTAATTAAATTTGAAGCTAATTTTAAAAATAAATGATGTAGATCATACATGAAGGTATCACATGACACTTTTTTATAATGTATTATCATGCGAGTCTTAGTTCTTACCCGTTGCAATGCAAGGACATGTTTGCTAGTGAATATATATCAGAGCATGTGCGGAATTCAAAGATCAAGAGCCTTGGAGCAGCTGCAGCGCATTTGACAAGTCTAACAAGTCTATCAGAGCAAGTCTAACAAGTCTATCAGAGTATGTCGCGTAGATATGACTCAAATGGAAACTGCTGGTCTTCTCTCCAAAGTATTGGCGCGCCTGCGTCTCACACGTCCCGGACGTTCCGTCGTCCAGTCTAGAATCCGGAGTCTCCGAAGGCGCCGAAACTTGGCTGCCATGTTGTAAAGTTCAACAAGAACTCAGGCCAAGGGATTCGCCTGAAGATTTCAACCGCAGAAACTGGCAGCCTCCTCGCTCCATCATCCAGGAGGACCTTGTTTGCCTAAGGAAAGCAGATAGCAGTGAATTATGAAGTGGCAAATGAGTTGAAAGTCATGAAATGACAACATCTCTTGATATAATATGAACATGACAGCACTGATGGCAACTAACTAGCTGAAAACACAGCTCCTGGTTCTCCTAACCAGAGCCATGGATGATCTGGATCGACTACTCCCTCCGTCCCTTATTATCTGTCGTTTACAGTTCCCGAGAAACAACTTTGACTGAATATAAAAAAATATATTAATATTTATAGTACATAATAAATATCATTAGATAGATAATTGAATCTAGTTTTTTAACAAATTTTTTTGGAGATTAAAATGTTACACATATTTTCTACAAATCGAATCTAAATCGTGGCACGGAAACCAACGGCGACAGATATAAATGGACAGAGAGAGTAGTTCAATAAACAAATTGGCTCTGCAATAAAATGGCTTATACAAAATCAGTGGCCAGATGAAACCATTACTTGTATTTGAGATGCACTTCAATTTATTCATAAATCATGACACATGGAAAGAAGGTAAACAAGCAAACCAATTTACTGGAACAGAATCGTACCCCAGTTTCAGTTCAAAGGATATTTGAACAAAGGTTGAAGCTACTGCATGGGCAAACTTGCTCAACTCAAGCACATTTTCAGGAAAGCATGGAACATACCCCATATAACACATTTGCAAGAGGCCGTGCTACTTATAAAGTAAACAAACTCCAATAAAAGGTGAAACACTCAAACAAATTCATCATTCATTATCAAGAAGAAATTTAAAGCAGCCATAACTGACAATGTAATCTTCCAATTTTGTCAACACTTTCTCAGAACAAATTTCATGAAATGAAATTCTGGTGTGATACCTACATAGATTAAAACTATTACAGGCAACAAATACAACCCACAGTGTGCCGACATGAAGAAACACTCTGTAGCAAAGCATGTCCAGCAGAACAAATTTGGGGAGAATGTATCGTGCTTGCCGTGCCACGTTCTTGTCATCAGCAGATACATTCTCTCAAAATTTGATCTGCTAGCCATGAAAAAGGAAACGTCATCAGCAGCATTGAATGATACCATCAATAAGACAAACAAAAGAAGCTTTGCTGTTCAAGACATCAACAGACAGAATCCAACAGGCCTAAAATGTGACGCGCAACAGCTTGAAGACCAACAACAAAGCATAAATGCCTACAAGGATCCTAAAACTGACTCTACATATATATTGGTAACCTTTCGTTCACCTGTGGCAAATGGACTTGACACAGCCACAAAAGAAACCTCCCATACCAACAAAGTAAGACCATCCCAAACTAAGATACCACTACTTGGTTTATCATCCCTTGGGCCCAAGACGCAGTCTCCCGAACTTCATCGTCCAAGTCGAGGCACTCCCTCAAGAACTCAACATGGAAGCGGTGGGTCTGGAACATATCCTTTGAGCTTGCACCAAGTGTATCTGCAAGATCCCCGAGGACAGCAACTGCAGCCTTTGTCACACTCTCGTCCCTAATGGCGTAGATATACATAAAACAGTAAGTAATGGGTAACCAGCAATAATATAAACTTGGTACTCTTCGTAATTATGCAAGCCAGCTTCCAGGTATGTGAAGAACTGAGGCATGTATTTCACAAACTCTGGACCAGTAGCATATGCAAGAGCACCAATTGCAAGCATTGCTTCTTCATGCACCGTAGAACTGTGGCAGGCGAAGACACGCAGAAACAGAAGCATTAGCTGATCAGCAGTCTGGGCAATTATGGTCTTTGAATCTGTGTTGCTCAGTTTCTGGATGATGACCTGCAGCACACCACACAACAAAGCCTGCAGATCACTTTGCTTCTCTTTGTCACCAGAAGACAGTATGTGGAGATCAAATGTAAGGTCTAATCTTCTCATGATCTCCTGCAATAACTGGCCTATAATGCCTGATGTTTCAGGTATGTTGCTGGCTCTCACAATCTCATTTATTGCTTCATAAGCAGAAGCACGAAGCCTGAAATGGGTGGTATCAGCACGATCCGCAGCAGAAAAGAGAGCAGCAATGACATTAGGCAGATAAGGTGTGAGCACAGAGGACATGGACCCTACATCTTCATAGCCTTGGGCCAGAAAATAAATTGCTCCACAGACTTTCTCAGCCACATTTGGAACATCTTTAGTACTCTCAAGCAACACGGCCATGATTCGAGGAAGGTTTGAATTATTTATGATTGCGTTTGGACCAGCTGGAGAATGCAAGAGCTCGAATACCCTCCCAAGAGTCCAAGCAGTAGTATCTTTTACCTGGCTATTTGAATCATTCATTGTGTTGAGCAAAAAATCAAGACCAGCCTGGGCCAGTGGAGCAAGTTTTTCGACAGAGGGGCCTTCAAGGATCGAACCAAATGCAAAGGTAGCTGCCTCACGACAATGCCAATCAGGCTTCGTGATGTTGGCCTCAACAAATGGCATCACAAGAGGGACAATTGCATCACCAACAGTTCTAGCAACGAGTCCAAGGCACGTGCCACCACTCATAGAAATATTCCATACATTATCATCTTGATCTTGATCTTCCTCTTGCTTCAATAGAGTTTCTAGCAGCATTGGAACAAGTGAAGGGAGGGCTTTTTCAATAAAACGAAAATGCACGGTAGAGTTGCCATCATCAGATCCCTCGTATTCATCTTGGAGTGCAATCTCTTCATCGCAAATAGCGCTCCAGAACTCAACAGCTTGAAGTGCAACCGGTTCCTCATCTCCTTTCACTGCATTAGCTGTCAAATTGAATATTGTCTGCATATAAGGATCTAGGTGCGAATAATATGTGGATGCAACTGCAACAAGGCATTCAAATGCCGCCTGTCTGATCACCACTTCTTTAGACACAGCAGTATCGCAAACCACCTTCATTATATAATTCCTCTCCATTTCATTTGCAAAGTTACTCTCAGCAAAGTCAAGAGCATTATAAAGGGCTTTAACTGCAGCAAGACGGACTTCAAAGCTGAGCTCTGTCTGGTTCATTCCCTGGACCACAGCTGTCAGAACAGCATTCACTTGATCCTGCTCCAAGTGCTGCGGAGAAATCTCCTCACATACATAGCCCAGTGCCTCTAGCGTTGCTTGCTTCAAAGGAGCATGTGCGTGTGGTGATGTCATGTTCCCCAGTAATTTGGCAATGAGGTCTTGCCATTCGTGACGTGGAATCTCAATTGATGCAACCTTGGCAATGACTTGTGATGAGGTATGTCTCGCATCATGCACCGTAGATCCAAGTGTTACCAGCAACGACTCCTTGATCTTCTGTTTGATAGAAGGATCCACGCTGACCCATTGCTGCGTCAGTAGCTCCTTTTTTGCAGAATCCTTTGTATCCAAAGAATTCTTAAGGATAATGCCAGCAAGCCTTCTAGACTCTGGGGGTTTTTCATCATTCGAGAGCTCTACTGATAAGGAGAGGAGGAAATTAGGAAGATTCTGCTCCTGGAACTGCGTGAGGTTGCTTTCTGCTACTGTTCGAAGGTTAGCATCTGGAGATTGAGCAGCTAGCAAAATCTGAGTGATATCCATGGCAGTAGCAAATGCTCAATCCTACATGAAAAGGAACAGATTCTGTCAGTCAAAGGAATCACAGAAAATCAACAGACAACAGAATAAATCAACAGTTCAGATTACTATAAGGGTGAGTGGATCACTGAGACAGTTAAATCTAGCTTTGCTTTTTGCACTCAAACAAAGCTAGCACCACAGACATTAGCCAAACAACTCATTTAACAAAAGGCGATGTATGATAGTGAGATATCAAGTTTTTTAAGCACTATTAAAGACTATACTCATAAGGCAATCTGTCCTTATGTAGAAATTGCTTAGCCTCATCAGATATCCAAGATATCAGTTAAACAAATAATTCATCCAATGTAACTGGCGACCAAACAAGGCTTTGGGAAACATGCTCCAAGCAGCTAGTCATGATATAACTCTGCTAACATGACTAGAAAACAAGAAGAGAAGGTGATTGATGCCTTAAACATTTCAACCTAATATCAGAAAAGAAACACTATGGGGCATCTCTGCCTATGGATGATAGTGACACTACATAGCAGAAATATTCATGACGTACTTGCATATTACATGAGCATGAAACATGAAAGAAAAGCAATAGCCTAAATATTGTATACCCAAATAAAAGGAGCAGCACTGTGGAACAGAGCTAAACAACAGAACAATATATTATATGGTAAACAGATCACCACCCTAACAGTATCAGCATCCAATGCAAACTAATTTATATCAGTCAACACTCAACAGAAAACAAAGATACATAAATGCATTGTATTAATACAATGATCCACCTTAGACACAACATGATCATGAGAGCGACTAAAGGCTGACAACATTAACAAAAAAAGGAGATGACCAGAATTTGGACTAATACTGAAGATCCTGGCTAAGCACATATAACCTGTGTCTCAGTTAGAATCAGAAGAAGAAACCACATAAACCTGACATATGATGTCAACTGCTAAGGTATATGCACCAAGGAGCAACACAGGACATAGCCAAGACCATGCTCACACTGAATCAATGAAGAAGCAAACAAGATGGATGTATGAACTGTAGCAACAGTGAACACTGCGAAAAGGGGACCATGCAACAACATACACATTTGAACGGAAACATTTGGATCGGTTGGTGAGTTTAAGGACTCCAACAGGTAAGGTGAAGAGACCCTGAACCTTTCAGTATTGCCTGCCCAGCACTTGGTGAACATATTCATCCACCAAATGCTGATATGCACAATTTCACCATGCTAAAAAGTACCGGCAAACTGATCATCACACGCCATGGCGCCAAGGGGTAAAAGCCTAACACGACAACACCTACGTGACAGTAAACCTGTTCAAACCTCAGGTCGCTGAAAAAAAAACTATGGCCTGTTCCCCCTTGGCCCAACGCATCCACATCATTCAGAAGTGAATCTATAGAAATCGATTGATAAGTCAAAATAGAGATACAAATGTTGCTAGTTTCTATTCTCAGCACAAAAATCAAACTACAGCAGCATTGGTCCCGCACAGTTCACAGTTCTGAACAACCCCGGAAAGTCGCAAATACAACAGAACAACCAAACTCCTACTACAGATCGAGAACCAGGCAGTCCTCTGACCGTCCTCGGCAGCAACAGGAACGAACAAACAATAGCATTTCACACGCACGGCAGGGGGGCTCGATTTGCTCGCTCCTCACCTGAATGGCTGAATCGGGGGAGGGAGAGAGCGCAGGAGGCTCCGCTGCTGGCCGCGTAGGAGAGGGATAGAGCGGAGGAGGCT
>OAMR01000231.1:1708964-1766723 GCA_900205405.1 Echinochloa crus-galli | reverse complement strand
CGCACGGCAGGGAGGGGGGGGGGCTCGATTTGCTCGCTCCTCACCTGAATGGCTGAATCGGGAGAGGGAGAGAGCGCAGGAGGCTCCGCTGCTTGCCGCGTAGGAGAGGGATACAGCGGAGGAGGCTCAACCAGCGGAGCGGCGGCGATTGCGTCCCGACCTCCCGGCGCAAGAGGGCCGAGACGGCAGCAGCGAGACCTCGCCGCCCGCTCCTGGCGGCTTTGGGGTTTGGGAGTGCTTGCCGGGAACCACCGGAACAGGACAGCGAGGGGGCTTAGGGTTTACTGGTTTGGAAAGTGAAATATATCTGTCTGCTTGTTGGGCCGTAACTCGCAAGGGGAGCGTGTTAGTTGGGCTGGGATCCATATTGGATGGGGGAATGGCGTGTCAGGAGGAGTGGCCCGTGGCCCGACCCGAAATTTTCGTGGGTCGGATCAGACTGTCCGGGCAGGTGGCACGTGATCAAAAAGTGTAGTTGTGACATGCTCTTCTAAAAAAAATCTAGTGACATGCATGCCACATGGCTGTGTTTATCGTGAGCAAGGAATATTTAATTAAAAGGTAAAATATATTTAGTTCAAAAAAAAAGGTAAATATATGAATGGTAGTTATATTTTTGAAAGAAAAAAATGAATGGTAGTTATATTTGTCTTCAAGTCTGGACATCATACTCAGAAATATGTAAACCATGGCCCCTAAACTTAATCGGTTGTTAGATTCTTACTCATACATATTCCGATGATATGTATTAAATTTAGCCAAATTGTGGCATGTAATTGAAGGTCTTTTGAGGATCTCTATACTAGTACGACTGCTTTTTTAGGTGGAAATCGTCAATGAAAAATGGAGTGCTTCGATACAGGAATCAAACGTGAGCGTCGCCACTCCCGAGCATGGCAGGGTCGTCTGCGTCGTTCCTTGTCCATGGGGTTCGGCAACCGGCAGCTGCTGGTGGAGGGACCGATGGATGGACATGGATCGTATCGATGACACACGAGGCCGGGCCCTGACGGCCTGAAACGAGCGCCCTCTCGTCCTGTATACTTTCCTGTACACTTTTGCGGGCACGGCGGAGAACCAAGACCGTTGCTGCCTCCCGTCGTTCGACCTGCCATGCTACAGTGCTGGGTAGCTGCTGCCACATGCAGCCATGCAGCGCCAACGACTGATCGACTGTTCAGGTTCAGCATGCACGCATGACGCAGCTATGATGGCTCCATCGGCGGGGTAGGAGGAGCAGGCCGGCGACACAGAGGAGGATGAAGACCGGAAGGAGAGAAGAGACAAACGGGGAGGAGACGAGAGATGATTGCTCGGAGCGTGTGCCATGATTGACCACACGAGACGGGGCGAAGAGAGCGCGAGGCACCAGTCGCCACCTCGCCTCCTCGCTGCGCATGCAGCTAGCTTAGCTACCTATTCGCCACTTCGCCTGGCAGCTAGCGTCTCCAGCGTGTTGCCATGCGCTTGCCGACGAACACGTGATTCTGCCCTCAGCACGCAGCCGTCTTCCTTGTGCGCGGCGTAAAACGACGGTAGAGAACGACGACGAGGCGAGAGACCGTCCCAGAAAACGTATGGCCCCGGCGGTGGCCCGCCGGCGCCGGCGCGGGATCCGGCAGCTTAGCCCGGCCAGGCCTTGAAGCCCACCACCCGTCCCGTGTCGTCGTCGGGACTCGGGGTGTGGGAACCGCCGCATCCGAGTGCCACGGCCAATCACCGGCGAATTATTGCGGCACCGCCAGCGCGCGCGTCCGTGGCCACGGCCGGACCGGCCCAGAGCGAGTGGAGACGGCCAGCCAGCCAGACAACCACTACGCCTACGGCTACGGGCGGGCCGTACTAATGATTGCGCCTGGCGCGCTGTCGGACCGGCCCCGACAGGTGGGCCTGGCCGCGCATCATTGAGATTTGAGAGGACCCCACTCCGCGCTCCGTGTGCCTCCCTCCTCCTGGTCCTGGCCCGGCGCGGCAGATCACGATGGTCACGGCCGTCGATCGTAGCCGAGCACACCATCGGCCGTGCCGTGCGACTCCGGCCTTGCTACTGACTGTTTATGCTGCTGCAGGCACGCGGCTACCTTGTGATAACTGATAAGCGCCTGCGAGCACGTCCGATGACTCAAATGCAGCGAGGACTAACCACTGTCGCAAGCTGGGACTTGCGACTGATGATCCTCCCGCAATTCAGGCTGCACTGGAAGAATTTATGGACACGTTTGATGGCCCCCTACCAACGGATGTGTCCACTGCTCTAAACGTGATGTTCAAACTCGAGGCTGAGGCGATGAACAACGCTCTAATTGGCATGATTGGAGAGGGCATTGATGATCTATTAGAGGCGGAGCCTTAATCAACAAGCGAGTTTCCCATCTAAAGGTTAAGCAGCGCCAACTGTGATGTTCGGTTGTGGAGCTTCTGACGATTGAATGATGCTTAGCATTGGAGTAGCGACTTGGTATTCGATTGAGTAATGCTTACAATTGAAGTAGCGACTTGGTATTTGAGTGGTGTGGTGTATATTTTGTTTAGTTGTATGAGGTCTGGGTTGTTGAGCTGCTTGATGTTTGTTTTCTTTTTTTTAATGCTCAGTCTGGGCTTTTATCTTTTTTTAATATAATCGGCAGCTCTCCTGCCTGGTTCGTTTAAAAAAATAAAATAAGCGTCTGCGTACGAAGTAAACGGCCGGCCAATTATTTTCTGGAGTTTCGAGTCAAGCGGCTTGTATGGTAAGCAAAAAAATAAGCGAAATAGCTGATTTAAATTTAGTCCTTCAACTTTAGTCAAAGGCTCAATTTTATCTTTATCTTTGAAAAGACCAATTAAGTCCCTTAATTTTTGATTTAATCAACCCCGCTTGTCCCATGTGGCTTCCATATAGGCATATAGAAATGCCACACAAGCACCGTAGGAGTTCTGGTTTGAGCTGTGTGTGTGTTAGGGTTGGACGAGCCATGTAGGATCACATTAAATAGGGCTACAACAACATGTAAAGGTTATGACTATCTTTCTTCACAAAATTCACTTTCTAATTTTATAATTTTGTGCCCAAATTTTGGATGTGCGGAAACAAATATTTGCCAAATTGCTTACTAATTATTTTTATCTACTGAAATTTTTATTGGCCTCGATTAATTTTGCAATCTCTCATCATCAAATGCAAATTAAGAGCCTAGATTGGAGGCGTGAATGGAATCTTAGCTGACTTGACATGCTTACATGGAAGCCACGTAGGACAAATGAATGAATTGACCCAGGGGAAAAATGTTGAGGGGTTTAATTGGTCATTTTAAAAAATAAGGGACGAAATTGAGCTTTCGACGAAAGTTGAGCGACTAATTTAGCTATTCCGCTAAAAAAATAAGTAGATAGTTTGTGTGTGATTATTGTTTAATCTCGTCAATAAGTTGCTTATAATCCTTTCTAAATAGGGTCATATGTAGTCTACGTTGCGACGAGTACAACAAGAGCCAGATGTCAAGCTGAGCTTGTCTCATTCTGGATCTTTTAACACACAAGAACCGGCTCGTCTGGTATGGATCAACTTGTGAAGGAAACAAGCAAAAATGCTAATCGGCTCAATGATGAACATGTGAATGTCTAAAGCTTGGTAGACTCGCCAGTAGCCCAAAGGCAGGCCGTTAAAATTACAACCTGCTGAGCGGAGCCGAGCCGAGTCTAGGGGGCTGTTTGGTGTCCTGCATGAGGGCCGGATGCAAAGTTCAACCCTACTGCATGCGATGGAGTAGTTCGCCTGAGCTGGGTCCCGGCGTCCCGCCGCAGCTGCGTCGGTAGGGGCAGTGCGGTGGCGGAGTATCGATCACATCAACCTGGCGCTTCTTCATCATCATCATAAATTCGGAACGGGCGAGCAAGATCTCCCTACATCTGCCACACGGTGCCAGAAGCCGATCCGGTTGTACTCCCTCCGTCCCAAAATAAATGCAATTCTAGAGTTTAAATTTCGTCCCATAAAAATACAAATTTTGACCCATTTACTATTAAAGACAAGACAATTTCCGGAAGATTCTCATAAAAGACAACTAACATCTCATCCACTTCTTACAAAAGATAAGAGGTATTTTGGTAATTTTACACGTAACATTGGTTTACGTGCTTGGTCTAAGAATTGCATTTATTTTGGGACAGAGGAGTAGCTTCTTCGTGCGGATCGTGCGGAGCGCTGCTGCGCTGGCTGCTGCTGCTGTACTCACTTAAGACAGCACCATAGGAGTATGATGGAACATCAGCGGCAGAGCAGAGCACCGTTGCCGTGCCGCGCAGTTACCGCTCACGCAGACGAGTAAACGACAGAGCCGAGCCAGCTCTACGCCGCGGCGGCACGTACTTTGACGCGAGATACGTAGCATCGCCGGGCCCGGAGGAAGATCTACGCAGCGCTCCCCCGGACGGCCGACCGAGATATGTCCTGGTGACCAGGTGCGCGCATCAGACTTGCCGCAAGCACTGCGGCGCAGATCCATCGTCCACGTACTCCCTACTTCGCCATGACCTCGCTAACCCCTCGTAAATGACTTTACTAAAGGCGAAGCCACGTACACCCTGAGACTTCAAGTTGGGTTCACCACCAACGGTGATAGCACGAGGGATATCAATGCTTCTGGCATGGTGGACACGGAGGAGACATTGGCTCAGTACAGTGCCCGAACACGAACAGGATCCAAGGGTCTCGCTCACTCTGGAAGACTGGAATCACCATTCTGCATAGTCCTCGCACGTTTAATTCACACGGCACGTTGAAGCTTTGGTGGCTGGTTTGCGGTGCTTCGACGGTGATGCTCCCCGGATGAGGCGGCCGCGGCGGCGGTGTCGGCCCGTTGCGGCGGACGCGTGCAGCAGGTTTCAGCACTCCGGGCGTAAGCCCTCGCCGGATTCCTTCTGGCAGAATGGCGGCGGCGCCGTCGAGCGTCGCTCTCCCTGTTGAGGGCGTCATTTTGGAGTTACAACCCTGCTGATGTATGATGTCTCTGGGTGAAAACCCGATCCAGCTCCTGGACGAGCGACGGCGGCGCCTGTGGACGTCGTGACTTTCTTGAAGGCGTCATCTCTAGAGACACGTTTCGTTCGTCAACATGGCCGGCCTGCTATCCAAGGCTGCTTCGGACCGGTGGTGGCAAATCTGTCGGACGGCATGAAGAAAGGGGGTTGCCTACCTCACGTCAAGATGTCTGCCCTCCTGTTGGTGGCCAGGTGTCATCTCTGGCAGTTGTTCGGCGGTTTGCAGCGTTCCGCGGCGCCTGGTGTTGCGTGGCAACGTCAGCGCGGTGCGGGACAGCGTCGAAAGACGGCGCTTGCGCAATGACAACCGGAGATGACTTGGCCCGCAGCGGACCGCGGCGGTTTGTTTCAGCTCTGCTGAGCCTACCCGGTGCGGTACAACGTCGGAAGATGGCGCGGTGACTTTCGGTCTTCTAGCTAGATGGTGGCGTCTTCGTACGACGGGGAAAGCAACGTGACGACTTCGAACCACGGTGGTGGTTGGGTGACTTGGTTCAGTATCGGGAGGGCGGGGCACTTCTTCTTGCCGCCTTGACGACCATCCCTGAGTCGAGTCCGGAGCGTAGTGCCGTGTGGCGGGTTGGAGGTCCCCGCACACGTGAGAGGCGTGCTGAGTGGCGGGTTGGAGGTCCCCGCGCACGCGAGAGAGGCGTCAAACGGCGGAAGCGGCGAGGCCCCCGCGTGTTGAGCCCCTCCGGACTTGGTGTTTTCATGCTGTCAGGCGGTCGGTGTGGGTGCAGCAGTACTACGGCGTTGGCCCCTTGGTGTGATGGTACCCGCCCTTTCCGCTTCCCTATCAGCGCCGGACCGCTTCTGAGGTTTGATTACCGCATGATTGTGTTTGTGGGTGGAAGCCGCAGATGGGCCTTATCTCCTCTGTCGTCGTTGTGTGTAGAGTTGGTCGTGTTGATGCCCGAATCCAACCGGCCAGTGTATATTGTTGAGCGGCTACCCGTGTTGACGTCCGAATCTAACCGGGCAAGCATATTGTTTTTTTTTCTGTTTCCTGGCTATGGCCTTCCAGGGTCATAGTCTTGTATTTTTTTTCTGCTATATTAATAAAAACGCACTCGTCGAGTGCTGTTAGTTCAAAACAAAAATAGTAGTATATCATCTCGCGGATCTCACGGCAGCGGCGGGAGACGTACACATGAGGCAGCCCTACGGACGCACCGTCGCATCGCCATCACCCGTTGCGGCGCCACCGGCAAACCTCTCCATAGTCCCCACCACGTGACGACGACCACACACAACTGGGAGGATGTGTGGTACACGCAGCCCTTGTTTAGATGTTGAAATTGGTACGGTGAATTTGAAAGTACGATGTCACTTCGTAATCATTGCGCCACTGTAGCATTTCGTTTGTATGTACGAAAAATTGTCCAAAAATTGATTAATTAGGCTCAAAATGTTTGTCTCGCAGAGTACAATAAAACTGTGCAATTAGTTTTTAATTTCATCTACATTTAATACTCCATACATGTTATGACATTTTGATGTGACGAAGAATCTTCTTTTTACATAGTAAATTTGGGAGTTCCTCTTTGAACTTGTTCAAGGCCGCAGTCACAGGCGAAGCGAGATCGCTCGTATCGCATGCCATGCGCTGTCGAGTTCTCCACTTGTACTCCGCGCGTACGGCCCGTTCCTATCTGTTCCCTAAGTTTCAGAATATAAGGATACGAAGTATTCAAACTTTAAAAAATAACTATAAGAGAAATGACATCCATACTCTTTATTTTACACTATTCATCAACTCTCTACCCACCCACCAACCTTATTTAGTTTTGTCCTATTCTTTAAGGATTTTATATTTTGATATAAAATTTGGAGCGGTCCCTATATTATGGGACGGAGGGAGCTGTAAATCTTTTCCCCCAGTGGAGTGTGCTGGGTACTTACCACCTCGCGCGTTCGAAACGGCAGGCGTGATCGCGGCGAGGCGGCATGGGGAGACCAGAAGGGGGCCCGGCCGTGGCCGCGCTGGCCAGCTGCTTGCATCGATATATCCGGGTCCAAAGATCTCCGCTGCCTGCATGCTCGCCTGTTAACAGCAACCGCGACGTGACCGGTGGTGCAGCGGGATGGCACTGCGTGCGCGCGCGACCGTGACCGCACGATCAGCGGATCGACGGACGGGACGGGACGGGAGATAAGGTAGGCCCCCCCGCGACGACGTAGAGAGGGGGGGCGGGCACGGGCAGAGCCGCAGAGCAAAGCAGTGGAGAGCACCGGGCAGGCAGGCGGCACGCCGTGCTCCCCCGCGGGGCCCTGGCGCGTCACCTGTGCTCCCTGGCCGGGCCAGCAGCTCCCCGGCCCCGTCCCTCCCGTAGGCAGCATCGGTGGGGGCCGGCCGGCGCGAACCCGCCGCGCCGCTGTCTGCCTGGTGCGCGCCTCGGGTCTCCACCGGGCGGTGCTGGGTGCAGGGTGCTGTGCTGCCCGTCTGATCTGATCTGATGGGTCTGCGCGGAGCACTTGATTGCTCTGTGTGGCTTCAATAATTGCCGCGGCCGGCCGGGCCTCGGCGTCGGCCTGGCGTTGCGCGCAGTGGGGGTGACCGCCGGGCGGCCGGCGTGACAAGTGTGACGCCGCCGCGGACCCGGGCTATAAACTGTGAAATGAAAGCACGAGCGGGTATGTGCTGGTGCTAGTGCGCTATACGGAGTACAGGGTATACTATACTTATGCTGTTCCTTATTATTGGCAGCTGCTCGTATAAATACCCGCACATTTGTACATGTACCGGTAGAGTGTAATAGTACCCGTGCGTTACAGCACTGGCGGACTGGTTGTCCGTCAGCAGGCTACGAACACGGTGCCCGCCTGACAGACAACCCCAACCGATAGGACGCTGGCAAGCAGAAGCCCAAGGAAAACCGGTCGTGGTACACTGGCACTGGCAGCTAGGCCCAGGCAAGCAGAAAGCCCAAGGAAAACCACGTCCATCGGACGAGTAACTGCTCTACTCTTGCATCCACATCCATCCATCGGTACGTGTTGCCGTGTACAGTAGCTGCCGCTGAGCCGCGTAGCAGCAGCAGCTGAGCACGGAGGGGAGGAGCTCTCAGCTGTACCAGTCGGACACACACCACAGCACATTGCACAGCTACACGCTGCCGCACATGCCATGGCCGCATGCACGCACCCATCCTGCGACAGGGCGAGCAGGACGGCGGGGCCGGGGGGCAAAGCAGACGGAAGGCGTGGCGTCGTGCGGCTACAGATTGGCGCTTGCGCGCGCGACCCGACCCGACCCACAGGGCATTTACGCCGCGTCACCCCCCGGCCCCCACACTCGCTGCCCCCCGCGCGTGATCCCGTCACGTAGCGGCGGAGCCCTCCCGTGGTGGGGGGCGCCGACGGCGACGTGAACGCACGCGCGCCGCCGTGGCTTGTGAGGCGTGTGTGGCACCGGCAGCGCGTGCTCGGATAATAGCCGGATAGCACTGCCGGACGCCGCGAACTGCTTGATTTCCCACCGGACACTAATCGGCGGCGCACTAATTATGCCATGCGCTCAGCATTGTTCTCTGCTAACTGCTTGTTAGCATCTTCTTTCTATCGTGATGAAATATACATCAGGCACGGCGTCCTTTTCATCCGGACGTACGAGCGCGAGAAGAACAGCTTAACTAGTACCCCCAACAAACTACCCTCTCATGGCCCGGCATGTACCAGTACCAGCTACGTACGCGTCCAGAGCTGCAATTTTCAGTACGTTGCACACTTGTTGCACGCACGCATGTGGTTGAGTAGTGCCACTGGCAGCAACTAGTCGCGATTGCACATCGCGCACGCATGATTGACGGCCAACCGTCCAGCCGCAAGCCTCGCCGGCCATCATAGTACCCATATCCCCGTTTGGCCGCGACCTGCAGCGGCGCGAGCACGGGCGCGGCCGGGCACGGCGACACCATGATGCTGCTTGCTCCATGATTGGAGCCGATCGCGAGCGAACGAACAAACCCGTCGCCCGTCGTCGGTTTGTCCCCAGCGCACAAGGGCTGCCGATTGCGCGACGCTCAGGCTCAGCGCAGGTGAGAGTGAGTGATGAGAGTGAGAGAGACACAAACACACACATGCCATGCCGCGGCCATGATGGCGTCGGACGGGAGGGGATTGATTGATGGCCGTAATCATGCGTATAGTACGCGTTCACCTCGCCGTAGGTGCGTCCATCCAAGCAACAGTTTTGGCCTGCTCTGTGCTTCTTAATCTGTGGCTGGCCGTGTTTAGATGCTAAATTTGGGACCCCAAATTTGGGAGGCATGTGTCTCTTCGTAATCATTGCGCCACTGTAGCATTTTGTTTGTATGTGCGAAAAATTGTCCAAAAATTGATTAATTAGGCTCAAAATGTTCGTCTCGCAGAGTACAACAGAAATATGTAATTAGTTTTTGATTTTATCTACATTTAGTACTCCATGCATGTTATGACATTTTGATGTGATGGGGAATCTTCTTTTTGCATAGTAAATTTGGGGATGAAATTTTGGAAGTAAACAAGGCCACAGGAGAGTTTAGCTAGCTAGGGTGGGGAGGGAGGGCGACATGCCTGCAGAATCATTGCGTGCTCGCGAGTGAGGCATGCATCATGCTTCATGCATGTCGTGGGCTATATGAGAACATTGTATCGTCATCATGTCGCGCGCGTATGTCTTGCAAAAAGTTAGGGATGATTCCTCATTTGTACGTCTGGCGCATCGCGTGCCCGGCCGTCTCTAACAGTACGTCTAAGTAGAACTTTTTTTTAATGTACAGCTATGGAAGAATAATGGTTCTTAGCGGAAGCAGAAGTACGGAGTACCTTGGACCACGCCCAGCGGCGTATTTAGCATAGAAAATAAAACTACCAACAGCTCTATTGTTCAGTCAAGTTAAGAAATACCCAAAGACGAATGAGCCTGGATCTTTCTTTCCAGTTTCCACCTCGTTCCAGGTTATCCTCCACGTCCTCCCTATCCTGTACTCTCTCCGTCCCGCAATAATAGGCCATTTAGCATTTAAATTTTGTCCCACAAAAATATCCATTTAGCTTTTAGAGATGCACATATTAATACAAAAGTACGTAGAGAAACGTAAAAGTACATAGAGAAACACATAGAGCCAATCAAATAGCTAGTTAATGCTACTTTTATAACTCTAATGAGAGGCAACATGGTCATTTGTCATGACTAATAATTTGTCTGGTATTTTCCAAAATGGCCTGTTATTGTGGGACGGAAGGAGTAGGGATAGGGAGGACGTGGAGGATAACCTGGAACAAGGTGGAAACTGGAAAGAAAGATTCCGACCATGAAGTGTTTTTTTTAATATTTCGACGTTTCTATGGAATACTACTTTTTAGTGCCTTGACGATGGAGCAGTCCAACTAATCATTAGGACATTTTTGTCTTGGTTTGGAACAATAATTTTTAGTCAACAAGAATATCTTATTTTACTCCAAATCTTTTTTTTGAACGTATTGCTAGAGAACCAAATTTCTTGAATCATTTTCTTAACTTGAACAATTTTTTATAAGAAATTTAAAATGATTAGAATTAATTAGAGTCATCCGTTCCAAGAAATCGGACAGTGGAAACAAATGGTCAAGTACAAAAAGGTACCAAATTTGTGGGTTCAGATATCAAAATAGTGGAACCAACCAATGATTTACACTATATACTTTTAGAACATTTTGATTTTCACCTAGAACCTTTTTTCTGGTTTTGTTATCTTGGGTGTAGGTTAAACAGCCTCCACGCCTAGTCACCCATGTTGCAGCTGCCTTCTACATGATATAATACAAGAAAAAAACTAATATCAGTTATCCAAAAGCATCACGCGCAAAATTTTAAAACTGCAATAAGAGAATTGTATAAAAGAGAAATTTAAAGAAAACCATGGCATGAAGCCTTTGAATTTGGACATCCGACAACTAAAAATATACTCCGGAAACAATACACTACTGCATCGATTAAGATACACCGTCGAATTAAATGGCATGCTATCGGAAGAAAATGACCAAAGATGTACTATCGGAACAACTTTTAGACACACTACGGCGGCCGTGAGAAGCGCTTATCAGATAAGCTATATGAATATGGAAATAGCGCTTATTTGAGAAGCGGGTCTGAACCGGCTTCTGCGTTTTAGTACAAAAATGGAAGCGGTGGGGAGAAGCGTGGCAAAAAAAACTGCAAAAAGGCGAGCTGTTTGGCTTCTAGTTTTAGCTTATTTTAGCATAAGCTGAAAATAAGCTGTTCCAAACAGGGCCAAGAGGAACTATAAAACTCCATTGTTGGAAAATCCTAGGATAAACAAAGTTTGAAAACTAAAAATACATAAATACAAATGAGGAATAAATATGTGTAATATTTTATTAACCATAAATACTAGAAAAAACATAATGATCATGTTGTCTTGTTAATCTACCTTTTTTCCATTTTGTTAGTTTATAAAATACAGCAACTTCAGTATATGATATCGTTTAGTTTGGATTGCGGTAATTCTGTAGGATAATAAAAGCCATTACATTTTATAGGAAAAATTGGATGTATGTTGTGGGGAGGGAAGCCATAGGTACCTACCAAAATGTGCGAGCAAGAAACGTTTTTGTTTTTGGTGTCATCATGTTCGGAATCCCCAAAACATTTGTCTACTAGGCAGCTGATCCATGAATGAATGGATGGTTCAGGATAGTATCTTGTCTTTGGGCAAATGGCTGATAGCGTCGATCATATAGCGAGAACAAATAGTAAAAAGGAAGTTCTGCTACAAGTTGCCCATGGCAGCACCTGGGACAAAAACAATACGCTCCCCAAGAAATACGCGCATCCATCTATCCGGCCCGGGCGGAGGCGAAGGGAAGCATGATGAGCATGCAAGATGCAACAATGCAAGCACGACGGCAGCGGCAGCTGCATCTGCGCCCCCCAGCTTTCTGATAAAGATCGTGGGCGCTCCTAACGAAAGGGGAAAGATACGTCGCCCGCCCACGGTGATGATTAACATAATTATTAGCAGCTGCCCGCTGGCCCATGCCGCGGCTGCGACGCTGCTGCTGCTAGCCTGCCTGCCTGCCTGCTGCCGCCGCTGCTGCATCTGGCATGCCATTGCCGTCACCATGCCATGCCATTGCCATCGCCCTCCGGAAAAGAGAGCACGAGCACGAGCACGGAGCGCCCCATCGCCCCTGCGGTTTTTTAATCCTGCCCTCATGATTCGATCCCCCCTGCCTGCTCCCTTTTGCCGGGCCACTCACGTGCGCTCGTCAAACCGCTGTCCCGGAGGGTCAAAACCAAAGCCCCGGCCGGAGTCCTCTCCTCCTCTGCTGATCCCGGCCTCTTCTTCTCTCTTTGCAGCTAGCTGAGCCCTCTCTCTCTTTCTCTCTCTCTCGTCGTTGTCACACTCTCACTGTCGCACGCTGTCAAGCACCCGCTCAGCTACTAGCTCCACCGTGCTGGTTCCGGGATGGAGCTGGGGCTGAGCCTGGGGGAGGCCGCCGGGAGGGCGGCGCCGGAGCTGGGGCTTGGGCTCGGTGTCGGGGTCGGCGCCGCCGGACGGGGGGAGGAGCAGCCCGGGAGGGGGAGCAGGGCGGGCGGCGCGGGAGCCAGGTGGTGGGCGGCGCCGGTGGACGAGCCGGAGCCAGCGGTGCGGCTCAGCCTCGTGTCCAGCCTCGGCCTCCAGCTCCAGTGGCCGCCGCCGCCTCCAGACAGCGGTGAGTGTCGCCGCGTATCCTCGCTCCTCTCGATTCGCGCGTCCGATGGCGTTGCCGAGTACGTCCTGACGGCCGGCGGCGCTCTTCTCCATTGTTTGCGGTGCGCAGGGCGGCGTTCCTCCGAGGCGCCGCCGCGCGGGCTCGACCTCGACGTGAACCGGGCGCCGTCGACGGGGGCGCTGGCGCTGGAGGACGACGACGACGAGGACCCGGCCGCGGCGGCGGCGGCGCTGTCGTCGTCGCCCAACGACAGCGGGGGCTCCTTCCCTCTGGACCTCGGGCGGCGCGCCCACGCCGAGGGCGCCGCGGCGCCGGGCGGCGGCGGGGAGCGGTCGTCGTCGCGCGCCAGCGACGAGGACGAGGGCGCGTCCGCCCGTAAGAAGCTGCGCCTCTCCAAGGAGCAGTCGGCGTTCCTCGAGGAGAGCTTCAAGGAGCACAGCACCCTCAACCCCGTAAGAATAAGCATCCTTTCTGATCGCAGTAACTAAAAACCAGTGCCATTGCTACCTCGTTCTACTTGACGCTGATGAGCCTGCTTGTCCGTCGCCGGCGGCGTGCAGAAGCAGAAGGCGGCGCTGGCGAAGCAGCTCAACCTCCGGCCGCGCCAGGTGGAGGTCTGGTTCCAGAACCGCCGAGCCAGGTGCGCATGCACACAAAAATCTCTGCTGCTAATCAATCACCGTGCTAGAATCTAGACACAGCCACGGGGAGCTAACCTTGTGTTCTCCGGCAATGGGATTGGGCATGCAGGACGAAGCTGAAGCAGACGGAGGT
Source organism: Echinochloa crus-galli (assembly GCA_900205405.1). NCBI lineage: Eukaryota > Viridiplantae > Streptophyta > Magnoliopsida > Poales > Poaceae > Echinochloa > Echinochloa crus-galli. The sequence goes on along the minus strand of OAMR01000231.1, from coordinate 1,753,232 downwards.
GGACTGCGAGTACCTGAAGCGCTGCTGCGAGACGCTCACCGAGGAGAACCGGCGGCTGCACAAGGAGCTCGCCGAGCTGCGCGCGCTCAAGACGGCGCCGCCCTTCTACATGCACCTCCCGGCCACCACCCTCTCCATGTGCCCCTCCTGCGAGCGCGTCGCCTCCAACCCCAACATCTCCGCCGCCGCCTCGGCGCCCGCGTTGGCTGGGTTGGTTCTCGTGAGAATTTTTGGGGTTTCCGAGGCCGTCCGTCGCCGTCGCGTCGACGGCTGGGATGCGAGAAGCGGAGGCTGCTTGCTGGGACTGCGTTAACCTTTTTTTAATTAAGTGATCTCTGTTTATGCTTTTAAGAACACGGAGTGTTCACGCCTTCACGGAGTGTTCGTGTTAAGCACGAATGGTTCAGGGTTTAAGCTTGCTTAGGCTGAAAATTTGTTCCATTTTTTGGCTTGCTTGATTTGATTGGCAGCTCAAATCGGAAGGAATCGAAGGATGCTGTTGCCATTGCCACCAGCCCACACTAGTACCATTGAAGTGCATTTGCTTCGCAGTTCGCGGTTCGTACGAGGGCGCAGATTTGCGAAATTATAGCACCGCGCGAGTTCCAAGGGACGAAAATTTTCTAGAGATTTTACTCGCGTACGTACACCGGCGTGTGTTGTCAGATCGCTTTATGAGTGCCGGTGGTGTGATGGGGTGGAGGAGTACTCAGGATGGCTGTGTTCAGTTCGACGCGTCGGGAAAGTTTGAAAAAAAATGTCACATCGGACACTGTAGCGTATTGTAGCATTTTTCGTTTGTTTGTGGTAAACATTGTCCTATCATGACCTAACTAGGCTCAAAAGATTCGTCTCGTCGTGTACATCAAAACCATGCAATTAGTTTTTTATTTACCCACGTTTAGTGTTCTATGCATGAGGAGAGAGGTTTGATGTGATAGGTGGATAGTGATGTTTGGAGAGAGAATTTTGGGAATTTTGGTGATGGAATGGGGAACTAAGGGCACGTTTGGTTTATTGCCAATTTCAGCCAAACCAAAATTTTGACGCACCCTCAACAATTGGCTGCTGTTTGATTTGTTGCCGCTAGTTGGCGTGCCAACCTTTGCCAAAGCAGATTACACTGCGTACGCGGGCGAGAATGCGGGCGAGCAAATCGCTCGCCAACAATTTGGCAACCAACGCAGGAAGCCAGGTAGCACGTGGCAAGAGGGTATTAGATGCACGGAGTCCAACAAAGACAAGTTAGAAATGTTTAAGTAATAATATCTCTTCAACTATTAATCTAATTACAAATCTGATTGCATATTTATATTTCTGACAATTAAATCTACAAAACAAGAGGTCACTTTAATATACTTTGACGTAAAAAAATAATAATGACGTGTAGACCCTACATGTCATACTAAGAGTTTTAATTAATTTTGGTTAGATTTGGCAAGGTTGCAATCCAAACACAAATTTTCTCATATTTTGGCATTACCATTGATTTGGTCATGACCAAAATTTGGTAAGGCAAAATGGGGCACCAACCAAACATGCCCTAAACACAGCCAAGAGGGATAGGATTTTGCACTAAAATGGGGGCAGGAATAGGATTTCACGTGACACAGTACGGTGTGTATTCAAAATTTACAGCAGTGCAATTTCTGATATTTGGGATTCTACAATGAATTTTTGTTATACTATATTTAGATTACAATCTAGTTTAATAATCTAGATGAATTATAATCAAAACAAACGGGTGACTCACTTTGTTACTCATTCATATTTCAGTTCTATTTTGAAAACTGGATCAGTTCAGTCTTAATCCGTATAGAGGAAGATCACAAGCTGCATGCGAACGCTCTGTTCGCTTGGCTTATCAGCCACCAGTCAGTAGTATTTTTCTCTCAGCAGAAATTAGTACCAACCACCATTCAGCAAGCAGTATTTTTCAAAAATCAGCACCAGCCATCAGCCAAACGAACAGGCCGGAAATTTACCCTAGCAAATGCTGTATAGCCTACACATCCCAATCCATATAGAGGGAGGTCAGATGGTTAACAGATACGATAAGTGACATGGTATTACAGCCCGTTTGGATGTAGATATTTCAGCCCAGAATTCAGAATTGGCATTGGTACACTTGAATTCTATTGTTTGGATGGTTTTGGCATTGATGGATGGAATCACAGTCCAACACCGAACGGGCATTCAACGCACTGCTGCACCCTCTCCCGCAATGCCGAGCCAACCAGCTCCGTATTGGGTCCCAGCACATGGCAAGGGTAGGGGATGGAGGAAGAGGAGTGGAGGTGAGGCGAGCTCGAGGATGCAGTGACCAATTTTCAATTCTACACTGATGTGCATCCAAACGTGAATAGAATTGGACCGCTTCATAGAATTCCAAAAGGCAATGTAATGGCCATCCAAACAATAGAATTGAATTGTGGCTCAATTCAATATCATGGCTGATTTGGTATTGAACTCAATTCAATACCATGGTCTTCAATGTCGACATCCAAACGGAGGGTTTACTATGATCTAGATGATGCCCTTTATCTCATTCAACGTTAGAGAGATCATAGTAAGGCTATTTCTACTGGCAGTTTCATTTCACAGTTTCTAAGAGTGCCATGTCAATGAAATATGTTTAAGTTGACGAATGAAATCCGCCTCTTCAATGCACAGTTACATTTTACGCTTTTATAGACCGAAGACACAACATTGAATTGCAAGGCATTCGCTTGGTCGTGGAGAGATGAAATGAAACTCTAGCCCTCAATTCTAGTTTCAACATGTTTCGGAGTTTTTGAAACATTATAGACACAGTTCCATCTAAATGAAATTCATTCCTTCCCTCTTTTTGTAAATTTCTTGACACGTCGTCACTTATATCTACATTGCACCTCATTTCATGAGAATGGAACTTATACAAAAACTTTTGTTGGGATTGGCCTAAATTCATCTTCATCTAATTGCCAAATACACTCTCCCCAATTTTTTTTCCTCCTTTGCATTTGACGAGCAGCACAAAAGCAACCACGAAGGTCGCGCATAATTATAGGGTTGACCACGAGGCTCAACCATGGTGCGGCATGGGCCACTGGGCAACCCATATTTTGGCCGACCAGGTGATTAAGCCGAGCATGACTTGACACTCAATACCCGCAGCCTACCAAAATGGCGAGCAAGATACTGTCGTTAAGCATGTCTGCGCTTTATTACAGATCATGATTATGCTTGTGTCGTGTAGGGCTGACCCGTGACAAGGCTTTTTCTCTCAAGCGTTTCCGTCTCATCATTTATCCTTGCTTCCAGATAAGAGAAGCGCGCACGGTTTGTCTCCCTCCCCACAAGGCCACAATGCAAGTTGCCCTCTGAACTGAAGTCTGAACCCTTCAGCAGAAATGCAGAATCATTCCGTGATCGTGGAAAGGTCCAGCGGCTACGCACCCTCCTACACACTGCAGGACTGGAGTAGAGTGTTCTCATCTTCCTACCATCATTTTGTTTTTCAGGAATGGAAGGGCAACGTTTTAAAAAAGAAAAGGGCAATTCCCGGGTGCATATCACCTCAGTTCAAAATACCACAAATATCAAAACGATGAGACTCTATTCAAAACCATACAATTTTGTGTACAAAACCATTCGATTTTGTATACACGCGTAGTGTACTCCTCTGTCCCTAAAAGACCGTCGTTTACGGTTCCTAATAAATATCTTCGACCGAACATATAAAAATAAAATATTTATGGTATATGATAAATATCATTAGATAGATATTCATTTGTTCCATTTAAAAGATGCAAGAAAGATAGATTCCAGCATCACATTAGAAAGATGCTAAAAAAAGACACCTAATATCAATTGCTGAATTTGTCTTTTTGGCATCTTTTTCATGGTAAGAGTTTGGATTTGAGATTTTATTACGTACAATTAGTCCATGGTGACGGGTGACGTCGGCACATGCTTCGCCGTTCGCCCGGCGTGATGACTGATGAGCATGGAGCAGCGAGGACGCCGGCCGAGCAGGAGGGGAGGGTCCCGTCGCTGTGAGGCTCCATGATTGTTGCATCCTGCCTGTCCTCCGGCGTGTTCTGTTCCCCCTCGCTGCCGCCACCGATCGTCAGTCTGACGCCCCACTCGCCGCTGCCTGCCTCCAACTGTTTGATTGGATTTGGGGTCGGGGCCATGGCCATCCGCATGAGAGGAGCTCGATCGAGCCGAGCCCTCTTTGTGGCCATCAAATCATTGTCTTCTTGGATGGAGCTGGGCCTGCTGGGCGATGGACCTACCTTTTCCTACCTTCTTTTCACTCATTCCCTCACTCATTCCCTGCCTCTCTCCATGGGGTCCATGAACAGCCTCTTTTTCTGTCTTTTTGATATTGGCATTGCATGAAGACAGTGAGTGAAGTCTAGTGAGATCAGTAAGCAGCCGTGATTTCTAATGCTATGCAAATGTGGTATTGCAGGTTCAAGTGTTTTTGTTTTTGGGTATATATAAGTCACACTCGCACACAACTTGTTCTGAACATTTAGATAGGTGCAGGAAAAGATATGGGCCTTGTTTAGTTCCAAAAAGGAACTCCTAAATTCATTATGTAAAAAGAAGATTCTCCATCGTCATAACATGCATGGAGTATTAAATGTAAATGAAATAAAAAACTAATTACACAGTTTTATTGTACTCTGCGAGACGAACATTTTGAGACTAATTAATCAATTTTTGAACAATTTTTCGCACGTACAAACGAAATGCTACAGTGACGCAATGATTACGAAGTGACATCATATTCCTAAATTCATACTCCCAAATTTAACATCTAAATAAGGCCATGGTCACTTCTGTTTAGATGCAAATTTGGGACCCCAAATTTGAGCCATAGAGGTCACGTCGCAATCATTGCGTCACTGTAGCATTTCGTTTGTATGTGTAAAAAATTATCCAAAAATTTATTAATTAGGCCCAAAATATTCGTCTCACAGAGTACAACAAAACTGTATAATTAGATTTTAATTTTATCTATATTTAATACTCCATGCATGCTATGACATTTTGATGTGATGGGAATCTTCTTTTTTATAGTGAATTTGGGGGTGCAAATTTGGGAACTAAACAAGGCCTTGGATGAGGGAATAGTAGGATACGTACTCCCTCCGTTCTGAAAAAACTGACGTTTAGGACAAGGTTTGGGTTAAACATTGGGAATATAGATCATCAATAACTTTAAAATTGTTGAGTTTACAAATATGAAAACTATATGAATAAATTTGTCTTGAAAAATATTTGTATAAAAGTATACATATATCACTATTTGATAAATATTTTCATAATAATAAAAGGCCAAAGTTATGTTTTAGAGACCGTGTCACTGTCCTAAACGTCAATTTTTTCATAACGGAGGGAGTACTGATTACTGACTGGATCACTCGAATGCATTGCGTGTGCCGGTACTGGATCATGAGGCTCATGATTGTGCCATCGTTTCCTGCCGTTGCAGTCGTTATCCGTCAGAATATTCATTATAAGGGCATGTGCTGCTTAACTCTTGCCAGCAAAATCTTCTAACGGCTAAAGTTCAAGGATTTCACGGGAATGGAATTTTCCTTGCAACTTGGAGACCAAAGCCTCCCAACTCCCATTACAATTGTACAAAACATCGACGAATAGTGACTTGAGCAAAACTTTTGTCCGTAATTCAGTAGCTAGAACCGATCAGGCGACTAGATCAAAACTTTTGTCCGTAATACAGTCCCTTGGCCCCCCTTGTCCATGTCATGGGATGATGTGAATCTTTGAAAAAGAAAAGGAAAAGATCAAAAGTTTCTTATCACATCTAAGCTATGCCCATGATATGCTAGATACGTGCAAAATATATTTCCAACGTTGTAGGTTCCATATGCTTGCAAACGGAGTGTGACCGCGCGTTGACATGCAGTCGTTTGAAGAGTATACCGTTCTCGAAGAATTTACACATTCTACAGAAAAATCTGGGAATTCTCGCGATCCGGATAGCCTCGTTATTTGTCAATCTGGCTATTTGACTCAGGTAGTGAGTTCATTGGTTCATTTTGGAGGATGGGAAAATACTGTGTCAAGTCTTCCCTGAAGTCGTGCCCACTGACTCTGCCGCATTGACCTCTGAAGCCTGAATCTGCTCTCAGAAACCCATGACCGTCATTCAGTGCGGTGAGTGGATGTGGATCAACACTGCATTGCTCGTTGAGTCTCTTGGAAACTAACTCGTGACTTCAGCGTAATACGGAAACTCTGTGCAACTCTGATGAACTCCAAGAAACATCTCTGAAGTAGGAATGCACTGCTCACATCAGCTTAACGCAAGCAATGGCCAATGGCTGATTTTCCAAGACACGTTGGAGTTCAGCACGAGGTGCAGTATATGTATAACACAACACTTCAAAATCATTCTTGAATCAGTATCACAGCACGATATTTAAAGGGGTACCCAGGTTCAGAATATATGCCCATAAATTGATAAATATGCGAGGACCTTATAGCATCCACAAGAACAGTACAGTCAAGACAAGAAACCCCAAATCCTTTTATTCGGTTTCACTGAAGCATTTGTACTTCACATTTCTCAAGTGCACAGGTCAGACCAGCTCAAGTGCTGAATCTCACATCTTTGCAACACTTACAAGTAACCACCAAACGAAAAAAAATGCATATCATTGTATCGCGAGTAAGGTGTCGATAATTCCACCAGCTGAATCCTTACCTTCCATCAAATAACCAATAGAATCAGAGGCCAAAACTTCTCATCAAACAACAAATATAATTGGAGGCCAAAACTTTCTTGCTATTATCCCAGCCTAACTAGAGCATAATCCACTTTTAGACTCAAATGCATTCCCATATTTACCTACTAATGCAGGTCAAGACCCAGGTGTAACGGGAAAGCAAAACACCACCATTTGTACACAATTATACTTATTATTACGAAATAACTTTAACCAATATACAAGACACTGAGAACCCATGCAACGAATGCCCTTGGTCTCCTCATATGACAACTTAGTAACAACATGCTATCGCCTAGCGAGAAACCTCGTCCGAGCAGAGACAGGAACCTGATGAACCAGGCCTATGGTGGCCTCCTTTCCACTCCTGGTGGCTGACAGCTAACAACCACCTTATCACCTGAAGAGGGCAGAAGAATATATGAGCACGGCAACTAGAAAGACTTTGCAAGCTTTAAGGAACAATGGACAGTAACAGCAAAATCGTAACACATAAGAATGGCTCTTAGGATTGTAAAGTCAAAAAGATGACATGGAGTGGCCCTTTACGAAGCAATCACGGATCGCCTACTACTTTATTCTCTTGAAATATCAGTTCAGTTCAACATGAAGGATCTATTCATCATGCAAGTTGATAAATGCTTCTACCACATGAAGTTCTACTTTATTGCCCAGCTAGTTTGCCACCACTACCCCTCGTACACCAGAATAGAAATTAAGATGGATGTTTATTTGTGTCAACTAATTCTGGTGGCATAAAGGTGCTCGCCCTGTTCGTTTGGATTGTTTCCAGCGAGCCAACAGTGTTTTTCTCTCAGCGAAAACCAGCGCCAACCACCAGCCACCAACCAGCCAGCAGTGTTTTTCTCTCAGCAAAAACCAGCACCAGCCACCAGCCACCAGCCAAACAAACAGGGCGGCTTTCTGCGATTTGTAAAGTGAAGTACTAGCACACTAATAAAGCACTGTACTTCAGCTTTCTTAATATCATTCTTTGAGGAGCAGCCTAAGTCAAGCAGTCCACCATTTCTTCAAATAAACAGTATATGCCTGTTGAAGCAGTTGGCTAACTTCTTCTCAAGGCTGATGTAAGAATAAAAGCTTGACATACAGAAAAACAATAAAAAAAGTAACGTCTCCAAGGCCTAGGTCATGCGTGGATCCTACTCTATCAATCTCTTTGCTGTCAAAATGCACAGAATTTCCATCAAATCTCTAGCCTGCGCATCTGATGGTCAAGTTTTTGTGTGCATCAATCAGTCAATTAGCTCTTCCAGTATTTTTTCGCAACACAGCAAGAATGATGCATATATATATGAGGGCATGAGGCTACGAGCAAAATTTGTTAACAGCAGAGAGATTTGATGGACTATAATCTACTACCTCATTTCAAATTGCTATTGGATGTTGACAATGTTTGACCATTCGTCTTGTTAAAAAAAATTATGCAAGTATCATTTGTTTTGTTTGTGATTTACTTTATCATCAAAGATAATTTAAGCATGACTTATTTTCGCATATTTGGACTAAATCTTTGCATAAGACGAATGGTCAAGAATTATGAGAAAAACAGTGAATATTAATTTGGAACTGAGGGAGTAGATGTGTTTATGTTGTACTACAAAATTAGCATGGACCAGGAACAGGAAGCATAACAGAGAAAGAATGGAGGTGTCAAAAACTAACAAACCACCAATAAGGAGAATATATGATATTTATAGCTAAAAGCAAGAAAAGGGATTCGGGAACTAAAGGCTGTCAAAGTACATCATAATGAGCTATTTTCATTTATTTGAAGGAAATCAAAGCAAAATCTGTAAAATATGTTCTTAGCACCTTTGACGACAAAAACATACTAATCCAAACAATAGGCGCCAAAGAAAAGTTATTTAACCTAGAGAAATCAATTGTAAACAACAACCAAAATGTACATTCTATCAAATTAAACAGGTACATTCCACCAGCCAAACAATGCGGTAAACAACTTGAAATTGAAATCCTGCCTATTCTTTTCTTCAACTGAATGTCCACAGAAAAACATTAATTTTTTTATATATTTTTGTGCACAGCTATATCATGGAAACAAAAAGTCAAACCCATAAGACAGGATGATGATAGTTTAAAATCTTAAAATAGATAGCCTGATCAGTGTTGTGCAGTAGTTCAGCTTAGCTATGACAAGGTATTAGCGCTAAGACAACAACAACTTGCCGATGGGCATCTGAAATGACTAGGATGCTTTAATCCAGTTATGATTTATAAGCAAGTGTTTAAATTCAATTAAGAACACCGAGTCAAATTAACATAAAGGAGCAAAAAATTTACAAGAACACTTATAGATGCACATAATCTTCGACAACATATAATCAACAGCAGAGAGCACCTAAATATCGTATTGTCATTGACAATACCTTGATTTTGTAGTGCCCACAAACTTCAGCTTCAGCCGTCATGTAATTGATCATTCAAATTCTAACCGAAGGAAATCAATTATCTAGATATTTGCCTGATGAACTAGAGGAAAACTAAATAGAACAGAAAAATGTAACATAACCTATACCACATAATGATCACTATCACAAAACATGTGAATCATGGACTCCACTGAAACCGTTGAGTTCACAATGGCTAAGCAAATTCAACTCAAGCTCCAGTGATACAATGCAAATTTAGCGAGTAAAGTCGAGAGATTTGCTGCGATGTGTTTACCTGATAACTGGAACCTCTGGCTCAATCAAAAAGGCCATCCCCTTCGCGGGCCTCCGACATGACTGCATCGGATTCTGGGTGCGGAGGCCAGTCAGACGAGACGGTCTCGCCGCTATTGGCAGGTCCGGCAGCTGCGTCCTCGGTGAAAGCCTGCGCGAGCTGCGTGGCCGACACCGAGACCGGACCCGCCGCCGCGGCGTCACCGAGGACGTGGCGGCGGCGGCGCGCGGTGGTGGTGAAGCGGATGGTGATCCGCGTGGGCGAAGAACCCTCCTCCTCCGGCGCGGCCCCCTCGGGCTCGGGTACCGCGGCGGCGGAGGGGATGCGGAAGCGGCAGACCGGGCAGGAGTTGTGCATCTCGAGCCAGGTGACGATGCAGGGGGAGTGGTAGAGGTGCGCGCAGGGGAGCTTCCGCGCCTGGGAGGCGAGCGGCAGGTCGTCCTTGCAGATGGCGCAGGCGGCGGCGGGCTCGGCCACCTCGACCGTGGGCAGCGCGGCGATGGAAGCCGCCGGGGCGGGGGGCTCCCCGCCCCTGGCGGCGGCGAGGGCCGGCTGGTGGAGGAGGGCGCGCTGCCGGACTATGGCGAGGCCGCGCTGGCGGAGCGCGGACATGGCGACGGCCGCGGCGGCGTCGCCGAGGTCGGGCCCGTCGTAGCGGCTGCTGCGGTCGACGACGCTCCGGAAGTACTCCCTCGTGGCGGCGTAGTTCTCGCTGGCGAGCTCGATGCCGTCGTCGTCGGAGTCGGAGTCGTCGTCGGAGAGCTCGGAGGAGGAGGAGCCGGAGCCGGAGCCGGCGAGGTGCGGCGGCGGGGGCGGCGGAGGACGGCGATCCAGGTCACCGACGGCGCACCGACGCGGGAGTGCGGCGGCGTGGCGTGCGGCGGTCGGCGGCGGGCGGGCCGGAGGCGCAGCGTGCGGGCGTTCGCGAAGGCGGCGGCGGTGCCCTCCGGTTTTTAGCGACTTTTAGGGACTAAATTTTAGTCAGTTGTCCTGTTTGGTTGTAGGGACTTAAAGTGACTAAATGTAACTAGTTGGCTTGCATAAAGACCATACTACCCCTCAAGCCTTGCCCCTCTCTCTCCCACGCCGCGTCGCCCCTCTCCTCCCCCGCGAGCAGCTTGCCTCGCCGAGCCGCCGGAGGGCACCGCCGCCGCCTTCGCGAACGCCCGCACGCTGCGCCTCCGGCCCGCCCGCCGCCGACCGCCGCACGCCACGCCGCCGCACTCCCGCGTCGGTGCGCCGTCGGTGACCTGGATCGCCGTCCTCCGCCGCCCCCGCCGCCGCACCTCGCCGGCGGTCATCACCGGCGGTGAAAGCCGCCACCAGGAGGTTCCCCACGACGAGCCATACACCCGCCGCCGACTTCCTACCTTGCGCCGCCGCCGGAGAGCCGGCGAGCTCAACGCCTAGGAGCTCTGCAGCTTGTTTAGAGGAAGAAGAAGGAAGGTTTGCGTTTAGGCTCCTGAAGAATACTATAACTTTTAGCTTATTCCATGTGTCTTGCGGACCTTGCGAAAAACCCCTTACATCTATTAGGTTCCGCACAACCAGATCCATGCCATGAAATTTTTCAGATCTAACCCTAACATTTAACCTTTTTACGTCCACTATTTACGCCAGGGGCAAAGCCGTCCTTTTTCCTTCGCTTGCCACGATGGCCAGCTGATCTGGAGTGCCACATAGCCAAATATGGTAAAATTGTATCGCTTTGATCACTCAGATGCTAAAATTGTATTGGCGTTCGTAAGAGTGCTATTTGGAGAGTGGTCATCCGGTATAATGGTAAAAAATTAAATATCCCCTGGACTGCGCAGTCCGCCCAAGCGCTCGCCCCACCTTTCTTTGGCCTTGTTTAGATGTTGAAAAGCAACTCTCAAATACACTATGCAAAAAGAAGATTAATTGCACAGTTTTATTGTACTCTGCGAGACGAACATTTTAAGCCTAATTAATTAATTTTTAGATAATTTTTCATACATACAAACGAAATGCTACAGTGGCGCACGATTCTCCATAGTCCCAAATTGGGACCTCCAGTTTGTCATCTAAACAAGGCCTTTCTTTCGGCCACGCGGGGCCCGTTGAATGTGGGGGCATCTAAACAAGGCCTTTCTTTCGGCCACGCGGGGCCCGTTGGCTGTGGGGTCCTCCCGCGGGCGGCCGCGTTAACTTCCGGACCCGGGTGGGGGCCGCGCCGGCGTGTGGAATGTGCTCTTCGATGTCCGGCGGTTGTTTCGGTCGGCGCAACCGCGATTTGGGCGCCTCAATTTTTTACTGCGTTTCCCTCATTTTTTTCTCTCTCGCTCCCGTCGGGTTTGGTGAAAGCAATCGACAATAGAGCGGCAACACCAAGTCACGTTGATTACCCATTTGATGTGGAGAGATGGTGGCATATCCAATAATGAATTTCTCCTCATAATTTTGAGTTACGTGTGAGGTATATACCAGTTTTACTCTATTTTATCGAGAAGTAGCGAAAGGTGCATATGCTCGGCCATCGTATCTTCATCTCTATCCGCTATCGTGTTAGATCTACGGAAATGACATGCTACACACTCAACATTTATCATGTGAGCCCGACACTACGTGTCCAGACGCACGCTGACGCGTTTTCAACGACATGAAAACGCAAAACACGGCGGTGTTAATTTTCTAGAAAGTATGCAAGAGTGCACACCATATCTTATCATTTAGCGGTGATGTAGTATCGCGTCACGCTACAAGCTTAAAATTTTATCACGTGGGATAGACCCTTCGTGTCGAAGAGTGAGAACACGTTAACTCTGCTCGGTGGTCGACAACCTGTTCACACTACATACAAACTACACGTCATATAAAGGAACGAAAAACTGCCTCAATAGTGTCATACTACATACTTGACATTTGTCGTGCGAGTTATAAAAGACCATAGCATGTCAGCACATCATTTTTTTAAAATAATCTAATGTTATATAAGGTACATGACACCATAAAGCACTACATAAAGAAGTCGTGAAACATGCAAGACTGCAAATACATGTCGCCATATCTTCATCTCTATCTTCAATATATCGTCGCACTTATAGTTGTATAGAGATAATGCGATATATGTTGAAGTCTTTTGGTCATGTGAAACCAATATTTTAGCGTATGCTAACACCTTTTCAATAACATAGAAATACAATATCTTGAATGGTGTCGTGGAGGTTTCCAATGGCTAGTTGTGCATTGTGTATGTCGAATATCTAGTGTTCCTTACAAATTTAAGCTATTAGAGAAATGGACAGATTACCTAATGTTTCTATCAATTTGAGTCTACGGAGCAATGGCTAGTTTGAGGCGTACCTAATTAATTTTAGAGTACTAGAATTTAGGGTGAACTACACACTTGAGAATACTACTGCTAAACCAAAAATGCAAAAAAAAAGAAAATGATTATATCCAAGAAAAAGATTACACACCAATTATATCAACTGATCGTTATGAAGTTTGTCTAGTTCGGTACTTTGGTGGTGGTTTCCAAGGGCCACGATGAAAAGAGTCGAGTGATCAAGAATGCATCGTTAGTGGAGCTCTAATGTAGGCAAGATGTAGTGGTGCCCACCAATAAATCCTTATACAAAGTTTGTGAGTTTTTGTTCATCTCCTACTTCCAACATTTATGTTTATGTACTTACTTCTTACATCTTTATTTTTCTAGAAGAGTACTAGATTTATTTGCTAATTTTGGCTATAGGTTACATAACTCTTTATACAGTAGAATAATATACCAGCTGAACTTTAAAATATATTTAGATATATATGTTAATCTTATTTTAAGCAAAATTGTAATTGGAGCCTAACTTTTAGTTTAAAAATGTTCTAATTTATCTCTTTTTTCTTCTAGAGTTCTAGTTTATCTCCTTTATCCTTCTAAAGTTCACGAATGATATGTTTGTTGAATGTTAAGCGCTGATGCTTTACTTGTACCTAGCACCTGTTACACTCACATAGTCACATCCAGGCTATTGGTTGAAATTTGCAAGGTTTCTTACATTGTCACAGAAATTTAGTAATTTCCTTTCTTATTTCAATGCACATGTTCTATGCGTGGCAGTTGGTATATCTCAATTAGGTAGCTGCGTGAACAATCTTGAAATTAGGTAGCTTGGAATTCCATGTTTTTTTTCTCAAAGGCAATCTTTGTGTAACCCTTTTTTTAGAACGATTGACTTGCCCCAATTAGCTTATTGAGCTTGGCCTAATCCAGTGTGTGTTACAAATTCTCTTCATTTGGGCTTACAATTAGTCAATTATATGCTCCTGCAAGCTTTCTTCGTGATTTCCAGCTCTTTGCCTTTCTGCCTTTCACCCTGAATAGTGCAAAAGGCTATCTGATCTTGCACATAATTTTACGGGCGCAAAGACACGCTATAAATGTAAACCTGGCAAAGAAGACAACAACGACGCTTTGGCCGAGTGGTTAAGGCGTGTGCCTGCTAAGTACATGGGGTTTCCCCGCGAGAGTTCGAATCTCTCAGGCGTCGTTCTTTTTTTTCACATTTTAGGTTTTTTTTGATTGGCAGAACTGTACCGCAAACATCCATATGTGAAAATATTTTTGTAATTTAAAATCTTGATGCTAAGTATCAAAATACAAGAATGAGAGATATGGGAGATTAAAATTTATCCCTTTTAATATTTTGGATATGGTACCAAAAAGTTCTGCGAATACAACACCAACACGATAACAAATCTAACTAAAATCCATTCTTTTAACGTGTTTATGCTTGTGATTGGCAGAACTGTACCGCAAGCATCCAAATGTGAAAATATTTTTGTAAATCTGAACCTTGATGCTAAGTATCAATATACAAAAAAAATGAGAGATATGGGAGATTTAATTTTTAGTATTTTGGACATATCCTACCAAAAAGTTGTGCGAATACACTACCAGCAGATAGAAAATCTGGTTAAAATTCATTTCATTTGACGTGTTTATTATGCTTGTGATTTAAAATGAACCTTTTTGATGCGGAAAAAGGAAGCTACGTATATTCATATTCCCGTTGCAGGAACAGCGATGGAAGATGGAACCTACCAGACACCTTCCTTCCCGTTTGCCCTTGGTGAGGGCGACAAGCGGTGGATCGTGGAGGAGCGCGCCGACGGCACCAACGTCCACAACTGGCACTGGGCGGAGCGCGACTGCCTCGAGTGGTCCCGCGCGCGGCTCTCCGGGCTGCTCGCCGGCCTCACTGTCCTCGACGGCGAGGGCGGCCTCACTATCCGCACCGTCGCGCTCGACAAGCTCGACGGCGAGGCCTACGTCAACATCCGCAAGGGCAAGGTCATCCCCGGGTACGAGCTCTCCCTCACCCTCTCCTGGGAGGCCGAGGTCGCCTCCGAGTCCGGCGCCGTCAAGGTCGCCGGCGCCGCCGAGGTTCCCTACCTCGCCGACGAGAACGCCGACGAGGATCCCGATCTCCGCGTCACCATCCGCGGCGACGAGTCCCCGCTCGCGCGCCGCGCCAAGGACGCCTTCTTTGCCCGCGGCAAGCCCCTGGTCCTCGAGAAGATCCGCGAGTTTGTCGCTGCCATGGCCAAGGGCGGCCCGGCCAAGGACGAGCTCGAGTCCAAGAAGACTCCCGCCAAGGCCGCCGCTGGCGCCGCGCCTCCTGCGAAGAAGGAGGAGGCCCCGGCTCCTGCGCCCGCGGTGAAGGAGAAGAAGGCCAAGGGGAAGGCCAAGGAGGGGTTCAAGACCATTGAGATGACGGAGAAGTTCTACTGCCGTGCCAAGGACATATATGAGATCTTGATGGATGAAAACAGATGGAAGGGCTTCACGCAGAGCAATGCGAGGATCAGCAGAGAGGTTGGAGGGGAATTCAGCCTCTTTGATGGGTCCATCACTGGCATCAATGAGGAGCTGCAAGAAGGGAAGTTGATTGCACAGAAGTGGCGGTTTGGGAGCTGGCCAGATGGCCTGTATTCCTCGGTAAGTTTCTCACACGGTGGATATTTATGACAACACAGCCATTTTGGTATTGATTGTGTATGCTCAACAATCTATTGCATATCAAAACTCTGAATGTTGAAGTTAAAACTGGGATGGTCGCTTATGAATTTAAGATTTGTTTCTGTCAAAGAACAAATAGAAGTTTGATATGCCTACGTTGGGCTGATATTTCCTCCCATCTGAATTCAAGTAATTAAAATCAAAAGTTGGAGTTGAGGATTCATGTCAACCAATGTCCACTTTGTTATCTCTAGCCTTTCATTTCGCAGCAAATAGGTCTCATCTTTAATTGTGTGCTTTTGGTTGCTTGATTCTCTTTGGTGAGTACTGAGTGAAAAAAAAACCAGTGATGTGTCCCAGTTGTGGAATGGTTCAGTTTTTATCATGAGTTAATCAGTGAGTGTACTTTAGGTTGTTGAAATTTCTTCTATGAATAGAGGTCACTAATCCACTTGCCCTATCTGTGATGCAACATTGCTGGCTAATGTGTCATATTTTGTCATGAGAAATTGAGCATTTTGGTGAAATTTTGCCAGTATATGCAATGTCTCAAAATGCATATATGTTTGTGGACTCATGTAATTTCAAAAGTACTAAGTAGTATTGTTACATTTAGTTTTGGCTGCTTAAGGTTTTTTGCACTCTGTTCAAATGCTGCTTTCTGGCAATTGTTCTGTGTTTTTTCTTTGATAAAAAATATACTTGTGCTTATTGTCCATGATTTCTGTAATTGTAGCTGTGCATGGAATGTGGATTACTTGTACCATGCTATTTTCAGTCACCTTAATGTGTTGCATGAAACTTGAAATGCAGGTGAGGTTGGTGTTCGATGAGCCTGAATCTGGAGTTACAATCATAAAGCTCAAACAAACTGATGTACCTGAGGAAGACAAGTATGTTTCATGTTCATTATTCATCGTGTCATTTCCTGTGAGATGAACTTTCAGATCTGCTAGAACTGCCTCAACTCTCTTGTACTTACAATCTGTTGCCTTTGCACTATAATAGGTATGGCAATTCAACTGTGGTGGAGAACACGGAGAGGGGCTGGAGAGAACTCATCTTTCAGCGGATACGAGGAGTGTTCGGTTTCGGGATCTAAAGAAGTGATACAGCCTGAAGCTGGATCTCTAATTTTTATGGACTCAGGCCTCAAATGCCATAGTTATCCATGTTTTACTCACCCAGTTGTTCCATGTTAAAAGGCAAAACTTGGCATACTATGGGGGTTAAAAACATCTGTTATTCATCACGCTAGAATGCGTCTGCTTCGTACTCTTGTTTGTTTGGCGATTGTGTGTCTGCCAGTGTCACAAGACACGAGTAATAGCACGTAGAGACGGAGTCGCCGTCGCCTAAAGTTAGCAACATGTCAGTTCGCTGGTTTAAACGAGTTTTGGGTTTTGCAAACATGGACTTTATACTTTGTGGCAAATTGAAAGATGACGTTCAAACAAATCCTAGCTAAATTCATACGAAAAGGTAATTTCGGGTGCAATGCAAGTTTCCACCACTTAGCCGTCCAAGCCGGGCGCTCATCGTCTTGGTGATACGGTCGTGTACAGTTGTACACGTGTCCTTAAGTAGCAAAAGGTGAACATTATCAAATCGAAGCGTCATATGCAGCGTACATTTGTGACTTCATTTTGTGAAAAAAGGTCCACTTTACAGTACTATATGGCCTGAGTAAGAAGTGTGAACTATTTGGCAGGTAATCTTAAAGGGGGGCGTACTGCAGGTGACGGATTAGTCTATCTAAAGAGGAAGACATAGACAATCTGAGGGGGTGTTTGGATGGGGGTGACTAAAATTGGTCTGACTAAAACTAGTCTGACTAATTTTAGTCACTTTAAGGGACAAAATTTCCAAACAGGTGCGACTAAAAGGTGATTAAAATTAGTTTAGTCTCCAGTAGGGGAGATCCAATTAAAAGATGACTAAAAGGAGAGAGAAGAGAGAGGAAAGAGAGAATCTGAAATTTAACGCTCTTTAGATCTCACTTTAGTCTAGGTATCCAAACAAGAAGGTGAATAAAAAATTTTAGCTGACTAATTTTAGTCATAGGACTAAAAGTTATCCAAACATCCCCTGAAGAAGGGAAGTCACAGCTTGGAAGTAACTGCTATGGAGGTTTTTAGCAGCAAGATTGAACATTTTAAGGAGGAGCACGAGCTAGATTCTTTAGCTTGGGTTGCAGCTTCTCTGTTGGTTTCAAGCCTTGTATTGCGTTGTATGGTTTAGACGTGTAAGCCATCAAACTATGATTACTGGGGCCCGATGCATTTCCTTACTAATCTAAAGTTCTTGGCTCAAATTTGTTGTGGTTTTGAATGGAGTGGCACTAACGACCAGGCCAAGGTGAAAACAAGATTTGCATTTCAAAATGGTAAATAATTTAAAGAAACTTCCATAAAAACACCACTATGGAGTATTATATGCAACTTAAATAGTAGTATTTTGTAAATTTGCAATATAGTGCTCCCTTTATGTCTTTTGAAAGGCTGTATTTGGATCTGAAAGACTAACTAATTGGTTTAGATTTTAAATAGGCATATATACATTTGAGTATACATACTACAAGGATCAATAGAATTGAAAACAATTCGCACCCAAATTTTTTCTACTCAACCCTCCTAGATGACCCACATGTTGGCTTCGTGGGGAAAGTGTATTGATGAATTTGTGACGTTAAACGAAAAAGAGCACGTTCTCAAGGGTTTCCTTCGCTTGGAGAACTTTTTTTTCCACTAGCCAAAAAACTTATCTGTCTTGTGTACCTACGCCCCTACCTACCCACGCTATAATCCTCCTAACCTGATTTGATCTTTAGATGTTGACCTTCCTGCTTCCTATTATGCAATCTTATTTTATCGCATGTGTGTTCTTGCTAGTATCTTAAACAGGTGCGACTAAAAGGTGATTAAAATTAGTTTAGTCTCCAGTAGGGAAGATCCAATTAAAAGATGACTAAAAGGAGAGAGAAGAGAGAGGAAAGAGAGAAAATCTGAAATTTAATGCTCTTTAGATCTCACTTCAGTCTAGGTATCCAAACAGGAAGATGAATAAAAAATTTTAGCTGACTAATTTTAGTCATGGGACTAAAAGTTATCCAAACACCCCCTGAAGAAGGGAAGTCACAGCTTGGAAGTAACTGCTACGGAGGTTTTTAGCAGCAAGATTGAACATTTTAAGGAGGAGCACGAGCTAGATTCTTTAGCTTGGGTTGCAGCTTCTCTGTTGGTTTCAAGCCTTGTATTGCGTTGTATGGTTTAGACGTGTAAGCCATCAAACTATGATTACTGGGGCCCGATGCATTTCCTTACTAATCTAAAGTTCTTGGCTCAAATTTGTTGTGGTTTTGAATGGAGTGGCACTAACGACCAGGCCAAGGTGAAAACAAGATTTGCATTTCAAAATGGTAAATAATTTAAAGAAACTTCCATAAAAACACCACTATGGAGTATTATATGCAACTTAAATAGTAGTTTTGTAAATTTGCAATATAGTGCTCCCTTTATTTCTTTTGAAAGGCTGTATTTGGATCTGAAAGACTAACTAATTGGTTTAGATTTTAAATAGGCATATATGCATTTGAGTATACATACTACAAGGATCAATAGAATTGAAAACAATTCGCACCCAAATTTTTCTACTCAACCCTCCTAGATGACCCACATGTTGGCTTCGTGGGGAAAGTGTATTGATGAATTTGTGACGTTAAACGAAAAAGAGCATGTTCTCAAGGGTTTCCTTCGCTTGGAGAACTTTTTTTTCCACTAGCCAAAAAACTTATATGTCTTGTGTACCTACGCCCCTACCTACCCACGCTATAATCCTCCTAACCTGATTTGATCTTTAGATGTTGACCTTCCTGCTTCCTATTATGCAATCTTATTTTGTCGCATGTGTGTTCTTGCTAGTATCTTTGATTGTTTAAAGCCAAACAACTAATTTTCAAATTGAGACATGGTTTCGAATTTTGAATATCAGTAAATGGTTTTTATTGAGGTTTGGAAAAAAATCATTTGCAAGTTTATTAATTATAGGTCTGTTTCTGCAGAGTGAAAGAAAGTTTATTTAACATGACTCAAAGTGAAAGAGAATCTATACCTACAATATATTTTTGGCTATTGATGATAGATTGATAGTATGATCATTGTGACTAACGTGTATTTTGCAACGACCATTATAAGTTTGGTTACATTGGTATTTATGGAATTATTGACCCTCTCGGTTGTTTTTGGCAGTATCGATACAAAGGATATATAAAGAGGCTAAGGATTAGCTAAATTTAATTATTTTTGGCATTGAGAAACACTTAGGTAGTTCAGAAACACTTTACTCTTGTTTTTTTCGAAAGGAATTGACTTGTGCATTCTAATAAAATGTATAGTGCTCTGACATATAAATCCATCTCTATAGAATAATAAATCCGTTCAAACAAATGAAATTCAACCTAAAGTACTCATGCAAGGTAAACCCTAGCTAATTCCCACCGAAAGGTCTTGTTCTAAGCCCAATCCTCTCGCTTAAAAGGATATCCATAAACCAACAATAACGGGAGCTTGTCCTTTTTGTTGACAACCTATGTTGGTCTGACTAAGACCACTATCCTAATGGGAGGGTCCCACCTTGTATCGGGGTAAGGCTCCATCTCATATTGGATTAAGGGCGAAGGTTGAAGCCAATTTATTCACTTTCTGTCTAGGGTTTTGCTTGGCATTGGGCTTCGATATAGCTGGTGCTTTCCTGGTCTTGGATGAAACCTCAGCTCTCCTAATTCCGTTTATAGGTGGTTCAATCTTATAAGTTTTGTTTAGGTACATCGATTTCATCCTACCCTAGGCGTGCTGTACCTGAGACAACCCTCTCCTTAGCAATGATTCCTAATTCCTTCGTTCCAAATTGTAGGTCGTTTTAGGATTTCAAGGTTCATAGTTTTGCTATATATCTAGATACAGTGTATACCTATATGCATAACAAAATATATAAGTATAGAAAAGCTAAAATGACTTAGGATTTGGAATGGAGGTAGTATTTTGGAAGAACCGATCTACTAATTCTTTTGATATTCCAATTGATAAAATGACCTAGCTGAAATTATACTCCGGGGCTTAGAAATGGGCACGTTTACAGTATGACGGATTGTTTGAGACGCGTAGAACTGTTTGGGCTTACCTATGGGCTATATGGGCTTAAAGGCCATAGTGTGTTCTGGTGGCTCGTAAAGAACGGCCCAACAAAGAACGAAGAAGAAAAAAGCCCACTAATTCATCGGACCTAGGGTTAGAGATCTTGGCCCCTATATAACCAAGCCCCGTGCCCTCCATGCCTCCATCAAAGCCCCTGAGTCCGCCGCCTCGCGCCCTCGCCATTGCTGGAGCTAGATCGCCGCCGCGGCGACAAGACATTCTCCTTCGCTTCTCGCCGCGTCTCTTCATCCCTTCTCCCTCCCCCTCTTTATTGTTTCGGGGCCGATGACTGGAGATCTATTGTCCGTACCATCTGAATCTCTGATGCATCTCATTTGCCAAATTTTCCGAGGCCCCGGGTCGATCTGCTCAACGATGTTCGTTTCGTTTTTGCTTTGCTAATTTTTGTTATCGCTGTGGTTATTCTCTTTCTATCGTATCTTTCGAAGGCAACAAATTAGAGTCTCTGATGCGCTTCTTTCCGTAGCGCATTCAGCGCTGTACGTTGCCGACAGTGAACTTGGAATAAGTTATCATGCATTCGCCGTCCTCGTTACGGCTTGTGCATCCCGATGTCCAACAGTTATCTCGCATCGCAACCCCAAACCCTTGCATCTTTCGTCTTTTGATGTATGCTGGCTCATAATTTTTCTGTTATCGGACGAACGCATTGTTCTTTGATATTACTGTTTATGTGATGCTGTGGTGCAACTTGAACGATTCCAAAGAATTATATTTGTATAACAATCTAGATGGCAACAACAGCAACAAACTTTTGCTGGATAACGTTCAATACATGTCATAATCTGAAGGTTAAACTCTTTATCTCTGTAGAACGTCGAACAAAATTGACACTCCACGAGCGACAAATGTCTCGAATGTTCTTGTTTTGGGATCTACGACCTTGGCAATATCTTGCCGTTGTACATCTTGTCGAGCAATTGCTTGGCTTCTGGTCGCCGGAGGAGCCCCTTGTTGTTCGGCAGGCCAGTACCAAGACATACTGGGCATACTAGTTTCCCTCGGCCTAATCATATTAATAAGTAGCATGATTAATACTTTAAAATAAAATTTGATAGCATGAGTATTACTTGATGAGAACTGCTATTGTCTGCAAGATCAAACTACAAATTTGGATCCATCCAGAATCAAATGCAACGCAAGGTAAGAGCATACCGTAGCAATTTGGGCATAAAAATGCTCGTACAGAAATTAGTCAAAGAAAATGACGCGTGTCTTTTTCATGACAGGACCAAAAGGCTGATTTTTTTTAAACTTTAGATTTTCAATAGATATGCATCCGAAACTGACTAAACTATCTTGCAAGATCAAACTACAAATTTTTCATATATACTAGAAAGGCAGAAATGGATCCATCCAGAATCAAAGACAACCTAAGGCAAGATCATACCGTAGCAATTTGGGCACTCTGTGAATTCATAAACATCTTTTGCCCTCTTTCGATTTAGGGCCTTCCATTTTCCTGTGCCACCACACATATCACCTGAATCCAGTTGAAAATGAGTCCACTTAAAGAAAAAGGAGCTAACAGTTTGTACTTTTGCTGGAACGTCTCCATGCAAGTTAAGGAAATAGAAAGAAAAAAAGCTTGCTACATAGGGGATTAGTATGTCTGATTTCATAAACTCGGCCAAAAATGGCATTCAAACTAGAGCTTGCCTTGTTAAAAAAAAACTAGATCTGCCTGCTGTTTTTTACTACTATTTAAGTAAACAATTTATATAGGTAATTGGAGTGAAACAGAAGTAGAATGCACGACTTACTGTATTTGTATCTGAAATTGTGAATGGCATACTGCAAGTTGTTAGCTATTTCATCCAACAAAACTATTGTTTCTATAGTTATATTTCCTACTATTGAAGGTGGGTGCTCTATTGATGGTCTATGCCGATTTTCAAGAAAAGCTTATCTAGAACTGACAAGTCATTCGAAATCAACAAAGCGATCAAAAGACGTGAGGCCCTTACATATCACAGCCCCGCTACCATTACAATTTCTGCAAACAGCTTTCTGTATCCCAGGCTTGTTCATCATATCCGCGGCGAGTCCATTTGGTGTACAAACTGTTGGGCCTGTTGCACTGATTAAGGTCACAGCACCTAGACAGATAAGACATTTTCGTCTTGAAGGTTCAGTTTCTTTGTCCTGTATAATATAATAGATGATGCATCAGAACACTTGGGACAAAAGGGAACCCGCCAATGTGTTGCTGGAAAGGAATGCCAAATGCCACAACAAGTGCAATTCAGCACTGGGCTTGCAGAAAGATCACTGCTGGTCACTCAAAAGTAGCCCAAAATGTATTCACTCGAACAAAAAATAGAACAAAAAGCTTGAGTCACAAAGGGCACCACATATAGAACAAAAATGAGGACAGCTATCTCTGGAGTCTGGTAGTTTCAATTTGATATGCATCCATAGATGTTTCCTAAATAGAACAGAATGAGAATCTAATCTGCATATTTATTCGAATAATACTGTTATAGTAATAACCTAGCATGCACAATACGAGATGAGCCTCTCTAACTTTATCCATGTTTTCTCAACTTTGATTGTAGAGTTGGAAGAGATAGAACTAAGGGTCTAAAGGGATGACTTAGCTTGAACACTACAAATGTTGTACATGCTACTGCAATTGGATACATGTTTAGCGAACATAACGAATTGGACATGAGGAGAAGGCAACACTCACTACCTTGCCCCCCATGGACATGTCTGCGCATCCCTTCGCGTCATCACCTTTCGAGCAACACCTGATCTGAGGTCGCACTGAAGCACAAACATGCCAATAACAACTGAAATTTAGCCATCAGTCATCGCCAAAATCAGCACAGCAATATTTCTCCAAGAACACCATTTCCCCTAAGATAAGCAGAGTACTACGCATAACTTGCATCAGAATTCAGAACATAGCGCGGAAACAATGCTACATCCTGAAAACTAGCTTCCCAAGAATGAGCTCTCGAAGAGTACTCTCCAGCCAATAGAGCGAGAAGACTGACCTTTGCTCGGCCGGCAAGCTCCTCCCCCGGCGGCGGCAGCTCGGCGGCGCGAGAAGAGCCCGGGGGAGAGGGACGAGGCCGGCGAGAGGAACGAGTGGCAGCCGGTGCCCGCCATTGCCACTCGGCTCTCCCCGTCTCGGTGTTGTGCGGACGAGAGCAGCAGCGAGGGGAGCGGCTGTGCTGGAGATTGGGGGTGGCAAGCAAATATCCGGTCCGGTCCGGTCCGGTTCGACCCAACCAAACCCGTTCGTGTGACCGGGACGCCCGGTCCGACCGAGCCAGGTCCAGTTCGGCCCATACCCAACGAGCCCGAGCCGGCGGCGAGGCGAGCACGCACCACTCGTTGGCGGCGGCGCCAGCGAGCCATGTCGTCGGCGGGCGTCCAAGCCCACGCGGCCACGCCCCCGGCTTCTGCCTCTGGCGGCGCCAGGCGCCAGGCGGAGGAGAAGAGGCGGCCCTTCCGGCCCGCGCCGGACGACACCAAGCCCGTGTTCCGCGACCCGGTTCGTCCTGACTGCCCCCCTTCTGACCTCCGATCCGATTCGCCGCTTGTGCGCTGAGGATGGCTGCTCTGCGTGCAGATCTCGCGGTCGGATCCCGTGGAGGCTGAGCAGACCGCGCTGTGGCTGCCGCCATTCCCCTAACGCCGTTCGGTTCTGCCAGGTGCGTGCTCTCTTGACGAACACAGTGCCACTCTTTCCGTAGTGACCCGTGAACAGATTTTTGTCCAGACAATTGCATATGAGATGCCAATACAATGTACTCCGATGGAAAACATGGCCCTGTTTTTTCCCCTCAAAATGCTTAAACTTTTAGTACATGGCTTGATACTCAGATTAACCTGGGGATTGGAGATTTGGAGTATGCAATATTTGGGTAATGAATCTGCTCCTTTGGTCTCAGCAGAATGATGTGTCTGTCCTGGCTTCCCTCTACTTGCATTACTACATCCCCTCACTAGCGTACTAGTTCCTTGCCAGAATTGCTGCATACACGTGTTTCTGATGTGTATCCTTGTAGCATTCTATTCAAGCTCATGATCCAAAGGCATTGCAAGTTGCAATTTTTGTTATGGATCAGACTTCAGAGCAACAGTAGTACATATTCAGCTGCTCTCTTTGTGCACTACCAAAGTTGAATGATATCTCCTCCTTGAAGTTACTCTGAAATTTGGTTGTGTGAGGCCTTGGTAATCCTAACTGGATGCCCATGCGTATGTAGGAATGTTTGATGGATATCAGTAATTCAGTATAGGTACAGCTCCATCTTACTGTTGATCCCTATGAGCTGATAAGCAGGAGTAGTTGGCTTTATGCACCTGAACTGTGTCTTTGGTGGTTAACTGGTTATTGGTTAGCTATTGTTACCAAGAAACGTATGTTGTGTTGAAATTACTTGAGGCATGAGGGGGATACTATAGAGTTCATTGGATCCAGTGTGAACCTGTCTTTGTATACTATAAATGTGACTAGTCTGAATGTGCTAATATGCTATTTGAATAATTTGCGTGTTTAACAGTTCTCATACTCAGTGCTAGTAGGGTGGCACACTTTTTGTCTGTTAGTCTATTGCCTATTCCTGTAATCCTGTAATGCCTACCATTTCAGAGGCAAGAAATCTGGTAATTCTCCTATACAAATACCTCCAAAGTTTATAAAGCTTTGCTTGGCATTCACACTGTGCATTGATCCTAAAATCAACATGGCAATGCATCAGTTTCTATCTTATGACTAGTTTGAGATTTTCCCTTTTCACATCCATTCACATTACTAGTTGTTGAATCATGACATGTCAGTTCGATGTTTTTGTAGAATACTTGTGTACACTGATTCTCATTTTGATTTCTTCCAATCATGTTCAGTTCTATGATGCTGACATGATGGTGTGTACAAGTTACAAAGTCTTTGTGCAGAATTTGGCTCTTCTCAGCTGATGTGTATTCTCCCACTTTGTGTTGAACAGATTTCAGTGTTGGAACTTGGGAGAACCATCTTTGTGTCTTCTCATTTTCATTTTTTAACCCACTTGTGGAAGAAGACCGAGGATATATAACCACTGAATGAGCTATATGATTCAACTATATGAAGCGCCATAGCTGCAAAATGTGTAACTGCAATGCTGTACTGGTACAGCCTGCGCCAAGGGAATGCACGGATTGTTCTTTTTTTTTTTTGAAAGACTGCACGGATTGTTCTGCAATCGACCTTTTATTCTCTGTAACTGTATTTGTGCCCCAAAGGTGAAAGCCGCATTCCCATGAAAAGTTGATCTGCCTTTCTACCTCTTGGTTGCAACAATAGCCTCTACCACAGATCAGATGCACAATAGCATGGCATGCATATCGGATATTAGAATGCGCATCAGCGTTTCAGATAATGCAATCCACTTTCAGAGAATGCATACTCAGACTAATTGCGTAACATGCGTAACTGCATGCAGCGGCACAGAGAACATGCAGGCATGCCATCGCATCATCACTGTGATTCACACATCCATGGAACACTAACTAGTCTTAGTCGGCACATATTTTTGCCGGTCGTGTCAAACTAAACCATTTCTCCGGTGGCGGTGGCAAACAGGCATAGTTGCTGCATTGTCACTCCTGTTCTCTCAACCTTAGTTCAAGTCGTGTCAAAGAAAAAAAAACTCAGTTCAACTGGATCCCGATGGGAGATTTTCAAATGGTACCGTTAAAAACTGGAAGCTAAAAAGTGAAAACCAATATTTGTTGCGCGTAAAAGTTACACAATTTGATGCATAATAGAATTTTCGAGTTCAGGTACGAACAGGCTTTGCAAGTTACGATCAGAGTTTTGAGCTCCAGAGCACATCAATTAACTCTCCATTTCACATCAATTAACTCTATCACGGTTCGGGTTGGTAATGGTAAAAAATGCCGCTTCTGGACTGAGGACGGTCCAGTGGGACGCTACCCATCAGGGTTCAAATCCTGGTGCTCGCACCTTTTCCTGGAATTTACCAGGATTTACCGGCGCTCCCGTCGACAACGAGGTGCCAATGGTGACTTCGGGATTCTCCAGATCTGCCGGTGCTCTGCTCAGTTCTTCGGAGGTGCTCATAGGGGTAGGGTTAGCGTACGTGTATTCATAGGGGTGAGTGTGCGTGCGTGTGTGAGCGTCTGCGTTGTACTGTGTAATCTCAAAAAAAAATTCAGGAGCTGGCACCTTGCCTCTCACGCGCTTGGCCCCAGGATACGCAATAGGCGCTCGGTAGCAGAGGCTTTGGTTGACCGCCGTTGGGTACGGGACATCTCTGGCGCACTCACGGTTCAGGTCATCTTGGAGTACCTGTCACTATGGTCGCTACTTCAGAATTTTGAATTGGATCCTGTTTCTCAAGACACCTTCCTTTGAAAATGGACCCCGGATCACCAATTCACGACAGCTTCAGCCTACCAGGCATTCTTTATCGGCCAACAGGCGATTGCTGGAGCTAAACAACTCTGTAAAGCGCGAGCGCCCCCCAAATGTAAGTTCTTCTTATGGGAGGTACTTCATGACAGATGTTGGACTGCATGGAGGAGAAAGAAGAGGGGACTGCAAGACACAGATTTGTGTGTATTCTGCCTGCAGGAGTCCGAGACGATTGCCCATTTGCTGACTGGCTGTGCTTTCAGCAGGGTCACCTGGTTCATGTTTCTTCAAAAATTGGGATGGGGTCACTTAGCTCCTGATGGCCAACATTCCTCCTTTGCCGCCTGGTGGCTATCTAGTAGGAAAAGAATTTCCAGGAGCGCCCGGAAGGCCTTTGATTCATTGGTACTCCTCATCTCGTGGATGCTATGGAAAGAAAGGAACCGGCGGGTGTTTGATCAAGAATCTATGACCAACATGGAGCTCCTTTGGGCTATCATTGAGGAAGGCCGCGCTTGGCTGCTGGCCGGCTATCGGCCATTGTCGGAAACGCTACAGTGGGCAGTTTTAGGTCGGGTCGCTGTTAATCATATCATGTAACGCCATGTAACGCTTCTGTCTTTTGATTCCTGAGCCATCCTCTGTATGGTCCTCGGTTAGGGCTGTAATATTGCTTTCCTCTTAATGAAATACGTGCCAAGGCACGTTCGCAAAAACAGTACACAAACTTATATCACAGTGGGCAGAAGTAGTACTAGAAATCATATCAGTAAGAGGCAAATGGGGTAACAAACTAAAGGAAAAGGCACACAAATGTGGAAAAAGTTTGCTGCAGCTGATGCTGCTCTACTGCAGAAACGAACGAACAGAAGAGAACTAGCAATACAAAATTAAGGTAATCAATCTATCATTGATCAGCACTCTGCATTCTCGCTGATGTTAATTTGGTATAACCTCTTTTGATCTTCTTCAGTGTCATGACCACGTCGCTCATCGTCATCCATTGATCAGACAATTCACTTGAGCAGAGCAGACCCAGCTATCACCTTGCAAACCTTTAACTACAAACGCCAATTGTGTATGGAGAAAAAAATGATTTTTTTGATGGATAGATTGGACTGATTGGCATAGTCATAGGTACAAAATGAACTAAAAAAATAGTTTTTTCTGTTATTCAGACTTTAGTTATACTTGAGAGTAGTAATTCAGACTTCCTCGTGAAAAAAGTTCCAGGTCACAACCATTCACCTATAAACCCGACGGGCTATACGGATAATAATCCATGTGAGGGACCGAAATCCTAGTAGGTCTTTCTTCCATGTATGGAGTGTGGTATCATGGTCCTGTGGAGAAGCTGATCCTACCACCTCTAAACACAAGTTGCCACCCCACTCGAGTTCTAAGTAGAATAGTATGTGGCGGGTGGATATTTGTGTTGATCGGCTACGAGGACGTACAAAGATGTGGGAGACGTTCACAATGCGCACACACTTACCCCTACGATTGCACGCATGTAAATCCTACCCTTATGAGCACCTTCGAGAGCAGATTGGTCCAACATATATCGAGATTGACGAAGTCACCGCAGAAAATATGACACCAATGAGTCGAGGGTTCGAATTCTGATGGGCAGTTCCACCATAAGCAGCCTTACCAACTAATCTACGATAACTTTGTGGAGAAGAAGTTATACATAGATCCAAACAAACACATATATACGACCCTACCTCACTTAAACAATCAACCTAACCAAACCTTCTGGCAGTCAGTAAGGATTGACTCTTAGCTCCCGCCAAACTCCACAATTGAAGCTGGTAACTTGTTTAATTTTCAAAGGAACACAATCCACAATGATCTTTTAATACCGGTGTTATCATTTCGAATTAAAAAGTTTTCGGACCATCCATTTAACCCAAGACTGGTTTATTTGTGTTGGGTGGATGTTGAGTTTTCTAGCGTGATATAATCGAAAGTTTTATATACGAAACAACCGCTTCTTCATTCTACACTACACTACATAATTGGCAAGCAGCTTATTAACACGAAGTCCCACAGCATAGCGGTATAAGAAAAACAGCACAACAAACTGTCTGCAAAATCACGTACCCAACGCACCAGCTACCGCACTGATGAGCGTCGTAATTGAAGCCTTGGACGACGACGCCCGGATGGGATGCCACTAATGGGCACTATGGCAGAAATTCAGAAAACCATCGAACGGGCGTCGACACAGATCAGTAACTCCATTTGTGGGCACGCAGTGTACTGAACAGTGAACACACCGATGCATGGAAGGATCATGACATCAAGTTTATACCGCCACATGGGCACAACCCACCTGACCTGCCGAGCCCATCGATCCGGCCGGCCGTTTGGCTGGGTGCCTGCCATGCATGCATGCAGACGCAGAGGCCGGCAGTTTGGCCGGGGGGGGGCATATGGCAGCTAGCACTGGCAGTGCCCATGAATAGATGTCAGCATATATGTGTTGTGAACTCGTGGCAGTAGAACGCCTAGCAATACATCATGCACATACGTACGTCTCGGCTAGCTACGGTACAGGACAGTACGTGCTGGTCAGCTGGTAGTTGCATTGAACCGCGTGCTGCCGCCTGAGCCTGCTGCAGCCTGCAGGTGCCTGGCCGCCTGGGGCTCGGCTCGGCTGGTACGTATACACTACTCGATCGATCGCAGTGTATGTACACGGTACATTGCATCCGAGCTGTACCCCTGTACGTGAATAATCACGGCAGGGCATGCAGCAGCTAGTACGTGTGACGCAGTATGTGTGTGGTGGGCATGTATTTCATCAGTTTGTTGGCGGTTTGCGAGGGCAGCTCCTGCAGCACCGTGCACGCCGACCATAGCACAGTAATCTCTCCGTACACAAAAGAATGCAACTCTCGTTTACCGAGGAGTCAAACAATTTTAACTTTTACTAAGTTTGTACGAAATAGTACCAATATTTGTGTCTCAAAATAGATCTAGTATGAAAATATATTACATAATTAATTTAATAATAATAATTTTATATTGTAAATATTAGTAATTTTTAGTACAAACTTGATCAAACTTTAAAATGTTTGACTCCTCATAATACGAGAGTTGCATCTTTTTATGGACGGAGGGAGTAGCCGCTTGTTTGATTTGACCATATATCCACTCTCTTGACTCTTCTCCAACACACAAAGCCAGACAAGTTGTCCGCTAGGAATGTAGTTATGCTCATGCTGGGGGATTTGGTCATCTATTTTTTTATTATTCTAGCAGGAATTCAGGATTTTAGCTCCTTGTATATAATTCTACAAATGTACGGGAGCTTTAATTTGGCAGATAGTTTCACAACTCCCAAACGTAAGTCCCCAGTACAATTGTAGCTTCTCTATTAGGTCTTCTCCAATGAACAGCTCTGAGCTAGCAGTTTTGACAGCATGAAAGAAAGAGAAGCAAAATTACTCCATGCTAGCGAGGAAATAAGACATAGGCTCAGAGTATCTCTAAGAGACTTTGTATTGTGTTAGTTAAATATGGAGATTATAGTCTTTTTATAAAAATAGAAAGCCATCTAATTTAATAGGGTAATCCAACATATTCTGTAAAGATGGTAGTGAGATAGGCTATCTAAAAATAGCTAGCAAATGAGGTGTGATGGAGAGCCAGTCATTTACAGAGTCTGTTGGAAACGTTTTTTTCTCTAACTTTAGAAAATGATTTGGCTAGTCTCTTTGAGATGCTCTGAGTGCCCAATCAATTAGCGACCTCCACTATAAAGGTATATGTAAGAGGACTCTATAAATAGCAGAAGAGAGAAGAATTCCAATAAACAAAACCTTACATGCAGGACCCATAGATTGTGTGGCATGTATAAGCTAGCATCTATCTCTTACGGTTGGAGAAGGCCTTATATTAGCACACTCACTTTTTTTCGATAATAGATTTAAAATAAATCCGGCCTTGACCCAAAGGGCTACAACCAATTAACACGCTCACTGACTAGAGAATCCATGCATTTGGCTGGGCCGTCCCTGGCTCGTCAGAGAATTGAAGGTGGATAAGTTTAAACCTAGCTAGCTAAGACAAAGTGCAATCGCCGCACGACCGTATTACACAAGTGCGCACGAGCATATATTCGCTAACTCGCGATAGAGTGCAGCAATCACACATGTTGTACATGAGGTAGATGTGGACTTTACACTTGGAATAACAAATTAAGTAGTCATATACGTGATGGGTACGGTTCTGCCATACGTACACCATCAGATTAATTAATTGGTTTGGTTATATGTATATAGGTGGCCCTCGATCTCCTGGCAATGTGGTCCATCTATCAGACTGTTGAGCATTTGCGCATATGTGATATGTTAAATTGTATTTACGTATAATTCGTGATAGAAACAGCTTTGCATGCATATTGGCGATGAGCGTGTAGGCATGCATATGCTTGGAGATGCACTTGTGGATATAGTATATATGCCTGAGTGCATCATCTTTGTAATAATTATTAAATTGAAGAACAAAATGATGGCTAATTATTAAATACAGTTGTAGTCATGCTTCCCTGGCTCCATGTAATATAAAGCTCCTTGATCTCAAAAAAAGAAATTCAAAAACACAAGCACATCAATCCTATATGAACAATTGCTTAAAAGAACACTTCAAAAATTCTATAAAAACTTTCCAAACTTGTCCCCCAATTTTTCACATGAAGTTCAAGCACTCTACATCACCATGTAATTGACAGAAGTAAACTCTCAACATACTCTATAACTTATTTTACATCGAGTTTAAGCATATGACACCTTTCCATTAGTTGTCTCAAAACTCAAATATGATCAAGGTTACACATGCCTGAAAATATTGATGAACATGTTCTGGACAACATATATATATGAACGAAAAGTTTGGACTTAACAGTACCACATATACATCAACATGAAATGCGCGCAATAGCTTTTGTACTACTACTCTATATGTTGCACCTGTCATTAGAAAACTAGCTCCTGAGCCCTAAAAAAAAAAAGAAAACTAGCACATGATAAGAAGTGGTACTAAATAGATTTGTTTAACTTGTCAGGTGTCCATAAGCTCTAAACATTTAGGTACGATTCAAAAGCTTCAAAGTTCGCTTAATTGGCTGACTTTCCCATGTAATGATGGATGATACGATTATTCTACTGCTGCTCTGCGCTCTTTTTAAGGAATATGCAATTATTGAACAACAGCTTTCCAGCCTTTTCCTTAAAGGCAGATTGCAGTTTTTGTTGGCATGTATAAGAATAATTTTGCATACATGTAAAAGCCCTTCATATTCTGTTTCAGAGGACAAAGGGCAAAATAATTGTAAATTTCCTAGCCACAGTTATGACACATTAAAAAATGATATAATAAGGAAGATAAAAGAGAAATTTATAAGATTATATCACATTCAGATTAAACTAACAATCTAGCCAGTGCTTGACCATAAGCACACAAAGCATGCCATTAGCTCCTGGATGTGCATCTATCCTCCATGCTGGCTAATAACATTTGAATGACGCATGTATATATATATATTTCTCGCAGTGTGTACATATTTTCGTCGGTGGTCCCAAGCCAGATAGAACTAATGTTCTTTTACCCTTCATTTCAGAGTGAAGAAGTAAAGTGTTCAAGGTGGTGCCAAAGTGCAGGCGGAGTAGCTAGCAATAATAGCGGTTCAATCATTAATTAATCAATGGTTAAACGAAATTTTATGATAGTAAGCCTACCTTTATTCAGAGCTACTGGTACTGATGATCGGGCATTCAACTTGCTATTTCCCATATTTCAAGAAGTTTTTTTCAGGATAAGCCAATAAGGTGAGTTTAAACATAGCATCATGCTCTGAAGTACACTCATTCTCCTCTAGGCTTGGCAAAAGAACCTTGAATGGAGTATAGCAAAAGAACCTTGAAATCCACACTGAAAGTTATGACCTTCAAATTTGAAAATTAATGCATGTATACATATTCAAATAGCAGAATATCTGTAAATGGATACAGGTTAATTAAGTTATCCAAAACATGCCGTGCTTGCAAATGCTAGTTCGAAGCTTTCAAGAAGAGAGGCTGTATGCATGCGGAATTGGGAATGTAACGTACGTTCATCTAAGTCCAAGAACTATTATTGTAAATTGCTCCTTTCACCCGCTCCCTTGAACTCCCTTATTTTCAGTACAAAATTTGAGCAAACGGAAACCTTCAAGAGTTCAAGTTAATTAAAGTGCACAATAAACGGAGAGAGAGAGATCATTTTTTCCCTGCCATCACTTGATTAATTAAGCACTGTAATCAGTATTGAGCCTGAACTGAATAATTGCAAGCATGGAAGAGGAGGCCAACAAAAAGAGGCCGGGCACTGTTTTTCGTTTTGTAAAAGAGCAACAATTATAAGTCTGTCGCTGATTTATCGACCGTGTCATTTCTGAAGACTACAAGCTCAGATCCAAACTCACATTCTCCTTGCGCTCCGGCGCCGGGGCGGGGCGCTTATGAGGCGAAGCCGACGACGACGAGGAAGAGGTCGATGGCGAGAACGGCGCGGAGCCAGCTCCTCCAACGACCACAGGCTCCTCACCTCCGTGCACCGCCGGCTGCGGCGTGGGCTCTTCCTGCCGTCGCGCGGCCAACGGTGTCCCCACGCTGACGCCGCCCGAGGGGACTCGCCAGAGCGCGGGCGGCGGCGTCGTCGTCGCCACCGGGCTGCCGTTGATCGGCTGCGAGATTGACCCGGGCCCGCTGTAGTACCTGCTGGCGGCCGCCCACGAGGGGTAGTGCCGCGGCGGCGCAGGCGCGAAGCGGTGGTGGTACGCGGCTAGGGCAGGGTAGAGGTGGGCGGCGGGGTCCGGGTGGTGCGGGTTGTAGTAGTACTGGTGGCCGTGGTGGTGCATGGCCATGGCGGTCTGGAACTGCGCGCGCTTGGCGTGCTGCCGCTCCCGCTTGTGCGCGTTCTGGTGCCCGCCCAGCGCCTGCGACGTCGGGAAGTTCCGGCAGCAGTAGTGGCACTCGAACTTCCGGCTGCCCCCGCCGCCGCTGTCGCCGCTCGGGGCGCCCGCCGCCGCCGACGCCGACGCCTCGGCGGCCGCGTCCACGGCGGCGGTGCTACTGCTTTCCTTGACGAGAAAGGCCTCTTCTTTCGAGCCGGTCGAGGAAGCCGTG
The DNA here is from genome assembly GCA_900205405.1 of Echinochloa crus-galli. Lineage (NCBI taxonomy): Eukaryota > Viridiplantae > Streptophyta > Magnoliopsida > Poales > Poaceae > Echinochloa > Echinochloa crus-galli. Next base: position 1,719,033 of record OAMR01000231.1, on the reverse strand, counting down.
GTGGCGGCGTCCGGCGGGACGTCGAAGCCGAACAGCCGGATGCCTGCCGTCCCCGGCGGCGGCGGCGACGGCTGCTGCTTCTCGCGGTCGCGGGCCGAACGGATGAACGGCAGCTGCGAGAAGGAGTCGATGCCCGCGGCCGCCGCGCTGCCGCCGTTGGCCTTCTTCCCACCATGATGCGCATCTCGCTCACTGCTCATCCTGCTAAATCGATCGATCCCCCGATATGATCGATCTGGCTCAAGGTATGGTGCAAGCTAGAGGCCGGGGGAGCGAGAGCGGCGTAGGGTTAGGGTTTGATTGGGGAGATAGAGAGGAAGGCGAGGAGCGGAGGAAAGCGAGCCGGTGCCGCCGCTAGTGCGCCTGGGGGCGTTTGCTTGTGAGCTCATGGACCTGTGATTGCGGCGAGGCTTAGAATATTGCAGGATATGGGGCGAATGGAATGCGATGGATTGGAGCAGCAGGAGGAGAGAGAGCCGAGAGGCCTCACTGCTTTGCAGCTGTGGGGACGCATGCACCCTAGCTAATTGGGACCAGCTGTGGTGTTGACCTAGTAGGGTTGTCAATGTAAGTGTGTGCTTGTGTGTGTGTGTGTGTGGCGTCGTGGTCCTCGGTGCTGCGTCAGTTTCGGCGTTGGGCGTGTAGTAGTGGCAGTAAGTCGGGTGCGTTAATCCGTGGATCGATCTGATGATGATGCATGCCACATCTTGTGCTTGGATGGATGGATTCAAATTCAGATGCTCCTATATTTGTCGTCCTTGTCGTCAACTCGTCGTACAGTTGATGGTCCACGGATTGAGATCTCCAGGTTAGACTTAAATCCCAGCTTTTTAGGGGTTCCTAATTTAGAGTTTCCAAAAAGATGAGGAGCAATCGAATCGTTTTAATTATTCTTCGCCATAATTAGAAAATATAAATCTTAATTTGCATAAGGCCGATCCTATGAAAAATTTTATAGCATTAAATATGCTAATGTGATATAGGAAAAAGAACGCAGAGTACTTTTTTGACTTAGTTAGCTAGTTTCTGATTTAGATAAACTGTACACTTAAATCCTTTTCCGTTGCACTTGTTCCCAGCTAAGAGTACTAGCAAACCATATTAGCGTTGGTGTCGTCACTGTCGACGCACAGCCAGTGGAGCTAAAATTAGTTGGACTGAAGCGACAAGCAGTACGAGAACATCTCGCACGCATGACGCACTAGCACACCCTGACACGCACACCACCAACAGGGCCGTACTAGAAAACACCGCAGCTAGACCTGACACGGCTGAGTGACTGATTGACGCGCTTGATCCTATTCCCGGGATCACGTCGGAACGAAAGAACGCGACCCCCGTCTCATCGGTCATTCCTCTCGACTGATCGCACCCAACAGTGGTAACGTACGCCGCCCGGCCGTCCGGTCGACGACCCGTCACCCATCACCTGGAGAAGTCAAGTGATCGGACGGCGGCCGGCGGCCGGCCGCGCGGGCCAGGAGGAGCCCCGGCCCTCGGCACAGTGTGTTCGGCGCGCCCGGCCGGCCGACACGTCGCTGCCGCGGGGCCGTGAGCGGCGCCTCTCGTTCGCACGAACTACTAGCTAGCTCTCGACCGGCACGTCTTTTCCGTGTCAAAACGACCCTCGACCCGCCAGCCGGACGGCCGTGTGCCGTGGTGCTGGTACACGCGGATCCATCCATCACGCCGGGCGGGCGGAGCGGATCGGAGACCGACCAGGCGACTTGGCGAGACTAATAGACTATTCGCGTTGGTTCCCAGCTGGGGCACGGCCGCGCGGGCCGCGCTGCCGGGGTACGGTGGGGTGGGGGAGCCGTGCCGTCGCGCCGCGCCGCGCGCGCGCGAGCAAGTGGTTCGCGAAAGGGATGGATCGGGCAGATCGTCGACGCGATCGGCGCAGCCGCGGCGGGGGGCGACGACGGGACGTCGCAATCCGACCGGGGGCGCCGGGCGAGGGATGATCAGGGGCGTACGTTCTGCCGCCGCCGGGGGCTGAGGCTGCGGCGGTTGGACGCGCCATGGTGTCGACGATCTACATGCACGTACGTACGGGCCGGGGTCTCGGGGCGACGATGGGACTTGGCCGGGAGGGGGGGAGCTGAGCTATATTCATGATTTGATGGTGGCGTCGACGCGTACTGTGTGCGTGCAGGACAAACATAGGCTTACCGGCCACTTTGTGCGTGAGCACAGTGAACTAGTAGTAGCGTAAGGGAGACACGTTCCGTCATGTGAAAGTCGAGTTAACATCAACGTACACATCATACACACAGCTCATCTCCAATGAGTCAAGTCAATAATAGAGACGACTCAATTTGCTATCTATCTACAGTGTTGTACGCATCATATTTAGACCGTTTCTTCATATCCCCACACTTCCTAAATAAAATCATTGTGAGACTACCGACTACGCTAGCACGGTCCGCTCTCCCTCGCTGCGGGAGTAGAGACAAGTACGAAATTAAGCAGGGCATGTTACCATGTTACCAAATGGAAGGGTGCAGTTTACACTATAAGTGAGGGCCTTTTTCTTGTAACTAAGATAAATTGGTGCAAAAAAATTGTCATCAGAAAAAATTTGAGTACCATGCCCCTTTTTTGGGCTGTATGTAATGCTCACTACTCTATAGTCTACACTAACTAGGCGCATACACGCTGTGAGCTTTGACTAAAACTGACCTTCGACTACTAGCTACTAGCTCTCGAATCTTGATGAAGCTCTCTCTCCATCCCTCAGCTCAATGACGGCCCTTTGCTAGAGCGAAACCAAAATATATTGGAGAGCAGTTGCATATATAGTTGACTCAAAGTCGAGATTGAGGCGATCGGCACCCCCTACATTGTGAAGGCCAAGAATTGAAATAGCATATGAACAGAAGAATTATGAAAAACTAATTAATATTGTACAAACGAGGGACACATACCCCCTCCGCATGGATTACTCTCTCCACAATGTATCTCATATTCTCATCATTATGTTCGCTAATAACAGTTGCTAATGACACATGCCCCCTCGGCATGGATCACTCTCCCCACCTGAATTTCATTTTGGGGCCTTCGACAGGCCAAAGCCATTACATCCTAGAGTTTGAGTAATGGAGGAAAACAGGGGATAAGAGAATACACACACCATCGACATACATACATCCACATGCAAGCACACACACGAGCATGGAGAAAAGACAAAACTACAAGGCCGCGACATAGACTCCGGCAGTAGAGGCATATCGTTTATTGTTGGATATTTGTCATCACCAAGTGGCTGAACTCCGACGGCCTCCAATCCACAGGCGACTGTATACTATAAGAAACTATTTAATCTGTGACACAAATATTATGTCACGGATTGCTGAAAAACTGTCACAAATGTTTGTCTGCGACGATTTAAATTTTCGTGGTGGAATGAGCGTTATTAAATCAAGAAGACGACGTTTCTTAATAAACGTCACAATCCGTGACGTATCTTGACTGTCACGGAGTAGCCCGAAGCCCACTCAGCCCAGCCCAAAGCCCAGTTTTAATGAAGAAATTAAACGTCACGGATTTTGCTGACTAGGACATGACATGGATGATGATGTGGCTGCCAATGTGTACGATGACATGGCTGCCTACATGGCAATGACGTGGCTGCTTACACTGATGACATGGACGCTGACGTGCACAATGACATGGCTGCTGACTTTGACTTTGACTTTTCGGTCGAGGGCCATTTATTAATGGGTCAATTTGTCTAATGGGCCGATTTTAGACAGGCTAAATTTTAATTCGTAATTATTTTTAAAAATAAAATTTTAAGCCCAAAAACATTATAGCATCAGCCTATAAAAATTCTGGGCCTGAATCATTTCAGCCCATCAAAAATTTAGAAGCCATAGACCCCAAAATTCAGTAGCAATAATTACAGCATTATTACAACATCAAAACAAGTACAATATCTCAAATAATATGAACAGCCAATATCTCTGCTGCATTGAACGGTTTATGGAGTCTAAAAATAAAACAAAGCAATGAAACCAAATATCCAAAATTATTTCAATAACAAGCAAATGTGGCTGATGAGGACACGAGCATGGTTGATGGACTTGGCCATGCCATTCTTAAAGACGATGCTCTGGAGACTCCACCAGCTTCAGCTCGACGCCTCGGCTTCTTGAAGGTCTTCCCATCTGCAGCAAGCAACAATTGTCATAAGCTACTTTTAGCATTGAGAAAAATTAGCTTACAGATAAACCTAGAGTGGAACCTATAACTAGTATACACAATAAAAACTCAACGTACCAGAAAGATACAGTATTCAATGCACAACTAAAATGCCAATACTTGAGGGGTTCATAACCAGTGTCAGGCTGAGGAATAACCAAAATTACAAAGGAACCAGATATGTACAGACCAGATCCTAATTCAGCAACATCAAATTAAGGAAATCAACTTTAATTTCACCCAAAAGCACCAGCGATCTTGGATAGGGGAGATCGATGCGGCTCCGCCCGAGCAGAGCAGCAGTCGACGCGCGCCTCCGCTCGAGGGAAGCAGTCGACGCCGCGCCTCCGCCCTGGGCCAGCTGTCGTGGAGTAGAAGACGCCGGAGCCGGAGCTGCGGCGCCTCAGATCCGCCCGCGCGCCGACGGGGGAGCGAGGGGAGAGGGAGAGCGGGCGGCTGGGAGGGTGAAAGGAAAAGCGGCGGTGATGCGGAGGCGCGGCGGCCGCGCGAAGCGGCGGCGAGGCGGAGGCACGCAGGCAGCGGAGGCGGGGCTGGATTTGCTGTGCGGCGGGGGGAGGAAGGGAGCCGGGGGTGAAGGAGAATAGGGTTTGGGGTTGTTTTATACCATAGGGGTGCGATTACAGCCGTTGGATTAATGACGGATGGCCAAAATTAGCTGGGCTATTTGGGCCGAAATGGGCCTTGGTGAATTTCTTCTCTAGTTATCGTTTTTCTTTTTCTTTTTCATTTTATTGTACCATTGTGAAGTAGCACATAAAAATAACTATTTTAAATTAACCAATATATTTTTCACACGTAACAAATAACATATAAGTTGTTATGTAGGAGTTTCAAGAATTTTCAAGTAGATTTGCTATTTTTTACCATTTAAATGAATTTTTGTGTGTTTATCAAAAGTAATTCAAAAGTGACCTATATGTACATCTAACAAGATTCAAAAAAATTCTAAAAAACTATATTTAGGCGCCTGTGGTCCATTCTAGCCCACATCTGCAATATTGACGAAAACTTCAATTGACTTATAGGGAAAATTCAATCTTCTATTAGTCACCTTATTATAAAATAATGATAATAATACCAAAAACTTCTCCGAAAATTCAGAAAATTGGCATGGAGTCACTTTATGGATGTTTACACTTGACATAAAGTTTTCATTAGGTTCCATGAAAAAGGAGTATACATTGTTCACAAATTGAAAGAACTCTCACATAGTTTCCCTACAATTGAAATCAAACTTTGAGATTTGAACAACTAATAACATGATTGAACTCCTATGCACCTAAAATTTTGACACAACCTCAGGTTCACTATAATATCATGAAATGTGAAGTTCAATAAGCAATTGTTACACAAAAACTATAAATTCAAATTCAAGTTCAAACTAAATTTAGAGAAGTTTTACAGAAACTCAATTTTTCTCCTAAATCTAGAGCTCAAATCAAAAACCTTTCAACATGAAAGTTGCAGTATCTTTAATTCTAAGAAACTTTTGTTTTGGCCGATCTTCGAGTTTCTATACGTTTTTCTCTTCAAATCTCAGTCAAACATCGTTTGACCCTAGGTCAACTCTCCTAAATTTATTTTACTACATAAACTACAGCTCAATTCAAAAAATCGTCCAATATGAAAGTTGTAGAGTTTTAAATTCTAAGAAACTTTTGTTTTAGCCAAAATTCGAGTTTCAACATAAAAACCTTGGGAAACCTTAGTCAAACATGTTTATCCCCGGGTCAACCCTCTTCCTTCTCTCTCCCTCACGAGTGGGCCGCGGCGAGCTGGGCCGGCGGGGCGAGCTAGGCCGGCGGGCGCGGTAGGCCGAGTGTGGGAGTTGGAGGACCAAAAGCGGACTTTGGCATGTTGATGGTGGGCTGATTTTAGTGGTTGGCCCATGTAGGAAAGAGAGGGAGGAAAGCTAGCCCGAAAGAGGGAGTTAGAGGACCAAAAGCGAACTTTGGCATGTTGATGGTGGGCTGATTTTAGTGGTTGGCCCATGTAGGAAAGAGAGGGAGGAAAGCTAGCCCGAAAGAGGGAGTTAGAGGACCAAAAGCGAACTTTGGCATGTTGATGGTGGGCTGATTTTAGGGAGGGGATGGTCCGTGTTAAATGAGGGGGTTAAATGAGGAGAGAGAGGACTAATTCATATAATTCATATTTTAGTAGGGGTTCTCCTGACTAAAGAATTTTAGTCTCAAGACTAGTTTTAGCCCCTTTTTAGTCAGGGGTGCTTGGAACTTTAGCCTCTCAAATAGACTAATTTTAGTCAGACTAATTTTAGTCCCCTGGATCCAAGCACCCTCTATGAAGGGATTGATCTCACCTCACTTGGGCACACGATGATTAAATGCCACACACACACACAAGACACCCTTCCCATCCTCGGAATCTGTTGCATTCAATACGGCTTCCCAAAACCAAGAATTGCTAATGCAATCCAGTCAAGTCCTCCTCACTCCAGCCCAGATCCACCCCGCCATTCATCACAACCAGTCAAGCACTTCTGAATTCGTGTGAGTTTACGTATCTAAAATTTGTTACTAATACTGGTAGAAGGTTTTATTTATGGAACTCAACACCACGGTTCCAACCTCACATGGTACGTTTTTTTTTCATATGAAAATGACAATTTTTTAATTTACGTTCGCGACAAATTTATATAAATGTTGCGGCATTTTGGGCCGAACTGTGACAAAAATGAAGAACCGTTACAGTTATCTGGGCTTAGAGAAAAATGGTAACGTTTCTGAAACCGTCGCAGGGATTTCGTCGCAATTTTCTGGGCTTCTCTGGGCTTTCTGGCTCAAGGTAAAATAGTGACGTTTTCTGAAACTGTCACCAGGAGATCGTCACAGATTAAATAGTTTCTTGTAGTGTGTAAAGCTTCGAGTCATGTAGATAGACAACAGTCGTCATATGTATCATCTATGGGCACATCCATCCAATTGACGCCCACCAACGTATTCGGGGGAAGGAAGCCCCAAAGAGGGAGGACCGACGATTGGAGGACGAGGAGATCCAAGAGAGGGGATCATGGTCTCGCAACCCGACATATACAATCAAGGAACTTGCAAGCCAGCGGAGCAAAGATCCTGGCATCAAACACTCTCCAATAATCAGCTTGTTCACCCATCGAGGAAGGATTAGTGAAGGACCTTATAAAGGAGACACGGTGTTGAACCGGCGGTGAGGGCCTCCACGGCGATGCCTACAGGTAGGATGCGACGTCTTTCGACACCGTCGTCCCCCGGTCTGGTAAACCAGAGCTAGGTTTTCACTCGGAGGGAGCCCTTGCAGGGGTGGAGAGTGGTCACAAAGCTTCCAAGGAGGGGAGCAACGCCCGCGGATGTTGCCGTCGTTTGCACCGACAATACGTGCATGGATTTCACTAAGCACTCTCCAGGCCCCTTCATCGCATGACCATACCAATCTCAGTTCTGCCGGCGGCGAGGTTGAGCAGCTCGCAGTCCACCAAAGCCCCACCAGCGCCATCTACCACCAGCAGCGCACGCCCCCTGGTGGCCATCACGAAGGGCGGGCCTGGCGGCGCAGAACCGCCGCTAGGACGGTCGCCTCGGTACGGGCATGGATCCGACGCAGGGGAGGCCGCCGGTGGCGGATCCACCGAATCCGGCGCAAGGGGAGGCTACCGCCGGCGGATCCAGGGCTGTGGCAGCCGTCGCCGGCGGATCCACCAGATCCGGTGCTGGGATGGCCGGCGGATGCGAATCCTCCGACGGCAGCGACAGGGAAGCTACCGGTGGAGGCGGAGGATGGTGGCGGACGGAGCCCGTGGACAGCGACCGTCGCGGGCAGCTGCAACGGGGGAAATGGGAAGAAGGGATGGGAGATCGGGAGATAGGGAGGGAAGGAAAGGAGCGCCCGCCGCCGCCCTCATCGCGGCCGGGCGGGCTTCCGCCTGGCGAGCTCCGGCGGCGGCGAGGCTGACGGGTGGAGGACGGGGGGTAAGTGGGGGCTGGGGGTGGCGCCGCCCGAGTCGCGCTGGGAACGACGCGGGAGCGAGAGAGCAATCTCTCTGCGCGTCTAATGACAGTTGCTAACTATGATTTGTCTTATCACTACTCTAATCTTGATTATAACACTCCCCTTATCAACTAGTTTCATGTAATCTCCATTTGATCACATTTTTTGTGGAAAATTCCTCAAAAAAGGTGGGTAAATTTTAATGAGTAACCAAATTGTATATCAATGTGCCATAAAATCTTCTTAAAGCCCCAATGAGAAATAAAGAAGAAAAATGATATAGCATGAATATTCAGTATCCTTATGTTGCTTTCCCTTGGAACAAGGAATTAAGGATGTACTCCGTATATGTAGATATGCCACTAGCTCTCCTGCATGCACCGTTCGTCCCCCTTTCTCCTCTCCTCTCTCGCTTTAGCATCTCCCGAGGCCATACGCAGCTAGCTCGGCAGCTCGCTAGCCTTTTCACTGCTCGACGAGACCCTTTCTTTTTGGCTCTGGCATTTTCTGGAGCAGTGAGAAGAAGTCGTTACATGCACAGGCACAGCTCTCTAGCTACCGTAGCATGCATGCTCCTGCTCCTGCTCCTTCTGCGCCGCGCGTGTGAGTGCGTGCGAGACGAATTTTCTGGGTGGATGTTTGGCCGTCGTACTCACACCACTTGTTTCTTTCCCCTTTTTCTCCATTCCCCCCATCCGCGCGAGGTCTTCGTCTTGTGCATTGTCAACCGTTGAAGCTGCTGCCAGTGCAGCCTGCCTCTCATGTTTTAGGGCTTTAATATTTCCTGACTGCCCGCGCCTGGGGCCATCAATGATTAGTTGTAGAGTAGTGCCCCTACAAGCCATTCAGTTAATCAGTTTGCTAAAGTATGTGAACCTTTAGCAGCACTCCGACACTAATCATGTGTACTCAGTCCTTTACAACAGTCTTCTAGGTACATGTGTCATGTTTAAGGTCAATGCATAATTTCACTACACAGTTACTCGAGTTTTATGGTGATGAAACTTCTCCCACGTACCATGAAACTCTTCGTTCTCTCTTATATACCACATCAACATATTTAATGTCATAAAACTCCCCATAAAACTTCATTAAGACTGACGTAATAGGTACTCCCTCCATCAAACCCAACCCACGTACAGATCAGCCACCAGCCACCCCGCCAGCAATACTTTTCTTTCAGAATAAATCAGCACCGGCCACCCGCCATCAGCTAAATGAACATGGCGAGACTCGGAGAAACGCATCCCAAACGAGGTAGCATGCAGATCATCAAAAGACGTACAAACGGTGTGCTGTCGCATGTTGGATAGCTGACCACATTTAGCTAAATCCAAGACCTGAATTCATATGAAATGCCGAATAATCGGCGCGCCTGATTATACCCGAATTCAGGCACCATTAATTATTCATGTGCGCGCATGCATGCTCGATCTATCAGTGATCGAGTACGCGCAACAGTACCGACAGCATACGTACAGGTCCGGGCCCGGCGTACGTCTGGATCGGAGCACCTTCACATGTAGTGCTAGGTAGGCCACCGGTGCTCCAACTTGTCAGGTGTCACTCACACGTCGTCAGAATCGACGATGGGTACAAGCAGCATCGACTGATCCCAACGAGTAGTCATAGCATGCCATAAGTAAACCAGGTTGTCACACAGCGATGTATGTAGCGTGGGCGCGAGCATGTTTGGCTCGCGGCTTCGATCTGTTAGACATCACGCTCTTTCAACGTCTGGGTTGATGTGTGATCGATCCGGTCTATATGCGAGAGGACAGGAGAGGCCGGGGAGGGCCTGGTCTGGGTACGGCGTACGACGGTGATGTGTATCCTCACGCTACTGTGTGAAGATTTGATCAAGATC
>OAMR01000231.1:1674571-1695210 GCA_900205405.1 Echinochloa crus-galli | reverse complement strand
TTTTTTGATACTGGTTTCATATTTTTCTGATTTAAGATGGATTAGTTTTGATTTTTTAGATCTAATTGGATTTTTTAAATTTTTTTACAAAATACAAAACCACCCTAAGGGCTAAATTTGCACGGTTTTGACAGTTGGATGGCCTTTGTTATCTGGTTTTGTAGTTTAAGGTTGAAAATTGGACTGTTATAATAGTTGGAGGTTGTAAAATGGATTTTTCCCTGTATTTTTCGACGGTGCAGTACGTAGGTTCACATACGTTACATTGATCGATGCTCTGTATGATTGTGGTCTACTGGTCTCCAAGGATCAACATTCAACAACTAATGTCCCTAGCCCCAGCCCCAGCCCCTGTAATAATGATGGTAGGTATAATAATCCTGATGAGGGTTCACATGGATAAATGCTGGTCCCATAAGTTCTTCCATCTTCCTCGTGGTAGCAGTGCGTTGTCCTGTCCATCGATCCGATCGTGCTCGGGCGTTCTCTGCGGTGGATATGCTGTGCATGCAGATAGTTGACATGAGGTATCCATCATGGCCAAAAAAGTCCTGCAAGAAACAGTACGTCTTAAGGATCTAGCTTGTTTTTAGTTCCAAAAAAAACTTCTAAATTTACTATATAAAAAGAAGATTCATCATCACATCAAAATATTATAACATGCATGGAGTACTAAATGTAGATGAAATAAAAAACTAATTACACAGTTTTATTGTACTCTACGAGATGAATATTTTAAGCCTAATTATTTTTTGGACAATATTTACACGTACAAACGAAATGCTATAGTGCCGCAATGATTACGACGTGACCTATAAGTCCCAACCCCCTGTTTAGTTCCAGAATTCCTACTCCCAAATTCACTACGCAAAAAGAAGATTCCCTATCACATCAAAATGTCATAACATGCATGGAGTACTAAATGTAGATAAAATAAAAAACTAATTGCATAGTTTTGTTGTACTCTATGAGACGAATATTTTGAGCCTAATTAATAAATTTTTAGATAATTTTTCGCACATACAAACGAAACGCTACAGTGTCGCATTTATGGCGACGAGACTTGCACAGTCCCAAATTCAGACTCCCCAATCTGGATCTAAACACGGCCCAAATTTAGGAACTAAACAAGGCCTAGCCTAGCTAGCCTAACGATCACATTGAAACTGTTGTACTAAACCGAGTTCGCACTGGTGCTGTGTCCAGTGCCTGGGATTTGTGGTCGGAGCTGAGAGATATCGAGCACTTGAACTCTGATATGCACACTGCTGTTTTTTCTACATCGCGCAGCTCTAGCACGCACCTGCATGCAAGAAGGGCTCCATCTGCAACGGAAGAGGCGAAGAGGTACGCGAAGAAGGAAACGAACATCGACGGATTGGCAGCATATGCACAGCACAATCACTAGAGACCTTCGCAAATCCTGTATGCACAACGCGGGCGTGGCGGCTGAAGACGCGCTATTCCTGTTGTCAACAGCTGCTTTCAGCTCGACCACGACCACGATCGAATGATCGATCATCCGTCGAGCATGTGAGCCGGTCTTCCGACGCCCGGTATGGTGATGGGACTTGGGAGTGAGCCTTTGTTTAACGCATGGTGGCAGTGTGCTACATATGGTCCAGCACTTTACGCGTAAGTACAGTGAAGTACCAATAGTGTCAAGGAAGATGGGTTCCATTGGGCGGTTACGATGTGAATGATGGATCATAGAGTGGACGTTGCACGTACGGGAAGACTTCCAGTGTGATCGACACTGCTAGCTGATATTAACCATTAGGCTCATATAGAACCTGTATCCAGTGGCGCCATTTTTAGTGTGGTTTGTGAAAACCGGTACCGAAAGGTTTTCAATCACGGTTTAAAAGTGGGTGGGCTTATTGAGCGTTAGAGCCTACTGAAAATAGGTTTTAGTGTTGGTTTGTTGCTAGAACGGTCACGGAAAATTGGATCCGTTTGAGTGATGGATCTAGCCATAAACCGGCACTGAAACCAATTTCAGTGCTAACTTTATAACTTTTTCTTTGAAGTCGGATGAATACAAACTTTATATCAAAATTGTACACCTCGACAAGATATAGAACTCTATAGTTGATGAGCAAATATTTGATATAAGGTCAATCTAAAATAGGGCATATGCACTTATTAAATGCCTCGAAGAAACAAAGGTTTGCAAATTTAGATTCTTTTAAAAAAAATATAAAATTATTATATAAGTGCATATGCCCTATTTTAGATCATATCTTGAAAAATATATGGAATCATCAAATGTTTTCTATGAATAATCCATGCTTATATTTATAGCTTTATTGGTAATAATAATAATGAAAGCTAAAAATGCATCAAAATGTTTGAAAATTTTCATGCAGTCCTTTTTTAGGTGCATGACATTGTCATAAAAAATTGAACATATTTTAAGAAAAATAGTATACATTGTTCACAAAATATACATCTCACATACATTTTCATATAACTAAATACAATCTTTGAAGTTTACACACCCTAAAACAATATTTTTGCTCATATTATATGGAAATATCTTTTATATATTTTATATTGCATATAAGTTGCTTTGGAGGAATTTTGAAGCTTTTTTAAATTATTTTTTCTAATGATTAATTGAATTTCTGAGTACTCATTATTAGTAGTAATTCTAATTTGAACTACGTGTATGTAAAATAATCTTAAAAAATCTTATCTAAGTACATGTGCCCTAGTGTAGAACAGATCTTGAAAAATATATGAGATAATGAAAGGTTTGCTATGAAAAAAATGACAACTAAAATGAAAAATGTTGAGGTTATAGGTTTGAATCCACCAGCTAATTGCTAGCTAACTAATTTTAGCTGTGATGGATCACAACAAGACCAACTATTTAGTAGCTCAATAGTAAATATCCAATTAGCTGGTCTAAACTCAAGTAATTTCAGCTAACTAATAAATTAGCTGGATGGATCCGAACATGGCCTCGGCTGATTACATGATTACAGCCAACTGTTCCGATCTAGGCGGGGCCGCGCCATTCTCTCGTTTTGACATCTCCCTTGGTCGACGACATATGCTGCTAGTTACGACGTAGTACACACCAGGAGCGGAGCTAAGTGCAAGGTCTGGATGCGGCCGCACCCAGAAAATTTTTAAAACTCCTTGCCATCTCTAGAACTCCACCATGGTTACATGAACATCATAAACATACAATGAAGTACCGCACCCCCCTTGATTCTTCTCTAGCTCCGCCCTGGTACACACTATATATACCTTAGCTCCTGCTGCCGCGCGCTGTGGGTGTGAGTGCGTAGGTCAACCGTTGCAACTTGCTTCGTCCAAAGATGCCTTTGACGATGTTCTAGAGATTTTCTTTTTGAGAATGTTTCGGGGCTTTACTATTTCCTGACTGGGTGCATGCCACCGGCGCCGTTGCAAGTAGGGCGGTTTGTCTTTTGCAACAGTCTTCAGGGGGGGCATGTGCCAGTGCCATACGTACTATGCTATATTTTTATCAGCGGCTAACTTTGTTTATATTCTTACTTCTTACGGAGTAGTTGCATACTGATACGAAGTAGTACATTTTGTTCCCACTAGATACTGTCGTCAGACGCTGAGACCAACAACCCAGTAACCTGTCGCATGCAAAGGCGAATGGACAGCTGACCACAAATATGAATTGCGAATAATCCGCGGCAATTTGCCCACTTGTTGCATAATTTAAGCTGCGGATTCAAGCACAATGCATGACCCACCGATCCATCGCGCAGAAACATACGTATCAGTGGTATCACTACGGGACGCCGCGTACGTCCTTTCGGTGTAGCGTACGACTATACCTACACTTGTGGCGCCGGGAAGGCCACCGCCACCGGAACGCAGCAACCTGTCAAGCTAGTGTCACCACGTCAGAGTCACTGGGAGAGAAGCATCAGTCCAACGAGACAGTAGTCTCAGGCTCACAGTCAGCGGCTGTGTTTAGTTCCACATCACATCACTAAAATTCTCAAAATTCTCTCTTTAAACTTCACTATCCACCTATCACATCAAATCTCTCTCCTCGTGCATGGAACACTAAACGTGGGTAAATAAAAAAATTAATTACATGGTTTTCATGTACACGACGAGACGAATCTTCTAAGCCTAGTTAGGTCATGGTAGATCAATGTTTACCACAAACAAACGAAAAGTGCTACAGTGTCCAATGTGACATTTTCACCAAACTTTCTCTTCACTTTTTACAACTAAACACAGCCGAGCATACGTCGACGAATAAAAACCAGGTTGTTGTCAGACAGGCGACGTGGTGTAGGCGCAAGCCTTGTTTGGCTCGCGGCTTCAGTAATTACAGTTAGACGTCTGGATCTTTCGACGTCGCCTGACCGGCTGACCGTACGTGTGATTGTTCGGTTCACGCGAGGGGCCCTGGTCCGGCTGTCCGGGTACGGCGGCGTGCATATGACAGTGTCATGCATTCACGCTATACTGTGACCACTGATCAAGATGTATCATGCTAATTGAAGCTTGCCTGATGAGAAGCTTGTCCAGTTGCTGTCAGTAAAATCACAGCAGAAATGTCCTCATGCTTCTGGTGCTTGTACTGTTTGTACTCCCTCCGGTTCTGAATTTCTGATACTGAAACGTCAAATAATTACATCTTAAGGTAGTAGCGGGATAATGTTCGGCATAGTGGCTCCTGCTTCAGCTTCTCTGCATAAAAAAACGCTAAGGCCTTGTTTGCAGAGTGGAGTGTTGGAGAGTATTGGGGGAATTGGAGTGGATTGAGGAAGGTTTTGACTTTTAGGGGAAATTGCTCCACCCCCCTCTAATCCAATCCAATACTCTAGTTCCCAAACAGAGCCTAAGGTGATTGCTAAGTAGAAGGTTAAATGGAACTTGGAAGTGAAGAGGCTGAGGATGCAAGGCTATATGCTAGACATTCAAGAAGCATAGCCATGATGTCTAGCTGGTTGTCAGGGAATGCTCCAGCTCTCTTGTTTCCAAACCTGTACAAAACATAGCAAAAGGAAAAACCGGATGGTTGCAGAGAAGCTACATGAATCCAGTGGATTTTAGACATCGTCCAAGAGTGACGGTCCCCCCTGATCGATGACCATGTGCAGCTCTGGGGACTAGTTGAGGACGTAAACTTCGATCCAAGCAACACAGAACCAGACACAATTGTTTGGAAAAGAATGGCTTCAGGGGAGTATACTGACAAGTCGGCTTATGATATATATTAATATATGCAGTTTGAAGGGGGAGTGCTATCAAGTTACCCCAAATTAGTATGGAAGATCTGGGCCCCTTCCATATATAAATTCTTCATGTGGTTGTTACTTCAGAACTCTGTATTTCTGTCCAATGTGCTATAGAAATCTTGAGACAGCACAACATCTCTTCTCGGAGTGCCTTTCTGCTTGCTGGCTATGGCGGTCGATCCGTTCATGGGTGCATTGCCCAGCGAACTGGAGCACAGTTGGATGGTTGTCAACAAACACGGAACCGAGCAAAAGCTGCCAAGATTACAGCACGCAGCTCGATCATCGTGCGTATATCTCTGCATCCAGTAAATCTCTGCAATCATGGGGCAATATATCTCGAGCACTCCTTTTTCCCCTAAAGAATCTTCGAAAGGTTAGGGAGTTCCTGCTGTTCATCGTAGAAGAAAAGAGGTGTGACCCGGAACTCTTCTTTCGCTTCGGATCCAGCTGCTTCGTATATGCACATGCACAGTACGTGCTGCTCTGCTGTCCGGGAGATCAAAGTCACTGTGTAGTGTGTACTGTATCTTACATATACATACTGCGCTACTGACTATGGGGTTGCATGCAGTGTCTCGTGTACGTACGTTACAGTAGGTGTGTAGTGTGTTGCAGGAACTGTGTGCTCTGTCACTCTGTGGATTACCGTGGCCAGTACATGTATGCATAGTCTACCATGTCGGTACGAAATGTATGAGTTCATTGCGAGCTGTGTGGATCACAACTGTGGTCGATCTGATGTTTCTACACCGGGGAACCGGAAGGGCCGCCGTCGTCCTGCCCCTGGCTCCATCTGGCCAAACACTTATCGAACGCATAGTCCATTGCACTGATGAGACTGAGCAGTCTCCATGGATCAGCCGTGGCGGGTGAGCATCCTAATGAGCAGGGTTCACGGCTTCACATGAATGATGAGGCTGCAATAACTTCCTCTTCCCGGCTACGTAGGTACATACTCCATATGGTCCCAGCGTCGATTCATCCGACCGTCGTCGTCCTTGCACCCTACTAGCTGCAGTGGATACGCTGTGCATGGTTCAGGTGTGACGCATCCATGTCCAGATCGAGTCCAGAAAGTTCTGGGAACAGTCTTACAGGGCCTAGCAGCAAGTCAGCAACTGTAGCCTACGGCGATATTGAAAATCTTGTGCTGACCGATTTGTGGTGACTGGGATTTGTGGCCGGAGAGATCGAGCACTGGAAGTAACTGCGCGCGCGAACGTTAATCGTCTTGATCTCTCAAGAAGTGAACAAGGGTACCCCTTACTCCTCTAGGCTGTGCCAAAAAGTGTAGGAGAAAGTTTGGAGAAAATGTCACATCGAACACTGTATCACATTTCGTTTGTTTGTGGTAAACATTGTCCTATCATGACCTAACTAGGCTCAAAAGATTCGTCTCGTCGTGTACATCAAAACCGTGCAATTAGTTTTTTATTTACCTACGTTTAGTGTTCCATGCATGAGAGAGATTTGATGTGATAGGTGGATAGTAATGTTTAGAGAGAAAATTTTGGGAATTTTGGTGATGTGATGGAGAACTAAACACCACCCTAGTCTAAATTGCCCGTCGTTTTTTTATGAACAATTGCCGGTCGTTTTGGCGTGTGAAGTACACCAAAACTATCTAAAGTTTAGGAGGGAGGGAGCGGTAGGTTTTTTTTCGTGACCGTGTCATGTATTTCATTAGGAGGAAGAGCAGGTTTACAAAGTCCCACCGGAGACTATACAGAGGATGGCCCGGTTATAAAAACAAAAGAAAATTACAGACTAGAATCTCCAGCGACCTGCTCCCTTTGAGCCCACTGTAGCGCGTCCGACAAAGTCTGATAGCCGGCCGGCAGCCAAGCCCAACCCTCTTGAACTATATGAGCCATAAAAGCTCCATATTTGTTCTGGTTTCCTGAGCAAAGACCCGGCGACTTCTTTCTTTCCAGAGCATCCACGAGATGAGGATTACCAGGGAGTCGAAAGATTTACGTGATTGTTTATTAATTCTTTTTCTAGCCTGTATCCACCAGTCTGCAAATTCAGTAGTCCCACCATCGGGAGAGAGGCTGTCCCATCCAACTTTCTGTAAGAGCAGGAACCAAGTGACCTTGCTGTATGAGCACCCGATGAGAAGATGTGAGATCGTCTCTGATTCTTGCAGACAAAAGGAGCAGATATCCGACTGCTGCAATCCCCTCTTCCGCCTTCTTGATGCTGTCCAGCACCGTCGTGCAGAACCTCCCATATGAAATGCTTGCACTTGGGTGGCGCTCGTGTCTTGCAAAGTTCTTTTGCCCCACCAATTGCTTGCTGTCCAATAAAGAAAGCTCAGTATGGCTGAAGCTGTTGAGAACTGTTTGTCAGCAGTCCATTTCCACATGAAACTATCACTAATATCCTCTTGCAGCACAATGTCTTGTAGCATTATCCAGAGAGATGCTGGGCCGGGTCTGGAAAGTGGAAGCACAAATGAGCTTAACACTACCACTCTGGAAGCTGTTACTTTCCCTGTCGCCGATGCACAAGAGGTCGAAGAACACATAAATGATCGCTGCTTACTAGCAGGAAATGTCAATATGGCTAGGGGCTCTTTGGAAGCTTTGCCTTTTCACGTGTCGCCGACGGTATGCACTCCAATTAGAGTCAAGGTCGCTGCTTTCGCACAGAAGGTTGTCAAGAGGAAATCTCCTGTCGCTCTCAGGGATCGACCAACGCTACGCCGCGCTAAGGTTTGCCGCAGATCCCCACCACGTCGAAGCGCGCGACTGGCTGCAAAATCACGCCATCGCGCTACGAAGCCGGTGGACCAAGCGCGGAATGTAATGATCAGGAAGCTGGGGTTCGGCAGCAAGGATACACCACCAGAGTACCAGACAGCGAAGCCTTTCAGAGCTTTGAGCAGCACTGCCGTTCAAGGCCCTGGCCGCGTCCAGTCAGATTTAATGATGCTGATGGAGCTGCTGGGGGAAGCAACAATGGAGGAAGCAACAATGGTGCTGATGGGGATGCCGGCAATGGCGCTGGCGGTGGCGCTGCTGATGTAGGAAATCCATCCAAACACATCCCAATATGATGCAACCACATGTAGTAGCTATCCTGGGCTCTTGACCTCGGCCTCTCACAGCACAGCACGTGTACGTAGATGCACACGTACACATCACGCGATCGACCGCTGTAGATGGCAGCATTTTCTCCTGGTCCGGGGAAATCACGGGAAAACGTCCAGAAATGTTGTCATTCCTGTGTCGCTGAACTTTTTTTCTCTGAAAAGTATACATGGTCCTCCTCTACCGCGCAACACTACACTACCGTCCCTGATGAAACCTGGCCCATGCATGGGCCGCAGGTGCCAATATAATAATTACGCCAGGGTTATCGCACCAGCACCGCCATTAGCGTAAGGAGGACAGTGGTTTTTTTTTTTGAGAAACTACGGAGGATAATGGTTTCGCCGGAGCCCGGAGGCTGTCGCCGTCGGGATCCCGACGAGGGCGGCGGTACGTCCATGCCGGGTACGGTGTCATCCCCTGGATCTCTTGGGCTGGACGGCGACTGATCGTCGCAGCTGCCGGCGAAACGTCGATCACGAGCAGGTTTTTCTTTCTTTCTTTCTTTCTTTTTTGCAAAAGATCAGGAGCGGTGTTCTCGCAAGTGAACGAGGCACACCGCGCACCTCAATTGTGTTAACTAGTCCATTAACCCGTGCTCCACACGGTTAGAAATAAGTATTAGAAATTTATAAGAAAATTAGGAACCATAGCTATCAATCAAAATATCTTACCTTATCCTTCCTCTCATTTTAAAATATTCTACCATGTACTTATCTTATACAGTTTTTTTTTTGGAAAAGGGATGCTTTTCAATACTTATACTTATCTTATACAGTTATGATAGACTTCAATTAGTAGTTACTCTGTACACTCCTTTAGCTACATTTATCTTCTTTTTCTACTTTGCATTGCAACTCTATGTGTCAGACACATGGTTAGTCGAACCTTATGATCTATGTGTTTAACACTTCTCATCAATTATACATGGTCTATATTGTGACACGCGTGTAATGTGCATGTATAACTTAATATTTTCTATATTAGCGATTTCAATAAATATATCGGCATACTTCAGCATATTTTGTTTTATAGTGATATAGTAGAAGTACATGAAAATAATTGTTTATATATTTCAAGATATATAGGAATATAGAATTTAAATTTTGTGCACTAACATTTTTCACTGAAGGACACGTTTTTTACACTTCTTTCTCAGATAATCTGAGGCCACACCTCATATTGTTTCTTCCAAGGTTATTTTAAGTAACTGTAACAAATTATTAATTCATGGTTACAGCCTTTTTCTTCTCCCCCACGAAGTGGATAAGTTATAAAATGAATACAACATGTATATGAAATTACCTTGGTGACAGGCGTTGCGAGGTCCTGAGGAGTCCATAATATCGATCCATGTGTGTGGATATATGTCGTCTCAGATTCTTTGCTACTGGTCGACATTGCACGTTACCTTGGATAAGTAAATTATACATAAGGTTATGGCTTATTTATATTAGTTTAACAATTGAGATCATGAATATCTTTTATATTTACAGCATAACTTTCTCGTTGTAACCAATCTCTCAATTATATTGGCCGTGGGTACGTACACAACCTCAAGATGAATCATCTCAATTTCAGGTACTGATCGGAAGCAGTGGTATGAAGAGGAAGATGCATGCACTCACCGAGGAACTTTTAAGGGCATGTTTGGAAGACTGGTTTTTGGCCTAAAACCGGTGTAAATTACAGATCGGTAATTTTTTATGAGCTGAACACAATTTTGCTGTTTGGATGGCAAGTAAACCTATTAAAATTACAATCGGATTAGCCTGTTACAGTCGGAAATAAAAAATCTTCTCCGGAGGCGACATTTTTTATCCGACAAGTATCGGGCTCTCTTCCTCGCGTCGCTTTGGCAGCGCCGTCTTCCGCGGGCGCCGGCTCCCCGTCAATGCTGCCCCGATTGCCATGGCCGCCGGTTTCATCCTCTCCCCGTCAATGCTGTCCGGATTCCCATGGCCGTCGGCTCCATCCTCTCCGTCAACGCTTCCGCACTACCTTCGCCGCCACAGGCTCCGGCATTGACGTGCGGGCACCGCCTCCTGCGCCACACACCCCAACTCCTCTGTTGCGCCATCAGGGTTGCTGCTTCTCCGCCGGCGAGCTCGAGAATCAGCCCTTCCCACAAGTTTGCCTCCATCGCAGCTATTTCTTATGCTCCGAAATCTGATACTCGATCTGAATGCTTTGAGCCTCATGTCTCCAATTCGATGCCCCTGTTCATCGGACTATTCAGTTCACCTCCAATTTATTGCTTCGATTTGAATTATTTTGGAGGTCGAATCCGCCGATAGACTTCAGGAGCTCTCTCAATGTAGCTTCGTCCGCAGGTGGTGTTATTTGCCTTCGCAAGATGCTTGTACTTGTCTCTTTCTCTGTCAATTTGACTTGTAAAAGCGGCTCCGAGATGCTGCTACCCAAACAGCTAGTTTACAAGTGAAAGAAATTACCGTGGTTTTCTTGTGCGCAACGAATTACATCTGGAATCCATTTACAGATGTAAACTCTTACAAGACTCCCAAACAGTGCCTAAGAGAAATTTTATTCCTGGCCGTCGTGCCCCTATAGCATGTCGATATAACCACTTAGGTTTTGCGCTAGATTAGATGGGTTCTCAAGAAGAAACACCCTAAGGGAAAGCAGCCTTTTCTGAGATCAGGGGATAGCGATGACATAGGAAGATGGGTGGATTGGTGGTTCGGTAGGTGAGATCAGAAGGGATCAAGGGGATCCATCAGCAAAATTGTTATACAACCAAATCAACAGCTTGATGTTTTATTGGAGGCGAGAGAGAAGGCTGCAGAGAGGAGTTTGTTACTTCTTTCAACGATGGGAGCTCGGCCATTTGGTTTTGATGATGCATAGAAAGAGTTGTACTTGATGGCAAAGGTGGGTAATTTAGAGATATATTTAGGGGGTTATTTTAAGCTAGTTTTCATAATGGTAATGGTGGGTAATTTTCTAAATAGAATAGATCCAATGGCTTTCGATATACGTGTTGATTATTGTCTATATAATGAACGGCCAGATGTTTCTGATTTTTGTGAGAATTTCTAGTATTTATCTTTTTTCCTAGTGCGTCTCGTGAGAATTAACATGGAGCCTCCAAAAGGAGCCTCCAATTAGTAATAGTAAGATGTAAAATTCACAGGTTAATACCAAACATATAAACAAGAAGAACTTTTCTATTTTTTCATTCTCCTCCTCAAATTATATACAACAATCATCTTTTATAGTGACGCTTCGATTTCTAGATTACTCTTCTCTACTCCTAATAATTACGTACTGGGGAACCGCGTCCGCACACTCCATCGCTCCACCAATTCTCTCCCGATGCGATCCTCCCGTCGAAATCCAATCGGACGCCTTGAGATCAACTCGCCCGGCAGCCCTGCGCCAAACCCACTCCCGCAAACCCACCCGCCCGACCCGTGCGCCCCCCTCAGCAAAAAAAAACCCCGCCCACCCGAGAAAAATCAGTGCGCCCGACCCGTGCGCCCCCCTCAGCGCAAAAAAAACCCGCCCCGGCGCCTGCGCCGCCGCCCGACGCCGAGATCCGCCGCCGCCGCCCGACCCCTCCACCCGCCGCCCCGACGGCTGCGTCGCCGCCCCGGCCGCTCAATCTCGGCAACTCCTCGCGGGCGGCTGGCTCTCGCGGAGGCCTCGGAGGGCGCGATGGCCTTCGCGGCGGCGGCCGGCCCTACTTGCAGCGGGAGGAGCGTCCGGCGGACAGGCGCGGTAGGCGGCGTGGTCCTCACCGTTGCCTCCCCGTGCTCACTGCCGCGCCGCGCCGCTCTAGCGTGGCGACCTCCCCGCCACACGTCGCGTCGCTGGGGTCCCGGCGGCGTCCCCGCACGCCGACGCCGCTGACCACTTCGCCCGCGCGCCGACGCCAAGGCCCGGAGGACCGCCAAGGCGTCTTCACGCCGCCTGCCACGAGGACCACGCCGCCCTGCCGTATGGCGATAATGTGATTTGGTCATTCCCATCCCGAGGTGAACAGCCGTAAAAATCCTCCGCACATTTTTCAACCTCATTCCGATTCGTACCGATTCCTTTGAATTGTTTATACCAGGCTGCCTGAAGGTTCATGCGTGGTAGGTATAGCTAGATCTGGACAGGCTCTGATATGTTCTGCCAATTTCATTGTAGGTACTCAAACTACATCCAGTTGGAGGGTACAATATGCTGATCCTAAGGAACAAAGAGGCAGAGGGAGGGAGCACTTAATCCAGATAGCTAAAAAGGTACTTTGTGTTATTTTTTGCTGAACTAAAGCAAAGCAATGATTTTTTTACAAACCATGCTGTCAAATTATAATTGAGTAGTGGAGAAAAAAAATGAGGCAATAAGCTTGGACTTATTCTGTATTCACTTGATAGGTGAACAGATTGGGGGATTGTGGATTGGGCAGGAATATCAGGTGGTGAGCAACTAACCTCCTAGCTAGCAGCAAGAAGTTAATGCCAAATGGTCAGCGAGCATGTTCGTGCCCCAAAGCTATCTAATATCATTCCTGCCAGCAGTTGATCGATACACACGCTTTGTAGGCTCTCCACGAGCACCATGATGCGATGTTGTGGCACCAGCAAGGATATGCCAATTGGGAGCTACAAGGTAAGGTATGGATTAGACATTCATTTTATAAGTTCTTCTTGCGTCGGAAACTTGGAATATTATAGAATGGTTAATGAACTGAAGTGCTTGGGATGAGTTGTATGTTCTGGTCTGTTGAGATATGTAAAGATCAATTTATCAATGAGTATGTAGTTTGCTTTGGGAGACATACATTTATGATATGATTGGTTTTGAATTTAACTGAGTGATCCTATCATGAAGTTTGAAGTGAATTTGACACCATTGTGTGGAAAGAGAGCCGGCTGCTACAAAGAAGGTCAGTATGATGGATAATCTTTCAAGTGATGATGACATAGTAATTACTTTTCTTAAAAAATGAACCAGAAAGCTTTGCCATAATTTTTAATAGAAGAAAGCATGACACGAAAGGAAAAAAATAAACAGACTCTTAGATTGAGTTTGTCGGCTGTTAGGATTTTTGGGTGAAGGAGGATGAACTGGTGGTTTATCCAGGGTCTATTCAGGCCGTTTGCTTCAGCGAGCTTGAATCAATACTATAGTTGGCCATAAGGCAAATAGAAATGTAGAGAAGTACTTTCTGATCATGCTTTCCAGCCCTTTATGTTGTTCTTTTTCTCCTCTGTTGTTTTGGCATACACCATGTATCATGGATGGTAAAATAATTAGTTAATCTGGTTACTGAGCTTTAAGTATAGTTTTTAGGAGCTGAGCTCTGAACCTTTTATCCCTGATGGATTAACTGAGTGGAAAGAAATAACGGATCCCTGAGGTTCTAAAATGATTTATGCAATTAAGGTACCATGCTTATTAACTTTTCTGAATCAATTTTTTGAGCCTCCAATTAGTAATAGTAAGATGTAAAATTCACAGGTTAATACCAAACATATAAACAAGAAGAACTTTTCTATTTTTTCATTCTCCTCCTCAAATTATATATTTCAATAATGGATTGCCTATAGTCAGCTGCTGTGCAAAGGCATCAATGTTGCTACAGGTTAGTTTTCATCTTGCAGTTACAAACTTACAAGTTGTCTCCTTTCAGCCATTTTGATAATACATCTTGTCTGTTTACCAGTGTTCCCAATCTACAAATATGCACTAGATGTTTGATTCAACACTGGTTTTATGAAGCTGGTATATGTGTGCATTCTTCAGAACATGAATTCTTACTTTGTCATGCATGTGCCAAGTGAAGATGCAGGCTAATCAGCCTCGAGGTCCTCCAGGAAGTGATGGAACCAAAGATGTGGCCTGAATCCAGTTGTGCTGGTACCAGGAAGTGATGGAACCAAAGATGTGGCCTGAATCCAGTTGTGCTGGTACCAGGAAGTGATGGAACCAAAGATGTGGCCTGAATCCAGTTGTGCTGGTACCAGGAAGTGATGGAACCAAAGATGTGGCCTGAATCCAGTTGTGCTGGTACCAGGAAGTGATGGAACCAAAGATGTGGCCTGAATCCAGTTGTGCTGGTACCAGGAAGTGATGGAACCAAAGATGTGGCCTGAATCCAGTTGTGCTGGTACCAGGAAGTGATGGAACCAAAGATGTGGCCTTATTGCCATTAGTGGAGAGATTAGATTTTAACATGCAGTTGTTACCCGTGTGCTAGAAATCATTCTCGTTTCCGTGTATCTTTATTAGAAGTTCCCTCCTGACATTGCAAAATTGCATCTGCTACCATCCTATTGTGCCCACATCCTTAGGTGCGACCTACTGCCGTCAAATTTAATTTTTTTTATGTAGTCTACTGCTGTCAAATTTGAATCTTTCATGTGGTCTATTTATACTTGTACCATGTATCATATCCGTAGCAACGCACGGGCATTTACCTAGTAATATCCAAAGCTCATACCTTACACGTCTACTTCTATTAGACAACGGCCTGGAGCAATGGCGGAGCCTTGTGTAGGCCATAGTAGGCGCTGGCCCCCTACCAAATGTAATTTTTCACTAATTGAACAGTAAAATAACTACTGTACACCATTGTATACTAGTAAAATATATAGATTGGCCACTGCTGTTTTGTTGGTCAGGCTCCGCCAGTGGCCTGGAGTATTGAGTTAATTTTAAGCCAACTTAGCTACCCAACCCTGTACATGCGGTCCATGCCGTCTTGCACATTGTCTAGTTTTTGTAGTCGCGCCGTCCTTCGGTCGAGTGCCACCTTTTCTTGTGACGCAACCTTACTTGAAGCGCGTCCACTTGGAATCGAAGGCCTTCGCTCTGGAACTCTTCTCGCGTCCGCGCGCGCGGCGAGTCCGATGTGGACAACCACATGAGCTGATCGAGCAGTTCGACGCGGCGTGCGAGCAGACGGCGGATCCAGCGACATGCGAGCCCGGCCGGCGTTCGTTTTGGCCGTCGCAGCCCCAGGTCCAGTTGCTGCCGCACGCGGTGGCGGCAGTGGAGGAGAGGAGCGCAATGAGCGGCGCGGGCAGCGTGTCCCCGGGCGTTTGCATGCGCCCGCTTGGTTCCTTCCCACGAGTGCCCAGGGACGGGGACCAGTCAGCCAGTGCGCGGGACGCCAACCAAAAACTGAGACCTGAGATCGAGTAGTGCGCGTTCCCAACTCGGGGCAGCTTCTCTCGTCCGTGTGCGTGGGAGACTGGGAGTGCAGTCAGTGCCGCGTCGGATGGGCAGCTGCTCGCCTGCGCGACGTCGACGGGCACGGTGCGTCTTTTCTGGGCCGGGTGGCCACCCGCTCTCTCGTGTGCAAAATGCCAAAATGTTGCGGCTGTGGGGAAATGCAACGTCTCGTTGGCGTTGCATTTTCAATAGCTCGCTCTCTGGGTCCTTTTTTGTTCCGACGGACTGTAATTGGGCCAGCACTTTTACTTCGTGAGATGAAGATACATGGGCCTATTAGTGTTGACCTAGAAGTGATGGCCCGTACTACTTTCCCAGCGCGCCAAGGCCCAAGGGCTTCATCATTTTGGGCCGCATAACTAAAGAAAAAAAAAGAATAAGATGCAAATACAGATCTTTTGGCGAATTGGCTTGCAGTTCAATGGTACCCATAGGATTCAAATCTTAATGCTCGCACCTTTTCCTGGGATTTTCCCAGGATTTACCGGCGTTATGCGTTAAGTGGTAAGCGGCGTTCCCGTCGACAACGAGGCACCAATGGTGACTTCGGGAATCTCCAGATTTGCCGGGTGCTCAGTCCTTCGGAGGTGCTCATAGAGGTAGGGTTTGCGTATGTGTATTCATAGGGGGTGAGTGTGCGTGCGTGTGTGAGCATCTGCGTTGTACTGTGTAATTCTTAAAAATAAAATACAGATCTTTCTCCCTCCCTAAAACCCTGCCGCCTCCACTGACCATCTCAACTGCGTTTCACACGTGAAATGATAGAGTATATCATATAATTGAATCGCGGTAACCGACCGGCTCACTGGTTGGACCATTGAACCATCAAACCGATGACTTCGTCGGTCATGACCGGTCTGGTTTTTACACTTGGCCTAAAACCACACT
Source organism: Echinochloa crus-galli (assembly GCA_900205405.1). Lineage (NCBI taxonomy): Eukaryota > Viridiplantae > Streptophyta > Magnoliopsida > Poales > Poaceae > Echinochloa > Echinochloa crus-galli. The sequence goes on along the minus strand of OAMR01000231.1, from coordinate 1,678,790 downwards.
CTTCACTTGAACTATGCTATATAGTCTTGAGTGACTGAGGGGAGGTTTGGTTCTCTGTCGCGCTTTGTCAAGCCTGACATATAGCAGCCACGGAGAAAAAGTTATTCGCCTTGTTTAGTTCCAAAAGCTACTCCCAAATTCACTATGTAAAAAAAGATTCTTCATCACATCAAAATATCATAACATGCATGGAGTACTAAATGTAGATGAAATCAAAAACTAATTGCACAGCTTTGTTGTACTCTACGAGACGAACATTTGGAGCCTAATTAATCAATTTTTGGAGAATTTTTCGCATATGCAAACGAAATGCTACAGGGGCGCAATGAGTACGATGAGACCCTAAAGTCCCAAATAGAGAGTCGCAAATTTGGTTCGTCTAAGGCCGTGTTTAGATGTTGGATTTGGGTGGGTGAATTTGGGAGTATGATGTCACATCGTAATCATTGTGCCACTGTAGCATTTCGTTTATATGTGCGAAATATTGTCCAAAAATTTATTAATTAGGCTCAAAATGTTCGTCTCGCAGAGTACAACAAAACTGTGTAATTAGTTTTTTATTTTATCTAAATTTAGTACTCCATGCATGTTATGGCATTTTGATGTGGTGTGAATCTTCTTTTTACATAGTAAATTTGGGAGTAGAAATTCTGAATCTAAACAGGGGGCCTAAAAGCTGCAGTTGTCACACGCCTCCACAACACAAAATCACTGTGGCGCCGCTGCAGCTGGTGTGGTCAGCTGTGGCCGGGAGCCAAACATGCTCGAAGGGCCTGTTTAGTTCCCAAAAGATCCAAAAAGTTACTCCCAAATACACTATGCAAAAAGAAGATTCTCCATCACATCAAAATGTTATAACATGTATGGAGTACTAAATGTAGATGAAATCAAAAACTAATTACACATTTTTGTTGTACTCTGCGAGACGAACATTTTGAGCCTAATTAATTAATTTTTGGACAATTTTTTGCACATACAAATGAAATGCTACAGTAGCGCAATGATTACGAAGTGACATTTTACTCCCAAATTCAACCTCCAATTCTAACATCTAGACACCACCTAACATCCGACACAACTGTCACATGCCGTGTTTAGATGCCAAATTGGCACACCCAATTTGGGACTTTTGGGAATCGTGCGCCACTGTAGCATTTCGTTTGTTTGTGTGAAAAATTGTCTAAAAATTGATTAATTAGGCTCAAAATGTTCGTCTCGCGGAGTACAACAAATCTGTGCAATTAGTTTTAATTTTCATCTATATTTAGTACTCCATGTATGTTATGACATTTTGATGTGATGGGGAATCTTCTTTTTGCATAGTGAATTTGGGAGTTGGATTTTGGGATCTAAACAGGCCAGTCATTTTACTGTCAGACGCGTTGCCTACCATTAAATGAATGGATATTGAAATACGTCTAAAGAAAATATGTTTTAGGTAAAACCACACGGCGATCATACACTAGCATTAGACACGCCCACCTGCCCTTGTATTAAGCTTACACTTGAATTCGGTGGGGGACAAAATTTTCCACCGCATAGAATCTAACAAGGGGCTATGTGCTCGTTTCTCTCAATCTGCTGGCGAAATTTTCCAACTTAAATCCGTGATCAAATAGTGAGAAATGAGCCGATGATTCACCCATAGGACAAGACCAAAATTAATGGAACCCAACTAAAGTTTATAAAGTAAATTCCATTGTTTGTTTGTCAGACTGTCACCTTCTGATAAAGACTAATTACGTCGTCGACTGATCGATCAATCGCCATTCTCGTGATATGGGATCTAACGCAGCCTGCACTACTATTGACGAGCGTATGCGTTCTCCTCCCTGCAAAATTAGGTCCAAGCACTAGTGGTCATATATAGGAAAAGCCATCGACAGGAAATGTCCTTTTGTCTTCTTCCAAATCCTGCAACAAATATAATAAAAACACTAGTCGTGTGTGCATGCCTAGATTATAGTTTGATTGAACGGAGTGGTCAAAGCACTGATCAATATGTGTTGATGCAGGGCGTCCCTCGCCGTCAACCTGTGATCATGGAGAATGCTCCTCTTTTCAATAGCATATCCAAATGAAAAGAAGAAGAGAGAACCAAAGACAGGGGTGTCCACTAGAGCCAACCAACAGCATTGCAGACAAAGAACAGCCACACTTTAGGAGAGTAATTTGAAACCATACGGATTTATACGTCCATATATGTTGGTTGTTGGCAAAACTGGAAAGTTGTAGCAGCAAAATGTGAAAAAATGGTTGGTCTAATAATAGTAAACAAACCAAATCATGCATTACGGGGTTGAACTGACTCCAGCCACACTTTGGGTGTGTTTGGTTGGGCTATGGCTTCTAAAAAAGCTGCTGTGAGCTGTGGGATGTGGCTTTTGATGATCTCCACAGGCAGTTTCAGTGAACAGAGGTAGAAGGTGGGGATGCTGGGGATGCTCGAGAATATGGAGTTGACCAACATTAGTATGCCTACATATGACAGCATCTTATTAGCGAGACCCATTAAATGCTTCTCCCTCCTAGTCAGAATAGGCATAAAGTCCTGAAGTGATGGCCTTGTGGTGCCTAGAGGTAATCTTAGGTAGGTGAAGGGCATTTGACCCAACTGGCAACCCAGAGCGTCTGTGAGGGATGACCATCTATCCTCCTGGACATTGATGGGTACTAGGAAGGATTTGCCAAAATTAACTCTTAGTCCCGGAAGTTGTAAATGTGTGAAGCATATCCTTCAGGTTCCTCAGCTCGTCAGGGTTAGCAGGCATGATGATCAGTGTGTCATCGGTATATTGAACAATTGGGTAATCTCCACCAAAGCTAGTGCCCAATGGATGGCTAATGACACCATTTTGACAAGCTTTATTGACCACGGATTGAAGGAGATCACCCCCAAGACAAAAAGCAAGGGGGAGAGGGGATCACCCTGTCTGACCCTTCTCCTGCACTTGAATGGTTTGCCCGGAACACCATTCAGTAGAATGGATGAAGACCTAGATGTTAGGATGCATTTGATCCAGTTAACCCCTCCATTTTCATCTTTGATCTCTCCCACAGGCATCAACTTGAGTGTAGCGCAACAACCCTCATTTGTACCATCCATCTTGGTTGATGTCGAAGTCCGACTCGTAACCTGCAAGTCCTTGCACTGTTCCCACGGAAGGGAACAGTTCCAGGTCACCATCCGTATATGCGCCAGCATTAAGGTGGCCTATTCTAGTATAAAGAATATAACATGGTTTCGGATATGTCTTCCTATGCGAAACAACAGCAGCAGTAAAGTAATATCCTCAACTCAATACATTTGAAAAACAACGGGCAATCCTGTCATCACAGGTCCCTATCTCCACACCCATCTCCATCTCTGCACTCTCAATTCTGCGACGAGGAAAGCTCCCTCCCCTCCAAGTCTAATCAGCCAAAGTCCTACCTCACCTCACTCAAAACAATTTCAAAGGGGGAGATAGAAATCACCAGGAAAGTCTAGTAAAATAATCAGTTCATAGGGGTGTCAATGACCGAGGCGCGGCTATACGTATAGTTTAAACTCTACAGAGTGTGTACACCTAGACCCACCCGGACTGCGAGACAGTAGCTAGCCATCTCGAGACACAACCCACAACTCAAGACCTTAAACAGCAATGGTACCCTCCTACTTTCCCCGGGCTTGGGAACACTGGCAAAAACAAGGAGCCATCACCCCAGGAACTGGAAGACCTCCCCCACGGAATCAATCGAGGGTTTGTGGCACGTCATGGGACAGAATTCCGCTCCCCTGTCATATCCTCTATCTCCTACAGTCTGGGTACTACACTGAGTAGGCTTGCTGGAACCCACTGGGAAAGAATGGGTGAGTATGAAAGAATACGGGCTTGACATTTTTATTTGCAATAAAATCCTTGCCAAAACTCAACAAGCTCATTAGTCCTTTAATTGTTTATGTCATTCGATCACCAAAACTGACAAGGGGCTAGATGCACATTCATACTTGAATTGGCATATGGCAATAGCGCAATCGTACTGAGCAGTACATAGTTAGCACGCACATGCTTACATAACCCATTCAGCCTCTTGTTGTTCTAATGGGTGGTTGAGAAATTTCAAGATTTACCACTGAATTCGTGAGCCTCTCAAGATTTGGCACCCTGGCCCGCATGTCATTGACTCAGGATGACCCCACGTGTCATTGTGATAGCGGTGGCAAATCTTGAATTGC
>OAMR01000231.1:1648655-1667481 GCA_900205405.1 Echinochloa crus-galli | reverse complement strand
ATACACTTGTGGAATTTGAGTGTCAACACTCAACATCCACTCCACAACTTCATAAGTCTGGCATGTATATGTCGATAACATTACATAGCCCAATTTCTAGTGACTCCATGAATGGCCATAAATCTAAGCTTCGACAACCATAAACTATACATCAATTTGTCTGGAGTGTAGAGTGAATTCTGGAGCTGTCCAATCAAAGCAACTTTGAGTCTTTTGTTCGCACCAACTCTTTCATTGGCCTTACAAAGCTACCGAGTGCTAGAGTTCTCACAAGTGTGCATCCAACTATGTTTCGACTCAACTAGTTCAAGCCACTAATTCTTACCCGATCTTTGTAGTACCATAAAAAGACTATGAAACTTAAACTACTTTAAGTGACCTTCATATCCTCTTTAGCACTTAGAAATAGAAGGTCTTTAATCTTCATGTCCGAGTTGCTTGTTTAATTCAAATTGGACACAAGGATTTCCGACCATCATCATGACATAATATTTTCGTCCTTCGAAACAACTTTGTTAGTCATAATTATTCAATTCTCATTAGTCACAAAAACCTATCACTTACCTTAGGTCTAGATACTTTACAAGTTCCATATAGGCCCAAAATATAGAGCACGTCTTGAAAAAGAATGGTAGACCATTAAGACCCTTTGAATTCTAGGCCCAAGGCTTTCATTTGCTTTACCAACCCTTCAGCATACCACGCTAGCCAAGGAGTCCAACACACTCTATTTTTTTCTTGAGGCATTATAGTGAAAAGTGGAAGGAGTTTATTGCGGATATATTCTTACGGATATGCTCACTTGTCCTATAGCAATATATAGTATTCAGGTCCCACTAGTGTTTATTTTTCTATATCTTTACGGTATAGGTGCAACATTCGATATTAGATATATTGTCGGTGCAGCCGTAAGGCATTGATTCTTAGCCTAAGGATATCACCAGTACACCAAGTTACTACTCCTCTACCTCAAGTATAGTCTTATTTTTTTTCTCTATCTATATGATATCTGTGCTCATCCGTCGAATTGCAATGTAACATTTTAGGCCCACTAGTCGTTGTTTATATATCTTTACGGTATTGTTACTATATGTGCAATAATCTATAATAGAGATATTGCCGGTATAGCCGCCAGGTGTAGATTCTTAGCCTAAGGATATCACAGGTACCAAGTTATTACTCCTCTATCTCAAGGATAGTTTGTATAGCGGCAACCCGTTTGTTCTCTATCTATAGGATGTAGTTCGTGCATCCAAACTTTACTATATAAACAGGCCCATTGTGGCTTCACTTCCACAACAACAACAACACAATAGAGACCAAAAGTTGCAAGGTCGACTTGAAAGGAGAGAAAAGGAGATTGTGCAAATAGTATCATGGCCACTCCTCATGTTCTCTTAATTGAAGACTCATGTGTTGATCGTCTTGTTGCATCGAGAGTTTTAAAGAGTTGTGACATTCGAGGTGAAACGACTAGTATGAATTTTCCATTAGCACTTTGGAATCAACCATTTATGACTCATTCATTTGTAGGTTTCTTAATTTTGTTGCAAATGTGGAATTGTATGTAGTAGTGATTTATGTTACCACAGATGTACTTATATTATTCTTGTTGCTCTTATTGTGCAGTGACTGTTGTGGAAGGTCCTAAGCAAGCCTTGGAGTTCTTGAACATGGTATATCAATTATTTATATAATTACTGTTCACAAAACTTACTTATTTCATTTATTTTGATTATTTACAAAATATTTGTCTGCATGCACTTTGGGATATAGGAAAATGATGTGAACTTGATTCTGACGGATTATTGTATGCCTGATATGACTGGTTATGATCTTCTGGTTGAGGTGAAGGTATGGTCCTTTTATGAAGAACTTCTAATTTTAGCAATGTTGTGTTCAAGTTTTAGTATTTAAAATTCATAACTAATAAGATTTTTTTTGCTACACAGAAATCACCCAAGCATAACCATCTCCCTGTGGTGATTACATGCACTGATGATGTCCCTGCAAGGATCAAAAAGTGAGCAAATAGAAAAACTATCAAGACATGTATTGCCTACATAATATTACCACGTATTCAATTTGATTTATACTTCTATTTTGTATGAAGGTGCTTTGATAGAGGTGCCAAGGACTACATCATCAAGCCTATAAAGGTGGCTGATGTGCCTCGCCTTCTAAGCTACATTTGATGAGCTAACGAGGGCCATGAATAAAGATGGAATTATAACTCTCCTCTAGGGTTGTATTTCTGGTTATGTCAATTGCTATTTGGATATAACCATGTTTGGTCCGTCTGAACTTATCGTTTGTGCGCGGTCCGTTTGAACTTATCGTTTGTGCGCGGTCCGTTTGAACTTATCGTTTGTGCGCAGTCTGTTTGAACTTATCATTTGTGTGCGATCTGTTTGAACTTATGTAAGACTATTATGTGACCATCGTTTATTTGGATAGGACCATATGTGGTCCTCTTTTATGTCATCATTTGTGTGTGGTCTGTTTAAACTTTTGTAAGAATATTAGGTAACTTTGAAGTATTTTGTGTCATCATGTATTGGAGGTTTGGCCTACGCGCCTAGCTTGGAAGCTTTTGGAGACAGGGTCCGTTTTTGTGCTTGAGAAGTGAGCTGGTCGAGTTAAATAAACACCAGCTTGGCGGTGCCTATTATAGCATACAATGCTTTTCCTCTTTAAGGTGCTTTCAAACTTGTACTAGACAAAAACTGCTTTTGACTATGGCTTTACATGGCAGCCAACTCCTTTGGTTGGGCTTTTGGCTTTTTTGGAAGCAAAAGCAGGTTAGCCCAACCAAACACAAGCTTTAGGAGTAAAATGGGCTTCTCCCAGGCCTTTGCTCTGTACTCCCTTCATTATTACAAAGTTACATCTCCAAGGTGTAAGCATCCCATCAGCAGTACATTGATCTTTCAGGTCTTTGGTACATCAACACATCATTGTTATGCTCTCTATGACGGAGGCCTTGTTTAGATGCAAATTTGGCGGTGGGGGATTGGTGGTTTGGGGTCACTTTGTCATCATTGCGCCACTGTAGCATTTCGCTTGTATTTGTGAAAAATTATTCAAAAATTGATTAATTAGGCTCAAAATGTTCGTCTCACCGAGTACAACAAAATGGTGCTATCAATTTTTTATTTTATATACATTTAGTACTCCATGCATGTGCCGATATTTTGATGTGACGGGAATCTTCTTTTTGCATAGTAAACTTTGGGGGTGGAATTTTGCATCTAAACAAGGGTGGGTCTCTTTTCAAGTAATCAAGATACAAATGACCACAGACCAAGTTCCAGATAAATTTGCAAAGCAGAGACACGGCAGGATGACTTTGATGCCATGTGCAGCAAGAGCTGTGCAATCTTTGTAACGGGAACCGCTCATTCCCATTCCTGTACTATGCTTATACGGAGTAGGTTAATATATTCCATGATTCTAAAAACAGAAGTTTTTTCGAGCAATAAGTTAAGTTTTGTCTCCCCTGATCCCTGTTTCAAATAAGATAAGCTTTGATTTGACACCAATTCCCTCAAATAACCTATGCAATTTTCCCCATTGGTAATGATAAATATGATGAAGCTAAAGGCATCACAAGCAAATTAAAGACACCTGAAGTTGACCCGCGTTCCTGTTATCGACCTCGACCTTTTCCATGCAAGCCCGCACTAAACCTGTGCATGCATCTTTTCCTGAAGTGGAGTCCAAACAAGCGCGTGTGCTCTACCTCTGCCATGTCGGCGTGTCCCAATTCCTAACAACGGCAACACTCTCTCTCTCACACAGCTCTGAACCAGCACTATCGTCTATTTAAGCCACTGCACTGCCTCTCTTCTCCACGCTGCAGCTGCACAAATAAACCAACACAACCAACAGGCCGGGCAACACCAAGACAGCGATCAACTGTTACACGAGCCAAGCATCAGCAACCGGGCAAGCCATGGGCACCTTCCTAGGCCATTTCCTCCCCGGCCTGGCCTTCGCCATCCTCGGCATGTGGCACATGCTCAACACCGTCAGGGCCTACAAGCTCAGGGGCGCCTCCGGCTTCCGCTCCGCCACCTGGTTCCCCTTCCCGTCGCCGCTGCCCGGCATGAGGCACCTGGAGCTCTACCTCCTGCTCTCCTTCTCCGTGCTCGCCATCATCGACCAGCTCGTGGACCTCCCCATCCTCGCGCTCCGCCTCCAGCCCGACAGCCTCGAGCACGCCACCATGTACCTCCACCTCGCCGTCTACGCGTCCGTGGCGCTCGCCGCCGACGCCTCCGCCCGCCGCAACGCCGCCGCCGCCGCGCCGGGGGTCGGGGACGTGGTGGCGGCGCTCGCGGCGTCGGTGTTCGGGCAGGAGCTGTTCCTCCTCCGCTTCCACTCCGCCGACCACGCCGGCCTCGAGGGGCACTACCACTGGCTGCTGCAGCTCGTGGTGGCGGCCTCCGCCGCCGCCACCGCCGCCAGCGCCGTCGCGCCCCGGAGCTTCGCGGTGGCCGTGGTGCGGTCGGCGTCCGTGCTGCTCCAGGGCGTGTGGTTCGTGGCCATGGGGCTCGCGCTGTGGGTGCCGGCGCTCGTGCCGAGCGGGTGCCACGGCGTGGAGGTGGAGGTGGAGGCGGCCGGGAGCGCGGCGATGATGCGGAGCAGCGCGGTGGCGTGCGCGACGGAGGCAGCGGCGCGGAGGGCCACGGTGATGGCCAACCTGCAGTTCAGCTGGGCGATCGCCGCCGTGTGGGTGGTGACGGCGTGCCTGTGCCTCAGGGTGGACTACGGGTGCATGGAGTACGTGCAGCTCCGGGCGCCGCCGCCTGGCGGCGTGCTCGCCGGCGACGGGGATGCGCCGCGGAAGATTGTGTTTCCCGTAGAAGAGCAGGTGTAGTGGAAAGTTGCTCGCTGGTCACTTGCCAGGGATTGCACGTCTGCGTTCGAGTCACACTGTCACTTGTAACATGAAAATGCGAGCTGTACTGTGGCGTGTGCACGCCAGCAGCGGAACGTTTGGGTTGCCCGTAAGATGGGCCTGTTACGGGCCGAAATTTAGTTAGGCCCCTAGATTCTGTTCCATTTCGCCGTTGCTGACTGACGATGCTGTCTGTTGGGCCTGATGCAATTCCAATTTCCACCTGAAAAATAATTGTGCAATATAGTACGTGTACTTCTCGTGTGCGTCCACTGCAAAGAAAAAATCAGTTCAAAAAAAAAGAAAATAAAAATACTAAACTGAGACGAATAATTGTCGTGGGCTGGGTTAAAATATCCAGGATCCTTCCGTTCTATAACCGTAAAGGTGTCAGAGCCACCGTTGATTCCCTAAAAAAACCGTAGAGGTGCCTAGTGTTACGTCCTAGCTGACACGCAAATTGACGGTCAAGCTCAACCACACTATGATTTGCTACAGGAACAAGAAAAGATAAACACTGAACTGGATGAATAGTTTTTCTTATGAAGGATTAAGCCATGTAGCTCTGGCTACTGTAACTGTTTCATCTCACCCTGACTTATCATCACTAATCAGTCAGTTGGATGGACGAGCAACCTTGACATGGTGACTGTGTAAATACAGTAACGGATGACATTCTGCTGACATTACGCTAAGGTAAAAAAAAACTAGACAGAACACCAAGTTTGAACTTTGAATTGAAGGAGCTTTTTCTTGCGAAAGCAGCCGATGGTAGCTATTGGAAAAAGTTGAGGGTGAGCAAAACCGTGGTCTGTCGTTTGGCCAGCACACCGGAATCTTGTACCAGGTGATTTCTACTGTTTTATTTTTGCCTTTTTGAAGGCTTTGTAATAATTTATTACATAGACTGTTTGGTAAGTGCGTGCATCCTCATCTTATCTCCTATAGGGTCCTTCTCGACGTCCAATCGGAGAAGTCGATGATTTGCTGTCATGTTTCAATGTTTAATCTCAGGTCAATTTGCTTCTGTTGTGACGATATATTCATCGTGACCGTTATCGGTTTGTGGTTGACCTGAACAGCCATTTGAGCGCTATTCTCTTTTTCATGTATAATTCTGTGGGCGCCGTCTTTATGTCTGTGGAATTTAATCTAAGCTTTGCAGTACTAATGTTTCGTTTTTTATTTTCATTTGACTAGGAAGCCCAAATGGTTAATAAGCACTAATGATCTCCTCTTTCTAATGGAAAAATATTACTTTTTTAAGAGGCTTTATGTATTTGCAATGTTTGTTTGTGTATCTTTTAAAGTGAGCCATGTAAATGGACATGGATTTGACACTCTGATTCACATGTCATTGACTCAGAATATGAGTGTGAAATCTTAGAAGACTCACAAATTAAGTGGCAAATATCAAAATCTGAGGCCTGCCTTGATAGAAATGGTGCACGCCTCAGGATGCAAGTGGGTTTCCTTCCATAACTGACACGGAACGCACCTCTTTGAATTGCATTTGTCCTCAGCCTCCCTGGGCCAGAATCCTTAAATTTAGAAATAAAGAACAGAAGAATATAGGAAGATCGGAACACAGATATCCGGCAGACATAATTGCGTCGCTTCCGTGTATATGTAACGCAAAAATACATTTCAGAAACTGGAAGATGAGTTCAGAAATCAGTTCCCTCTTGTCAATGGCCAATCTGCATGTTTTTCAAGTGTTTGGGAAATAAATCCACAATTGCCTTCAGCTCCTGCCAGAAGTACCTCTACTCTTCTACGACGATCGACGAGATTAGCATCCAGATGAAGCTTATCCCAGCAACTCCGCCGGCACCATCACCTTCCTTCTATGTGAGTAATTCAGGGTCAATTTCTCCTCCAATCGTTTCCTCGATTCGTTTAGACTCCACACTCCAGCAAGAAATCGTTGGGGGCTGGCGTGCCCGCAACGGGAACGCCAAGATCTGCGCCACGATGGGAGTGTCGGTGGATAGCTAGAAGGGTAGTGGCACTAAAGCGAACACGAGGTTGAGGGAGAGAGATCACCTGGTACATCAATGGTTGGGGTCCGGCGGTGCCTAGTGCCCTGACTTGGGCCGGCGACGGCGTTGGACCAGTGCAGCGGGCGGCGGAGAGGCCGGAGACGAATCAGATGGCGCCGCCGCCGCACCGACCGGGAAGGTCGGGATGAGACCCTGTGCTACTGGGTTACCCAAATAACCCAGTTCACTTTGCAGTATTCGACACCAAAGTTTACTGGGCCAGCTCATTGGGTATTAACACCAAACTTCAAATTTTGGGTAGTGGGTCATTGGGTCAACCCAATGAAATCTGCATCCTGATGCACGCCCGTTCGTTAAAAGAAAAGGGGGTTGAAGTACAACTATTGTGACATTTGACTTCAAAAATCCAAGCCGTCGAAGTGTCGAACCATCTTAAAAGCCCGGAAACCTCAGACACAAAGCCCGGCCCCTCACCATCACAAACTTGGTCTTGGCGCCTTCCTCTCCTATACACCCGAACAGAACGCGAGACCCAGAGCTCAACGCCGTCGCGCCATGGGCACGCTCGTCGGCCACGTCGCGCCGGGTGTGGGCTTCCTCGCCGTCGGCCTGTGGCATCTCTACAACCACATCAGGCTCTTCCTGCTGCGCCCCGGCTCCTACGTCGCGCCCGTCTGGTTCCCCGTGCTTATTCAACCCGGTGCTAAAGGGGTACCCTTTAGCCTCGGAAGATCTGCACCGGTTGGGATACCCGGTGCTAAAGCTGGTTCCCAACCGGTGCAGATGTTGATCTAGTGCTGGTGCGGTCGGCGAGCCTGGTGCTCCAGGGCGTCTGGTTCGTGGCCATGGGCGTCGCGCTGTGGACGCCCGCGCTGCTGCCGAGAGGGTGCTTCCTGAGCCACGAGCACGGGCACGACGTCGCGCGGTGCCGCGAGGAGGGCGGCGCGCTGGCGCGCGCCAAGGCGCTCGTCAACCTGCAGTTCAGCTGGTACCTGTCCGCCACCGTGGTGCTCGTGGTCGTGCTCTACCTTCGGATGTGCAGCCTCTACAAGGAGGAGCCGCAGTACGTGCCGCTGGTCAAGGAAAATGGCCATGGAGACGATGAAGCTGACGACGACGATGACGATGACGACGTGGAGGCGGCGAAAGGCGGCTCCGGGCGCGTGATCGGTGAATTAAGGCCGATGGAGATATCACGGCAGTAAGCTAGGAGAAAAAAGGCGTGGGGACGTTCGTGTAAAATGTAGCTTTTGTGTGTTTGCAAATAACCAGAGGTGAATCGCAGCTTAGATTAGTGTCTGGTTCGTACTCGGTCGTCAGTTCGTCACTGATTTTGTGGGTTATATGCTTCGATATATGTTTGATCAGGTTGAGTTAGCATGTTGTGATTGGAGAGTTTGTACTTAAAAAAGAGGTGCAATAGCCATTGCTACGTTATTTCATTATTTCGGTCGTGTTCATGTTAGTTCCTTATTTCTTGACTAGATTCTGAATTCCTATGTAGAAGCATGTATAGAAATTTTAGCTGGCGTTTCAGACTTTTAGAAATTCCTATGCAGACTCTCCCACTTGTTCCGGTTTCAAAATTCTGGCGTTTCAGCCTTTTCTGTTCTAAATGAAAGAAATTTTAGCTGAAAAAAATACAGCTGTTTGTCAGAAAAAGATAATTTTTGCCAAAATTTCAGTCAAATTTCTGTGAAACTAGGTGTTTCCACTGGTGAACGGAAAAATCTCACTCCCTGGTGCTGTTTCAGCAGGTTACTTTGTGTTGTTTCAGTGATCTTAAGTCCTGTTGAACTTTGGTGATGCAAAATTGCTAATCTTTTATTGTTTTATTACAACACATGGCTTCTGGTCTTGAGAATATACGACTACTTTGCTGAATCGAAAGGACGGGAACAATACCATAACTTTGTCCACTTCATGTCTGGAGTGTTGTTTCCCGGCGAATGACACACTAACAAAAAGATGGAATATCAGTTCTCTATCATGATTAATCTGCCCAAACCGATTCTCGTATAACATCTGATTGGGATGGGCATGGTTTGTGCGTTTCTGGGTTCATCGGTCTTTCCAGTTCTGGTATAGCAGCCGCCGGTGAAAAGTTTGTGCGTTTCTGGGTTCGTCGGTCTTTCCAATTCTGGTATAGCAGCCGCCGGTGAAAAAAGTTAGAAGTAGCAAGGTAGGCAGGTAGCACAAAAATTGAAAACCATTGGCTTCAGGTTTTGGTGTTCTAGTTTCAAATTTGTACGTATTTCCTTTTGAGAAAAATGCATTTATTCTTTACTGTCTTTTGAACATTACTCGCAATCTGATAGCTGAAATATCAGAGAATGTTTGTGTTATTTTTTGAAGCATTGCAAACATGTTTCGCAAAAATAGAAGTATTTGCACGCATAGTTCATATTTTAGTTGCTGCTCAACCTGACTTCTCTTGACGCGTGAAAATGACTTTAGTTGTGCATAATCATAGATAACCTTGATTGGGACTAGCATTTTGGCATCTAATTCCGAAGCCATCAGTTTAACATCATAACAGCTCATGATTCATCAGAACAAAGCAAAGTATGCAGAGCTTGGAATACTGAACACTTGGGGTCTTGCACCTTCAACTGTAAGACAAAGACAGACACTAAAACATGCAAAAATGAATATTTTTCCTTGAAGAAATAAAGGGGAGAATCTGCAACGTCACTAATGATATGAACACCTTTTGCTTTCCAAAACAGCAACTTATGGCTGATAAAAAAATGTATAAATTCTTGAACTTTTTTCGCGCAAACCGCCTATCCAGACTTGCAATAACGTAGCTAAATGAAAACAAGTGGTATCACACAAGCAGAGCATATGTTAGACGCAGAGAAATGCAAGCCTGAAAGCTCACTGCCACACATGCAAGCAAGCAGTCCTGAGGCCGGGGGTCATTGTTGCCCAAGCAAGTAGCAAACCTGATGACGCCATGTTAGTGTCCAATGTACAGAAATTGCTTCAAAGATGACGGAAGTAGCAATTGGTAGATGTAATTGGCATTTCTTCTCTCAAAGATACCGGTCATGTATTCTCGCCCTGTTCTCTTCCCACCATAACCTTGCATGCATCTCACTGAATCTCTCTCGGCTGCACAAAGAATGGACATAAACAAGTAAGGGGATTTCCGACAACACAATGGATGTTCTTGATTTACAATCGACCAACATTTTCTACTCATACTTTTTCTGTAAAAAGGACAAATGTTGCACATATGTGACATGTAAATATAAATATTTTGTTGTTGTGATATGTAAGTGACATTTCATTCTTGATAAGATGAAAGCTTGTCCTGGTGGAACCTGATAAATAAGGTATACTGAAATCTCACTTTAGTCCGGTAGTAGTTAAGTTCACTTATTAAGTATCAGTATCTTTTCAAAGTCTACTGAAATCTCACTTTAGTCCGGTAGTAGTTAAGTTCACTTATTAAGTATCAGTATCTTTTCAAAGTTTGGGCCCTCAATGATCACATAACAATTGCATGTAGAAAAAAGTCCTATTCACAAACCCAATACGGTAATTCTATCCAAAAATCAAGATCATAAGTAGAAAACAGCAAACCTGAATCGGACACGTCGGAGTTCTCTGATGCCACCAGGCAAAGCCCGGATAGTAATATACACACCAGGCTCATCCTCTTCTACCCATTCCTTCTCTTGGTCACTTGCATTGCTAACAGAGGCTGAATGTTCACCTGATGGATCCACCTCTTCAGGAGATGAGCTTGTCCTAACCGATGCATCCACTGATGAAGTTTCTGTCTTTGCTCCACTAATGCTTGACAGCTTAGGTGTTGATGCCAATCCAACTGAATTGTAGCACTGGTGTCCAAGGTAGCGGTCATGGCGGTAACCATTGCCAGGATGATTGGTTTTGTGCTCAAGAGAATCTGAAGATGGATATCCTATTGCTCCACTGCCCTTTAGTGGTCTATGCAAAGTCTGTGGTAGGTGCTCCGTGTTATGTGGAACTGGAGCTGGGTTATCCTCTTTAGAGTTCTGCATGACACCAGCAGGCAGATAAGAAAAGAATGCATGTTGCATACAGTCGAAACATCTTCAAAGGTGATTCAAAGGGTGTGTTACCTCATTGTCAGACCTTGGAGTGCTAGGCACAGGAGCATCTTGACTGTTAAACTTCTGAACGTTGTAAAGCTCCATGACTTTCTCATAATTTTCAGTCCACCATCTTTGTGCTCGCCATTTGGTGAACATTTCACGGCTTTTATGCATTAGTTCGTGCACGAAGGAGCACAACAGACACTGGTAAGTTGATATTATCAAATAAATTACTATACAGAAAACACTTAGTGTTGTCATCAGAACAAGGAGCAAGCAAGGCAAACTAAAATACTATAAATCGCGAAGAAGAGATATTAAAAAAAATTGAGAAGAAGAGGAAGGACCATAGTGGACCAACAGAACATAGACTAGACTCTCTTTCCTAATCTTGTTCCAAAATCATTATATTTATGCTATGTAGTTCCTCTTAAGTTCAGCAACACATTTTTTTAGGCTGGCATGGTCATAGACCCATCCATTCCTACAAATTAGACTTACACTAGAAAATAGTACTTAATCATTCCTACAAATTAGAATTTCCTGTTGGCAAATAGATGTGGAAACTATCAATGGACTTTTGGTACATGAGTAATTGACACGTGACAAGGAATGGCTGTTCCTGCAAATATCCCTTGTATAAACAAATCACCAAAACTCAGTAAACCTCGTGATAATGGCGCTTTTAAAATTGATGTGGGCATAGTTTTGGAAGTGATACTAAAGGGTCTGATCAATGAATATGAGGTGTTTTAAATAGCCACCACAGGTAATACTCACTTGCCAGTGCTGCCCAATACATAGGCAGGAGAATTAATGTGTAGACCTCGCAATTAACAGTTGCAAGATATACATAAGCTCTGTGAAGTAAATTTAATCATGTTTAAATACATCAACCAATCTAAGATTGATGTGGCTGCAGCACCCGAAGTCAAATTGTAAAAGACGCTTACTTGCCTAGATTTAGAACATTGAAAATAAACTACAAGTGCACCCTAAAGACATAAAATTCAGTTTATCCTCTCCCAGCAGCATAGGAATCTCTTATTTATGCTATCATTCCCCATGAAATTACTGGTGGCAAGCAATTAAAGAAGCCTGTCATGAGGAACTCCTTTCATAACATTTTCAATACTGAAATACATTCCAATCCTGAAAAGTACATTACTTGATCATTTAAAAAATTCAGGATATCATAAATTTATAATAAATTTCAGAAGCATCCTTTTCCTCGATAGTGTGTATATCAAGTTTCTAAGAGTCATTTATAAGATCTGCATAGAAAGGCAGCACTACTCAAATAAAATAGCAAAAGAAGTGCAACCAACCCAATGATCCAGGTTGGGCTGGCTTCCCGCATAAGCAGGGGGCGGAGGGACCCAATTAGAATAAAGAGATACCAAAGCAAGGCTACTCTTTCTTTATCATGAAAGGACAGTGAGAGAACACAGCCACTTGCAGTTTTTTGTCCTTTAATTTTGTTCCATTAAGATTACTCAATGCAGAAGACACGCTGCGATGGTGGTCCTCTCCTATCTTAACCTAATAATCCCATCCTAGAGCAGGATGGGAAAAAAAGACTATGCAAATACTGAAATGTATCACAAGGATTCAGAAAAAGCAGTAACATGCCAGGTTGGCTTCACAGCTTTCTATCTAGTATAGGGCTTCAAGGGCAAGTAACATTTACTTACTCCTATGATGAATAGTTTACAAGGATGAATATATTATGGCATGCAGGCAGATAGATCCAGATGTTGTCATGTTGCAGCATGTGAGCGATTAACTAGATGCTCTTTATAGGAATCATGCCCTTAGCCCAATGCAGTTCAAACAGCACAGTGTACGTTTCAAGAACGAAAATTTTCTTGGAAATCAACACATGATGCTTTTTGAGAAAGAAGAGATCACATATAACTTTTCATGTGCTTTCATCCCATTTGTTCAAGCCATATTGCGCAGATACACTCGGAACTGTTGATTAAATGCTAAACCAATGGCAAAACATCTTAATGTTTCTTTTCTCGGTGGTAGAGCAATACTTCTCTTTGAAATAAAATATGCACATAAATAACTTATATCTGACGAGAGATCTCTTGGTATTGCAGAAGGCCTGTAGCTCATGCACAGAAGTCGCAGATGGTGAGATTCTCTCACGGTTCCCCCAAATTTAGAAATATATTGTGCACTTCCCAAAAAATTCCTTCTAATTCTATTCTAATTCATGTAATCATATGAGTACCCAAAGTGATCAATCTTCTACATTTTTAGGGAAAGTGATGAACCAGAGTTTCCATTTGACTCTTCGAAAGATAGATATGCCCTTTATCCATTTCTTCTACATTATATCCTTAGCAGATAATCTTTTTAATTCAAATTCCAAATTTGTGGTGAAAGCAAAGGCGAAAATGAAACAAAACAAAAGAGTAAAAAATCAAGATAAAGCGTATATTTGTCTCATTTATCCAAAAGTGTGTTTACCATTGTTCAATCAAAAGTTCGCTGGAACCCCAAATTCCTATTAGAAATCAAAGTTTAAATTTTTCCCAGGCTTAGCCACTAAGACTTTTTTTGTAATGGTAACTTTCTTATTAACTTATCTTTCTCTATTCCCACTGGCCACAGGGAAACTTTCTTGTAAATACTCCTAGAATTCAACAAAAGGCATGGAGCAACAAAGGAAATGAACCAAATAAATTGTACAATTTCCATTAAATAAACAAAGCAATGCGCATAAAGATCTGGTCTGCGGACCGGGAATTGGAAGCCCCATATCGAAGAATTTTTAATGAAAAGGAATCTTTAAATTCTGGTATGTATTGCAAATTTGCAATGATCAATCAACAAGGGTGTCCTACCATGAAGCAAACCATTGTACATGGAGAAATCGAGCCATCCCGAGATCTCAAAACCCCAGAGCAAGTCAAATTCGTACCAGTTCCGGCTTCTCCCAGGCCAAGGGAAGGTGCATTTGATCAGATAAACAGAAAAGGAAGCAAATTTTACCACCCAAACTCAACAAGAACGATTGAAATCCTGGTCCGTCTAGTGACCGGGGAATCACAAAGGCACCGAGAACAAACCCCTGGGTTTCGATTTTCGCCACCCAAGGGGAGCCATTTCAAGAACTCTAACCCAACCCAGGCAGAGGGGAAATGCTTCGCATACAACTCACCTGGGCGGTGAGCGACTTGATGGCGTGCCTCGTGCTGGGCGTCGCCGCCGATTCACCCCGGCCCCCGGCGAAGGCGTTGTCTTCGTCGTCGTCCTCCTCCTCCGGCGGCTCGCGCAGCGGCGGCGCGCCGCCGGGAAGCTGCTTGGAGCACGCGATGCACGTGAGCATCGCCCTCGGATCCCGCGAAGGAAGTGGGGGAAGGGAGAGGACGGGAGGCGGAGAGCGGCGGGTTTGTAACAGAACGGGGAACTCGCGCGTGCTCCCGTGATAAGAACCGAGCTCTGGAGCGGAGGGCGGTAATGGCGGATTGGGATTCGGCGTTAGAAGACAGAGTCGCCGTGCGGGGTTATTTTAGTCCACCTTTTACGCCGGAGTTCAGTTGCGCCGCCACTGTCCACAGAGATGGAGTGAATGAATGGATGAATTTCGCTGCTTCACTTCTAAAAATTTGAACTGCATCGCGTCAAATTCTACCAAAATCTCTTTTCCACTTGGACGGTGCCCACGTTGTGACGTTAGCGGCAAACTTTTTTTTCCCAAATTTTATACTTTACATCTGGGCCATGTTTAGATGCAAAAAGCAACTCCCAAATTTACTATGCAAAAAGAAGATTTCCCGTCACATTAAAATGTCATAACATGTATGGAGTACTAAATGTAGATGAAATCAAAAACTAATTGCACAATTTTGTTGTGCTCTGCGAGACGAACATTCTGAGCCTAATTAATCAATTTTTGGATAATTTTTCATAAATACAGACGAAATGCTACAGTGACGCAATGATTACGAAGTGACATCATACTCCCAAATTCACCCTCCCAAATTCAACATCTAAACACCACCCTGGTTCTCTGAGTCTGGGCATTTCGGCCCAAACTGCTTGACGACATTGAGCACATCTGCTTCGTCCGTGCACC
The DNA here is from genome assembly GCA_900205405.1 of Echinochloa crus-galli. Classification (NCBI taxonomy): domain Eukaryota; kingdom Viridiplantae; phylum Streptophyta; class Magnoliopsida; order Poales; family Poaceae; genus Echinochloa; species Echinochloa crus-galli. The sequence goes on along the minus strand of OAMR01000231.1, from coordinate 1,652,394 downwards.
GTGCCGACCTATATGCCCTGAGTGGCACGAAGCATGGTGCGACGAACGATGCACGGTGTATTTGGTATTTTGGTTGGGTTTGATACATTGTCAAATTATGACCACGGTGCAGGTGTACTTGCGTGCCATGTACGGAGTATAAGGTTTGATCTGGTAGAAATATATGTCTATGGCAAGAACAAATAACTTGTGTAAGAGACTTTTGTCATGAAAAAGTTCGACAAAACTTTGGCATGAAAAAGTTCGGCAAGTAACGAAATATACACTTTGCCACTTTGGAGTTTGGACAGATCTTAGATACGAAGAACACATATTTTACGAGTGTGCCATAGAGCAACCTAAGTTAGCATGTCGAACATGAGTGGGGAACTATTTTATACTTAGACAGTGGCGAAACGAGACTAACCTCATCCAATGATCGTATTGTAGCAAATTAGGAGCTAACTTAATTTTTACATACCTTGCATGTCATCGGGGTCATTTGGCCGAGCCCTAACTTTGTTCATCAGTCAAATTCATGTTATATTCTCGGCTAGATGCCTAGATCATCAGGCGGAGCATGCTACGGGTATGTTTGGTAGGTCTCCTCCGGCTTCTAATTCTCCTTTGACTGGAAATGGATTTATATGATTCTCTAAACTAAGTTAAGTTTCAAGAAGAAAAAAAACTGATCATGTGTGTCAGTGAATCAGAATAATCTAGTTTTTCCGGTCTAGAATCAGCTTTCGCGGCCATGTTCCTTCCACGGCCAAAATGTGGACCCTTTAGTTCTTAGTCGTTAGTCCTCATCAAGCAACAAATCCATACCAAATGGGATCATGAGGTGGGAACTACTCGAGGAACAAGAAGGTCATAAAAGTCGCCAGAGGAACCAACTTGCCAGGAGAGCCAGCGGAAAGTACATTTGAAACCGGAGCGCCTAGTGCAGCGAGATCGGAACCAAAATGGCTCTAGAGTTTAGAGAGGCGCTACCTTGGGGGTGTTTAGTTCCTGAGAAAAGGTGAAAAGTGAGGTGAAAAAGTTAAATCGGACCACTTTTTGTTTGTTTGTGGTAAACATTGTCCTACCATGACCTAACTAGGCTCAAAAGATTCGTCTCGTCGTGTACATTAAAACCATGCAACTAGTTTTTTTATTTACCCACATTTAGTACTCCATACATGAGGAGAGAGATTTAATGTGATAGGTGAATAGTGAAGTTTGGAGAGAGAATTTTTGAAAGTTTGATGATTTGATGGGAACTAAACAGGCCCTTGAAGAAGAAACCAGTGTGGCACACTCCATCCCGGTTGAATTGATCGAGCAACCGACAAGTCGCGCACCGGGACTCTGCGGATTGCGCGAGCGATTCCCTTGGATGCAGGCGAGGCGCCACTTGCACGGACGACGGGGCGAGCCTGTCTTGCCGCGTGTACGTCGCCCTTGTTTAAGCCGTCGAGACCCGTGCAGACGGGAGAAAATTAGGCTTGGATTTGGCTCTCAGCTGGCGTCGCCTCCCATGGGATTCATTCAGTTCCCGACGAACTCGACCTGCCAAAGAAAGGAAGGAGCTAGGGTACTTTTTATCTGAAGTTGAAACGGAGCGTCATGAAGGCCTGATGATTGGCAGCAGAGGTCTTATGTTGTTGCTGAATTTGGTGTCAATTCTTAAAATTTCTTACGAGCACCGGAGCAGGCGTGAGTCAATGTCTGTGAAGCATAACTGCATAAAGCCTTTCGTTTCCTCCCTGGCTGCTGTCACCACTCACCAGTGCAAGAGTGCGACCCATTGGATTTGGATTTGCGTAAGAGTCCCATCCCCCTTCTTATGCTACGGCTTCTAGCGGCGACGGCATATCGAATCAAGATCGTCTCTCCATCCTGTGTGACTGTGTGTTATCAGGTATCTTGGAGGTTTGTCTTCTGTCGTCTGTCTGTGTCTGGAACAGCTGCGGATTTTGCAAACCAGCAACGAGGAAGTGGCTCCATAATTTTCGCATTACCTTTCGCGGCACTCCTAGGTCGTATGCAGTTTCTTGTAGCCCTAATTGGCTTGTAGGGTACATAAGCAGTTACTTGTAGCCCTAATGGGCTTTTGGGGTACATGTGCAAGTATGAGGGAACTATGGAAGTTCTCCCTGATGGTGAAGTGATCTTCGAAGAAAGGTCATCTTATATTAATTCAATTTACTATTTCTATCTATCCAATATTTTAAGATGTAGTATCTTTATTTTTTAAATATATGAACAAGTAAATTAGTTTGTTTTTTAATTAAGTAGCTTATCCTAAATGAAATATATTTGAGAATGGAGATAATAGTAACTTTATATACCTATTACGTAATAGGACGCGTTTTATCTACACGCGCGTGTAGCTACTCAGCTACTTTTCAGATAGTGTGATACCATCGTACGTATGTCCGCATACTCATTTATCATTTTGAGTATGTTCGTATACTAATTCTAAGATACTTCAATACGATTTACGCGAAAAAATTTCAAAATCAACCCTATTTTTTAATATATTTTGATTTATACCTTTACAATACTATATAAAATAGTATGTCCATATACTCGATGTATGCTTACATACCCAAGGTATATATCATTCCATATGGTCTAGTATCATCACATACTACGTGTATATACTCTCCGTTGGATCAGATTCATCATGTATCATGAGATACACAGGTAGGTGTAGCTACACGTGCGTGTAGAATGGATTTTTCCTTACGTAATATTAGGTATTGTATTTTAAAATTTATGAAATAAAATTTTTTGTATATTTTTGTGTTGTATTCTAAGTACTACTAAGTATTGTATTTTTTTCTTTAAAAAAGTATTGTATTTTTTAGTTTACAAAAGAAAAGTTTTTGTATAGATTCTTGTTGGATGTTTTTGAAAATAAATACCGTGTGGGCAGATATCAAAGGATATGTCGACCATCAATCAGGGTTGGAAAAGTTCTTTTGGCATTCCTTAACTATTGTCTAAGTCTAACTCATGTTCCTCGTCTCTAAGACCGAATATTCACAGTCTTTAAACTCTGAAAATTAGTTGTTTTTTGTCCTTAATAGTTTATAGGGTGGTTTCAAAGGGGGGTAAATTGGACTTTTGCTGGCAGCTCGAGGGTGTAAAATGGTCTATTTGAAAAAAGGTTATCCAGATATTTTATCATAGAAAATTATAAAAAAACCCTACAATGCAGTTTATAATCTTTAAAATATAGAAAATTTGTTTTAGGCCAAAAAATATAAAACTAGTTTTATATTTTATCAAAATCATGTTTTTATTTTGGTGCCTAGTTTGGAACGATACCAGCCTCCAGGCATATCAGACCAATTATAATAAATCATGTTTTTTCTTTTGGTTGATAATTTTTACTAAGTGTGGTGAAGGCATCTAGGCCCCTAATTATGTTTTGGTAATTAATGACAACACTTGTGGACTAACAATTTTATGTGAGAATATGAGAATAGGTTAGTCCCAAGAGTTGCAACGAGCTTCAAATATTGATGTGTGGATAGCATGTGTGCTATGGACCATGGGAAGCTCAAGGCAAAGGTATATGATATGGGTTGTTAATATGACCGGTCATGAGGTGATTAGAAGATGAAATATGACCGGGTTGATAGGCTAGATAGCCGTACTATCAAGAGGGATCAATCGTGTTGGTTCAATGAAATATTAGTGTCACAATGGTCTTTGAATTGCATGTAGTGCATATAGAATTTGTGGTGACTAACTTGGGTATGAGCAC